>JASJET010000014.1:0-600000 GCA_034092305.1 Diaprepes abbreviatus | reverse complement strand
GCAATTCCTGGAATGCTGGACGGAGGAGAAAGAGCCAAAAATTAATGTGATTAGTGATGTGGTTGTGCGAAAAGCATCGCGGCCTAGGGAATCTTCTCCGAAAGCGTCGAAACTGCAAAAGCTCTTGACTATGCGGAAGTCGGAAATCGCCGATAAAAAAACATTTTATTCGGCGATTAAAGGTGTGGGACAAGGGAAGAAGAAAAAGTTTAACTTTAAGCGTCCCTCCACCCCTGTTCCATTACCCGACTTCCTAAAAACAGCACCGCAAGAGCCACTGTCAGTAGAAGTGGAAGTCATAGAAGGCCCCGATGGACCAACACCACCAACGCCACCAACACCGGCCAGCGTCGAGAATGTAATAGTGTCGGAGGTGAAGTCTTCCCCAGCGCCAGCACCACTGTCGCCGATATTGGGGTGCCGGAAACCCATGAAGAAGCGGTTTAAGCGGTGTTTTGAAGGCGATGAAGTTTCCGCTGCTTCGTCGTCGTCGTCGTCGTCATCGTCTTCACCAAATAAAACCGCGTCTTCTTCCGAGCCATCACAACCGGAGTGGGTCGAAGACTTCACCAACTCTCAGAAGACCAAATTGACTGACATTTATGCCATGAAAAAACGGTTAGTGAATGAAGTGAACGAGTGTGCCAGTGACATTATAGAACTTGAAAAACAATTAGAGATAAAAAAGGTGAAATCTGCGCGGTTAAAAAGACAATTAGAGGACTTTAATAAATTATGTAGTAGGTGTTAGGTAGTTGTAGATATTAGCTTTTAATTTATAGTATTAAGTTTGTAAATATATATATATATATATATATATTGTAGTTAATAAAAAAGTGTTTGATCAAATTTTTTATATTTTATAATGAGAATAAAAATGACTTGAAAATTTATTTTTGTGTGTTATTTCATATAGGCCCTGTCCCACATAATATTAGGTAATAAAAAAAAAAAAAAAAAAAAAGTGAATAATCCACTAAAACTACGCAATAGCAATAGTTGTAAATATTTTCTGATAATATTTACAAGTATGCTAAAACATGGTTCGGTTTATGAAGTTAAGGTTCTGTCGCCAGAACTTCTAATACTTTGTATCTCAATATTGTATGTTTTTATGAAAAAAACATAAAATATTGGTTACAAAGTATTATAACCAACTAAAACTACGATCAAATTATTTTGTGGTCCTGAAAAGGACCGTTTGGTTTTAAAACATGCGACTCTTTTATTGAGTTGTGGAGTCGCACGGCCCGTCATCATCATCAGCGGGGGTGGCGGTGCTGTCCTCTGTGTATTCGATGATGAACCGCCAAAGTTCATCCCATCTAGGATCGTTCGGCTCCCACTCCAAACAATTCTCTGTGGTAGAATCTACCACAGGGCATTGGATGGGTTGTTGTTGTTGTTGTTGTTGTTGAGTCCCTGACATGTTGAACTAAAATGATTGTAATAAGTATTGATGGTCGTATATATAGAGACAAATTAATGGTGGGGGGTGAAAACAAATGTCATATTACGTATTGAGACCAAAAGTTGTTTGTGGTCTCAAATACGAACGAACGATTTAGCTGGGTTCCACCAGCACTTAAAGTTTTAATACTTTGTATCTAATATTGTATATTCTATACATACAATATTAGTAACAAAGTACTAATATGTACTAAAACTACGATCAAAGTATTTTGTGGTCCTGAAAAGGACCGTTGTTGTGTGCCCTTAAAAAGGGCCAGGGAGAGTGTGGGGCTTATGGTGCCCCATCCTCGCTGGTCGACCACCAGCTTGACGAATCGCAGGGGCCTTGTGGGTCGTCGGGTGTTGGTGATGCTGGAATTTCCAGCACCGCATCTTCCGTCGAGTCCGGCTCTGGCTGCGGCGACGGAGTTTCGAGTCTTTGTAAGACCCAATCACCCGCGTCGTCTAATTCCACTAGACCCGGATCATGGTCATATACTAGCGGAATCGGCTCATCCAAGTCGTCCCAACGTAGGACGTCAATTTCAAAATCCACCTCGTCGTCGTCGTCGAAGACTTGCAGGTCTCCAACGTTGTCGGCTACGGTGTCATCACTAAAGATGGATGAGCCTCGGCTGGCGGGTCTTTCTTCCTCCATGTTTATCGTATGAGGGTTGATGAATATATGACTGTGTAACTGACCCAGTCTCATATATATAGAACTACCCCCACCCCACCAACGGATTCTAAATGTTATGTATTGGTGAGAGCTTATAGAATTATTGATTTTTTTCAAAAACTTTAAATAAGGAATTAGATTTGTTTAGACAATAAGACTTATTCTTAATATTTTGTGAAGAATACATTACAAAAAAAAAAAATAATAGAAACCTTGTTTGAACTGTTAACATTTTCATAGGTTCTCAAGCATATAACTTGGCACTTAAGCTACGAGACAAATCGTCGTTAAACGAATATCTCGCCCCATAAGTGACGATTACTAAACTACGATCAAAATATAATGTGGTCCTGAAAAGGACCGTTTTTGTGGCCCTAAAAGGGCCTGGGGGGAGGGTGGGGTGCCTACCGTGGAGTAATACCCAACGATATTAACACCGACCTAGGTGCAGCCCTTGGTCTTCTCATTGGCGGCACCGTCGTCGTCGCTGGTGGTGTCGGCGTTGCAGGCGGTGCCGAAGGTGCCGCTCCTGGTGCGGTACCCCCGCACTCCTCACACTTGCATATCTTGCCGGGCACGAATGGCCTGACAATGCCAATGATCCTTTTTGGTATATCTTCCATCTTGCCGATCGAATGTGTAATGATGAAATAATTCTAATACCGGCCTCTATATACATTCAAAAAGTTGGAGGGGGTAAGGTGGAGTGCATATATGCATTATATAAGTTTGAGAATAATATGATTTTATAACTCACCGTATCTCTGGTATGGACTTAGAAAAAAAAAAAAAAAAAAAAAAAAAAAAAAAAAAAAAAAAAAACCTCCCCCTACAACTTCCACATACTCCCGTTCGGCGGCCCTAGCCTCATAACTCGAGAATTTCAATTTTTTCGTCTAAATTTTTTGTCATTTTTAAGATTTTCCAAATTTTTTTTTCACCATTGTATTCTACTCAAAATTCTAGGTAATTAAAGTGCTTTTATTTTTTCTCTATCTTGAACGGTTCCCGAGCTACAGCGCTTTAAAGAATTCAAATTACTAACTTTCTATAACCCTTTTTTTCAAATTTCATTTTTTCGAATTTTCAAAAATACTACAATATGTAGAAAAAAGTTCTCTCTTTAATTTCCCAATACCGTTTTTCTCTAAATCTTCAACTTTAGCGCGTATTCAGCATTTTCAAAAAAAAAAAAATTATAATTTTTTTTACACCATCGCATTCTCCTCAAAATTTTGGGCTATCAAAGTGCTTTTATTTTTTTTCTATCTTGAACGGTTCACGAGCTACAGCGCTTTAAAAAATCCAAATTACTAACTTACTATAACCCTTTTCTTAAAATTTCATCTTTCCGAATTTTGAAAAGTACTACCATATGTAGAAAAAAATTCTCTTTCTAATTTCCTAATATCATTTTGCTCCAAAACTTCAACTTTGGCGCGCATTCACCATTTTTCAATTTTTTTTTGAAAAAAATTTTTTTTACGTTTTTACTATCGAGAAAAATGCTTGCTTATAGTACTCGATTTCCTCTATAATTTTTTCTTATAACTTTTTTCCCTATTCCTAACCGTCACTTTCCTACAAATTTTCTAAATCGTTGTTTTCATATTTTGCCTTAAAAATTTTTTCTTGTGTTATTTAAGCTCTTTTTTCCACTTAATAAACCACCATTTTCTAAATTCCCGTACTCTTTTCTTAAAGAGCGGGCTTTTCCGCCAGCTTTTTTTTTTTTTGGTTGGGTTTCAAATAAATATAAAACTACTACTTCACTCATTACAAATTTATTGATTCAAGAACATTATTTTGTGTTACATATAATAGATACATTAAAATATAGATTTATTGGTCACCGAACCGTTTAATACATTATAACTAAAAAATGAGTCGTGAATAACTAATGCGTACACTTTAGTGTCTTTGGGGAATTTATTCTTTCTCGTTTGGAACTCCAATTTTACATCCACTGTCGATGAGTTAATCGCCTCTGGTTGATGACTGCAATTGATAATAAAAACGGGGTTTTTCATATATTCCGCGAACGTTATCATCGGATCGTTTATCTCGCGCCCGTAGTAGCTGCTTTGGAAGTTTTCGTAATTGTAATAGGCTGCTGCGTACAGTTTCTTGGCGAAATCTAAATTCCATCTTTCGTATGGATAAACGGTTGAATTCAGATACAGTCTAATGTCGCATACGTCGGCGTGGGTAAACTGGGTTGCGTTTTTTTCTTTCTTGTCGCAATTATTGCTGTCTTGAAACCCGACGATTATATAGCGCGGTCTTTCCAGACTTGTACTCGTTCTCAAGGCCCACACGTCGGAAGATGTTTGCCTTAAAGCTGGTAATTCGTACAGATCCCATTTACGATATGCCATTTGAATACTGGCATTGTTTCCTCCTTTATTAATGCGAGACAGTATTTTCAATTTTTGCTTGTCGTCTGGAATGATGTGACGAATTTTCCATTCGATTTTGTCGATACTAATTTCTGCCTCTACTTCGCCGACGTAACAATTGGTAAAAGTGCGAGCTATAATCATAATAAGCTCTTGTTTTACGTTGAAAACACCTTTTGCGTAATCTTCGGCGAATCCCATAAGATATTTTAAGGGTAATTTCCCGGAGAATACGTTACTTGCCGTGTCTACGATATCTTGGTTTGCTTCGTCGAGACCCCATCCGCACGTCATGAGAGATCTTTGTTGCAAACTTCCGAATGAAACCATGGTTTTTAATGTCGTCGTAACTCCAGGTTTACGAACCACGGCGACCTGTTCACCTCCCATCTCGTAGCGAATTTCATCGAACAAAAATGCGAGGGCATTATTTGATAAAAAACATCTTTTCGTTGCGTCTATGGGTTTAAATTTTCCTTCGATATATATGTAACTTTCGGCGATATCCAGTATAATATCTTGAAAATTAATGGGGATACGGACTTCATCCGAATTGTTGAATGATGGAGATCCGTATGGTTTATACGTATGCTCTTCTAGACTAATAATGGAATTGTCCAAGATGGGCTCGGAGAAAACCTCTATTTTATCGCTGGTGGTGGAAATCATTTTCGCACTTTAAGACCGATTGATTTTAAAAATTTATAGTCTTCGGCAGATAACTGTTGAGATGTTTGTGATCTAACGTCTGGACGACGACTAACCTTGACGTTAACTCTTCTTTTACTTTTATTATGTTTCGGCGGTTCCCCCATCTTAGTCGACAGCACACACAATTGACGATTGAAGCAAAAACCCATTTCTATGAAAGTTTCTTCAGTTCCAATTTCACGATTATTTTCTCGCCTTGAAAATTGATTAGATCACCGCTATCGTCCAAGATGCGAAGAGTAATGTTGTCGATAAACTGACGTCCTGCCGGCATTAACGGCATATAAATATTATTTTGTGGTTCTTTACTGATTTTGTAACCGGGCTCCACGTCGATATCGAATTCGAACAAGGTATGACCTTCCACCGAATTCATATATGCTCCGGAAATTATATTACAATCTACGCGTATGATGCGTACTTTCATTATTTCCACCATCTCGGTTGATTCGTGCTTTTTGTCTCTTTTTAACACTGTATGATTAAATCCTAACATTTTACCGATACTCGCCTCTCCCCGGAAATCTATAGTATATTGGGATTTCAGTTCACATTTCAACGTATTATTATTAGCAACCAAGTAAAAGATTCCATCGTTCTTTTCTTCAGTTGAAATCCTCAAAGCCTCCAACATAGCTTTACCTATCTCATCTATTTCATAGGCCCCAGGTGGAATCTGCAATTGTATCGGCTCGGTGGTGTAACCCTCCTTCATGTAGGCAAACTTATTGTTGCTTTCGTCCACATTAAAAATTGAATTGTATGTGTAAAATCCCAGCAATGCCAGACCATATTTGTTTTCTCTATTTAATTCGACTGGTGGATAAAAATCGGCGCTTAATACGCTCGAGTGTCCTGTTAGTGTGAACGTATAAGACATGACTAACCATTAAAACATCACACATCTCGGTTTTATTCTTAGCGGCAACATTTAAAAAGATTCATCGTCACACCTTTTCTCACTGCATTAGATAGTGATGTTTTTATGCTATTTTCTGCTTTTATGCGCACATCGCTGATTTTGCAATAACAACAAAATATTTTTCTAGCCGTAAGATCCTCATCAGTCATAACCTCGTTTAAATTGCTGCTGCTGCTGCTGAAATAATGTTTGCAACCGCACTGATATTTTAATATATCGATATCGCTTTTAAGATGCTCCGGCAACTTTTCCCAAACGAATGGAATTTCATTTGGGGCTAATGCAATCATTACTTCCTTGGGCATGTTTTCTAACTGTTTCACGGTCATTTTCCTTAATCCACCGGCTAGATGAAATGCTTTCAGTGATTGCAACATTTTAGTATAGTTATTGCGATCCATTTGCGGTGTTAATGGTGACGATGATGATGATGACATCTTTTACGCTGATGATTCGACAAGAAACTTTAAGCACAAATGTCCACACCAGACTGTTCCAAAATCCTGCTGACGATCGTATGTATAGTAAATAATTTTTGATGGTTCCGATCCCGTTTGTAGATATCGTACCAATTCGATCGGTGGGGGTAAATCGCCGAAGCTGTCATAATATGTTACTTTAGAATTATTTTTTCTATAAGCTACCCAATGAGTCCCTGCACCACGCGTACTATCCAAATTCACTATTGCTGCTTCGTAACGTCGAGGACCTTGTCTAGGTAATAAATCCCTCATATAAACGCCTCGAAAGTGTCCTATTCTTTTCTTTTTGGCATATTTTTCTATATCGATGTTAGATAGTGGTCTTCGAGGTAGGGATTCAATTAGTTTTTTGATCTACGATTTAAAAATAATCCCATACCTTTACGATATGGCTTTAGAAACAAACCATTTCCTTTCGATTTTAAATACAGGCCGGCACCGGTTTTATCTTCGCTGCTTTTTTTTACTGCTTTTATGGCGCGCACAATTCCCGCTGCCCCGCCGGCTAATGAACCCAAAGCCGATAACCCGGCAAAAATTGGTATTAATGGTAATATTCCACCAGTTTTAGGAATCGGTATTATTCTCGGTGTACGAACCTTCCTTTTGCCACCTGCCGCTTTTACCGATCTACGTGCTGCCGACAGAGCTATTTTAGATGCATTCATGACATTTTTTTCCAACACATTTTTACTTCCGGCTTTTAATAATTCCCTTCGAACTGCTTGTCGAATAGCTGTTCCGAAACTGGCTTTCCGAACATGTCGATTTTTATTAACACCTTTCCTTTTTGTATGACGCGTGCCTTTACTAGATGTTTTTTTTGTTGATAATGATGATGGTACACCCATACCAAAACGTTGTTTTCCTTTCATAATGTTTGTAACTAACCAAGCTGCTGTTTTTTCACCTAAACTGGAATCTTTCGATTTTACTCTATTCCAAGCACTTTGTTCGAGCTCGTAATCCGCTCGATGTCTCGCACTTATGTTGTCTTTATTATGTAAATAGGCTAAATCGTGTTTTTTGCATGCGGCATCCAAAGGATTAATGCCTGGATCACCTCTTGTCACACGTTTTATTACTTTTGTTCCGGGTCCGCAATATTGATAACCAGGAATGTGTACCTCGAATGGTAATTTATTTATTAACGAATTCACAATACCGTATCCAGTTTTGTTGGAAACGTGAGACCGTCCACTTCGTTTGACGCTCGGCATCTGAATGACAGTTTTTGTGAAAAATTGCCTATAAAATATCAAATTTTCCTAAGATGCGCGTTATCGATCTTAAACAAAAACTTCCTATTGACAATCTCGATGAAAAAGTCGGACTTGGATTTGAAAAGAAGATAATGAAGAGACACGGTCCTTTACTTCCTTCCTCTATTCGCGGCCTGTTAATTGGTCCATCCAATTGTGGAAAAACTAATGTCATGATTTCGCTGCTTACACACCCCCTTGGGCTACGTTTCGAAAATGTCTATATTTACTCGAAATCTCTATATCAACCGAAATATGAGTATTTAAGGAAAATTTTAGCGCCCATCAAAGGTTTAGGCTACTATGCCTTTAGTGATTCCAGTAATATTGTGGAACCGTCCGATGCAAAACCAAACTCTATATTTATCTTTGATGATGTTATATGTGAAAAACAAGATGTTATAAGATCGTACTTTAGCATGGGACGTCATAAAAATATCGACTCCTTTTACCTAGCGCAAACATATTCGCGAGTGCCTAAACAGCTTGTGCGAGACAACGCCAATTTTATTATTATGTTTAAACAAGATGAGTTGAATATGAAACACATATTTTCCGACCACGTTTCACCGGATCTAACTTTTACTCAATTTCAAGAAATGTGCTCAAAATGTTGGGATAATAAGTATGGATTTTTAGTAATTGATAAAGACAGTGATGTGAAATCGGGAAGATACCGCAAAGGATTTGATAGCTATATATTACTGTAATAATAAGGGAAAATGCTCATTTGATTGTTGAAACGTCCTTTGTTAACATCATGAATAACGCGATCGACTTAAAACGTAAACTAGTGGAAGCTACCAATGCCGTCAGAAAAAAATTTAAACAAATTAAAGCGGCTAAAGAGTTTAATGTTGTGGAATTGGAAAAGTTTTACGAACCCATTTCTAAGCCGTTGACAACTATATCTGATGTGGTTAAGCAACGTCAGCAGCAGCAGCAGCAGCAGCAACAACAACAGCAACAACATTATCCAGCTACAAAGTCACATAGTCTCAGTACATCAGTGCAGTCGACTCAAATATCAGGTTTTCCCCAACCTACACATTCCTTTCAAACCTCCACACCTATTCAGCAGCAGCAGCAGCAGCAGCATCGCATTTCAAAAGAAGATATTAGCCAATCGGTGTTTGATACACCCTCGACATCAACTAATACATCTCTCGCATCCGCTGACACCACAACTTCCGATACTTTAAACGCACACCTGAAAGGATTACGTTTGAAACCATCTCTATACGATACTGTATATGGTGTACGTTTTGGTTCAAAAACAGATCATAACAAAAATTTTATTGGTAATTTAGAGGTGCGTTTTCGAAATGGAAATATTGTCTTATACAAAAAAGGGAAAAATATTGCAGAATATGGTGGATCACCGGCACTTTATGATTTGTTATTTCTTAAAACACCCCCAAGTGTAGGCAAGGAACAACAACAATTAAGTGATAATGTACTTTCAACGTACAAGGAAATTTTGGAATCAACGAATGCTGTCTACAACAATTTTAAAAAAAGTGATGGTTTACGGGAGACCAGATGGAACAAATATTTACGAATTATTAAACCTCTGATAATGGGCACAAAATTAGGTGGTACTATTACAAGAAAAAATCTCTCGGAAAAACTACAGTTACCCACAAAAAAGAAATTATCTTCGAAAAAATTTCAATATGTCTACTGGAACAAAGCTAAAGAGTTGGTGGATCGTTTACGCTTGTTGTGGAGTTCCAAAATGGCCGGTCACACTGGACACGAAAATGAAATTATGTCAATCATAGAGGAATTACGAGAAGAAGATATAATATATTAAGCTCAATATTTAATGATATTATTCAGTTCTTCCTTCGATCTGAAACCTTTAGTATTATTAATAATATGGAGCCCAGTCTAGAAAAAATCAAGATTGTTAATGAACTACATAGAACGGCTAGAAAAAATTTTGTAAGACGGCGCACGATAATAAAAGGATACAGAGATTTGTGGCAAATTGATTTGGCTGAAATGCAACAGTATGCTGATGAAAACGATGGTTATCGTTATATTTTGGTCTGTATAAATTGTTACTCGAAATTTGTCTATACCAAAGCCATAAAAAACAAGACTGGTATAGAAGTTACTAATGCGATGAAAAGCATCATTGAAGAGGCATCATATACACCAACAAATCTGCAAAGTGATCAAGGAAAGGAGTTCTATAATACAAACTTTCAAGCCCTGATGAAAAAATATAATATAAATCATTATTCCACTTACAGCACAAAGAAAGCTGCAATTGTTGAGCGAGTCATAAGGACTTTAAAAAATAATTTATATAAACAATTCTCGACAAGAGGATCTTACAAATGGATACATATATTATCGGCAGTAACAAAAACCTATAACCATTCGAAACATCGCACCATTGGAATGAAGCCTGCAGACGTGCAAGAAAAAACACATATTAAAGCATATGATTATTTAAAAATTGTACCTAAAAAATTTAAGTTTTCCATGGGTGACATTGTGCGTATTAGCAAGTACAAAAGCTTATTCGAGAAAGGATATACGCCCTCTTGGTCAACCGAATTGTTTAAAGTTGTAAAAGTTAACGTTACAAATCCACCTACTTACTTGTTGGAATCGTTAGAAGGTCAGCCTATAAGAGGGTGTTTTTACGAATCAGAACTACAAAAAACAAGCAGTCCTGACGTTTATCTAGTAGAAAAGGTCCTTAGACAACGCAAGAAAAATCACATCGAACAATTATTTGTCAAATGGCTAGGATTTCCCAACCACTTCAACTCTTGGATAGATAAAGCTAATATTGTTTAAATAACATATTGTATGACTATATTTTTTATTTAAAATGTAAAATAAATAAACAATATATTGTAAAATAAAGTTTTTTATTTCAATCTTCATTATTAAAAACAATGACAATAAAACATCATACACATAAATAACATTTCAATATTCTTGGAGGGAAGGTCCAATTCACCGACGACTACGACGTTATCTTCAAGGCTATGCCACTCGGAGTGCGTTCTCCTATTCTTTAACCTGCTTTTTTTAGATTTTTTTTGAAGTCGAGTCGTACGACAGTGCGCTTAATGAGTCATTTAAAGGCTGATGATAGAGTATTTTCTGCATAACTTCAATTTTTGTTTTAAGCTCACTATTATTTTTGTATATCATGGGGAGGACATCCTTGTTAAATATGTCACATATTACAACTGCAAAATTGTAAAACTTTCTATTAACAAAGTGTTTTGTCACAGCATCGTCATCATCTTTAGGTTCGCCTAAGTTGGTTATGATTTTTCCACCCATATCATACTGCCCATCCGCTGTAAGTTTAAAACCAATCCCTTGTGGCCCAGATAATATATGATATTTTTCATTATATTTCTGACGACCAAATTTATCAATTGTGTTGTTTCCTCGACTCATTTTCAATCTTTACTAAACTATTTTATTTTTATTTGCCCTACTTATATTAAATATTTCAGCTGAGAAAAAGAAACACTGACTATGATCTACTGGGTTGGTATGTTTATAAAAGAAATAAAATAAAACTGTGATTGTAACAGATATTTATTTACAGTTATTTAATTGCACAAATACAAAAATTATAAAAAATTAATTTTCCATGTCTTCGTTTTCGTTGCTCAAAATTCTATCCCATCCGACACTATTTCGATCGTCAACGTCTTGGGCTGTTGCTGTTGCAGAAACCAATTCATATTTTGCAGCAAGCTCACCTGGTAAATGTGGAATATTGACGAGGTATTCTTTTAATTCTTCTTCAACCATTTCAGCACAAAATGTATCCATGTCTATGGAACCATATAAAAATTTGTCGCACAAGTGTGCCCCAGCCATAAAATTGATTGTATCCCTGATCTCGTTCTTATATTGATCTTTGGTTACATCAATATGCGACCAATCATTTACGCTATCTAACATATCGTGAGCCCTATTTCTTAATTCTCTCCCCAACCAAAATATGTATCTATCTACACATTCGTTGGCGGTCGTCGTCGTCGTCGTCGCATCAGCAGACATCTTTAACAGAAATAATGAACACGCGTAAGTATTCTGACATGTGCAACTATATTTTAAATTTAATTACATCCTTTTTTTCAAACAATTTACATACAATTTACTCCAATGAGCCAAAACGTAATAATGTTCGAGTATTGTTTCCAAAAACTCTAGTGCCCTGCCCCAAATAAGTTAGAGTGTATTTATCTTTAGTTTTACTCATAATATCTACAATATCGTCAGGTAGTGTTTCGGCCACACGTTTTGGTAAAAAAGTCTCAAATGTGCTATTATCACCGTCATCGTGTAAAGCCACTAAAAGAGTTTTACCAAATCGTGTAGTCATTGAAACCATCTTTACAATTTTATACACTTTGCCTACAATCATTTCGGTAACCTTTTTTTTCTCTAAAACCTCGAAATCTTTGCTAAACATTTCATTAATTTCATCTAGAGTTTCTTTTGCAATACTCATTATTGAAAAAATGGTATATAAATCCAAAAATTACCGTGAATATAAAAGCACTTTCAGAACACTACACGAACACAATATTTGATGTTTATGCCACTGATATCTGCGACTGTTTGAAGTCACTTCTTCTCCCACGAACCTTTATAGCGAGGTTTCAAGGTCGAATTGTAACAATGGTGGGGGTAGCTTAACGATAGAAATAGTGGGAGGAGTATTCAAGGTCAAATGACGTCACACATTTAAATTGGTATAAGGATAACTTCAAGGACAAAATATAATGAAACAAATAACTACATTTTATGTACTTTATTCATTGATTTTTTTCTGCAATTCTTCTATGCGTTTAACATTATCACCTAAACCTAATTTCCTTAATTTGTTCAATAATAAGTGTTTGTTTTTATTTCTAAGAAAATTCTTACAAACTATACTAGCTAAAAGACACACTTCGGCATGGTCCATATACTTAAAAAATACACTAAAGTCCTGAGCCTCCGAATCTTGCATTTCATATGCGTAAAATTCCGAACCGGCTGCAGAAATTAGAAATTCCTCGTACATTTCTCGCACTAAACTTTCCATATTAACTACTACTACGTTAAACTTAAGTCCTACACTCTAATTTCATCTAACACAACCGGATCTGCAATGAACCTAATCAGTTTTTCCAAACAGTCACTAAACCCCAACTTTTTTATCTCACGAACAAAGTCTTGTAAATTTATTGTTTTGCTGCAATATTTACGACATGCATTCGCAGCCTTTTCATATTCATAAGCCAAATCACAATAGCGCGACGCCCATTCTGCTCGACTTTTCATTGCATCATTGAAATAATTATTAGCCGTTTCAGTGAACTCATCGCCCAATTTTTTTACTGTCTCTTGCAAAGCACTATTCATATTATTCACTCATTTTTACATTCACGACACTTTTTTATTGCTGGTGGTGGCCCATCTATATGATGACGATATATTTGTTCATAGTGAATGTAACAGGGTAAGCTTAACTGTAGTTCCTTGTTACACCGATATGACGCTGGCAGCTTATCCCAAATTTGCCGTAAACTCAGCGTATCAACGCAAGTTTTTAAATATTCGAGAGGAAAAAATGCTAGATCCTTCTCTTCAAAATCACACAAACTTTTTAAATTACTCTGATATAAACAAATTACTCTGCCGACTTGCTCTATAATTTTTTCTTTAGATAGTTCCGTATCTGACATTTCACACTGAATGAATGCAAGTAGACTCACACAATTTATAGAACAATTTGCAAGGTCAAAATCATTTCAAGATCATCCCACACTATTACAATGCACAAATAACTACTTCAAGGTCACACACCCAAGATGACCTTCAACAAAGTCAAGGTCGTCTCGACCAAGGTCAAGGTCAAGGTCACACACACAACCTTGAACACAAGGCCAAGGCCAAAGCACACGTGCACTTTCAAGGTCAATGACAAGGACATGTGGGCGGGGCCAAAGAGGGGTGAAGCAAGGTCAAGGTCAAGGTCGAGGAGTGGGGGGATTGAGAGAATCGGGTTATGTTCACTACTGACGGCCCTCCAAAGATGGAGAGACAGCTGGATTTCGACCTCAAACGAGGATCTATGAGGCATTGTGTAGATAACAGAACTTGGTTCTACCTAGAAGAAGAAGAAGAAGAAGAAGAAGAACTTACCTGTGATAATTTTAGTAAGAGCTACTATATCAGATTGTTGAAATTTACCGTTGGACGGTTAGAGGGCGGGGGGCATTTAAAAAGCCATGCAGAGTGTATAAACTGTGTAAACCCAGGAATATAAGCCCGCCCTTGCGGTCATGCAGGCTGAAAAATGATGACTCTACGGTCATCATAAAAGAAAGAATGATGACATATGAAACATTTATTAGTATTTTTGAACATCTATCTAACGATACTTAACTTCAGTAAAACAGAGGATTCATACTGCTACGTTAATGTAAACTACATCGATCCAACTGTCAATGGTCAAGATAGCCTCATATCCATATATATTTATTTAGGTTAATCTTTTTTGAGTTTTATAAAAAATAGGTAGCTTATATACGCCTGACTTCTGTTAGGACTCGAGACTGGCTGCTACTTCCTCATTCCTGCTGCTACTGAAGCTTGACTCTAGGTCCTTCATAAACTCTGCCTAGCCCGATTCCTACAGGAAAATTATTAAAACATCCCTTAAGCTAACCAGTCAAACCCAACGGGACATGAAAAGGGATAACTAACGAAATTCAAAACTTGATAAAAGGGAAAAAATCTGAAAATGGCACCGTGGTTACCAAAAATGAAATCCAAAAATCTAGAATGTCATTTTTACAACTTTCCCCTAGAATTTATGACATTCGCTACACTTTAGTTGCATTGTTTAACTGCTTGTTTGGAATACTGACGAGGAGGCGTATCTACTGTTAGGTAGCGTTCACACTTTCGCGACAGAGCAGATCTGATTAAAGACGAGAAACCAGTGGCATTTAGTAAATGATGTATTAAATGAAAACTCATTACTTATAAAATAAAAATAAATATTTTTGATTAAACAAAAAAACGTAGTTTTAAGGGACATAAAAATGCTAAAGTACAGATGAAGGACCAGACGCATATGACGAAACTTTAAATAAAGGTTCCTCCGAAACGAGACTTTCAGTCCCTTAATGTTTTTAGCTATATATTTCGGTACATAGAGTTACAATTTGTACCGCTTCGGCTTCATTAGTGTTATCTGATGGTATATTGTGGTTTTAAATAGAGGAGAAAGCAAATGCGAATCACTGTTACTAACCCATTTTACTACAAATTACAAGTATGGAATAAATATTTTATGACAAAAGGAGTTAAAAACAATAAACGTCATTAATATTTAGTAAATGTCAGCATTTTAATAACATATGCATCCATGTTGGTTTACGAAAATTATTTTCAAGCAAAAGTGATAACACAAAAAATTCAATACAATTTCCATGTTTATAATGTTTTTAAAATAAAAACCAAAAAAATAATCACATATTTATGTTTATTTCTCTCCAACAATGTACGCTTATGGTGTGCAATATTAATTCTCGTTGAAATTCATTCATGACTAGCACCAGTCAAGGTCACCGAAATCATATGGAATTTTGTTTTGGTTATCCTCTGCCTTTACTGTCAACTTAGACCACTCCATGTTAGTTAGTAAATTAGGGGGTTAATGTTCATCTTAAACAATTACGAAAAGTTCTATTTTCATTAAATTAATTTTATAGAATCTTTCCAGAAATAAATAAAATTAGTTTGGACTCGGAAGACTTGTATAATTTTTGGCTTTTTTTATATAATTTATTTATTTAATTATTGTTTATTTATGTGCTTGGGTGAACATCAAATATTTACGTTTCGCTAGAATCACTCAACTTTAAAATTTCAAATTTATTGCTTTTTATAAAAAAATATAAAAAGTCGAAGATCCGTTTATATATATATATATATATATATATATATATATATATATATATATGTATATATATGTATATATATCTTTTATTTAGAAAAGCTTCTATGCAATATTTAATTCATCCCGTGATAATTACACGTACCGTTGTACCTACAATCACCAAAATGAATTTAAATTTTTATTGCACTCTCTGTTAAACATCACCCATATAAGGGGAAATGACCTAAATGAACGCGGTGATTTCATTTCTATTTATATTCATATACTAACATGACCGTGACTTGGCCAGCTCACTTGATTCTACAAGAATTTTATTTTTAATTTTTTTGGTTTTAAAATGAAAGGTTACGTGTTCGTATGACGTCATTTCGTGCGCCTTTCTTCTGTTCTCGCTGACTACGAGACATGGAAATATGTCTGCACAAGTGGGATGACCTGCATTCAATGGTGAATATATGAGTTTTCAAATCTTATAAGAATAGAAATGAAATAGTAATGTTTTAGTAGAGTCATTCAAAATGAACGACGAAGATAATATAATTGTAAGGCTCTCTCCTGCTAAGTTCATGCTCTTATGCAGGGACGGCATTAGGCTCTCGGTCGCCCACGTGCACAGTGAAATTAGTGGCCTATTTTTACAGATCTTATGATTTTACTTCATAAATTAATTATTGTTATTATTATCAATTAATATGTTGCATGGTGTGATAAACCAATTCTTTATTCCTATCAGTAATTTCACTTATCGGATTTAACTATGAATTTGGCCATAAAACATTTATAATATATATATATATATATATATATATATATATATATATATATATATATATATATATATATATATATATATATGAAGTAAAATGCAAACAGTAATTGCAAACTTCGTTCCATCATATCCTTTCCGTGTTAGAGGTTGCACAATTTGAATGAATTGCTACAGAACACAAATCATCCCATGACACTACCATCGAGATGATGGCCTACCTGTACCATCATACCGAGAAGAAAGTCAAAACTTACCCTCCCCGCCATAGTGATACGGCAGAGGTACATGTTTCGTCTCTACTAGACTCATCAGGGTACCGACATGCACCTGTTTGTGCAAAGGACAGATCGGAAGGAAGTATGCAACACTGAAATGCGGCTTCGCCGACCTCCCGCCGGATGGCGTATATATGTTTATGAGGCTTTCACGGATTCCTCCGTATGAGCTGCAATAGCAGTGGATATATCCACATTATGCCGTTGTAGTGCTGAAATCACATTCAGCAAACGTACAACTATATGCAACTCCGTGAATAGATGAAGTAAAATGCAAACAGTAATTGCAAACTTCGTTCCATCATATCCTTTCCGTGTTAGAGGTTGCACAATTTGAATGAATTGCTACAGAACACAAATCATCCCATGACACTACCATCGAGATGATGGCCTACCTGTACCATCATACCGAGAAGAAAGTCAAAACTTACCCTCCCCGCCATAGTGATACGGCAGAGGTACATGTTTCGTCTCTACTAGACTCATCAGGGTACCGACATGCACCTGTTTGTGCAAAGGACAGATCGGAAGGAAGTATGCAACACTGAAATGCGGCTTCGCCGACCTCCCGCCGGATGGCGTATATATGTTTATGAGGCTTTCACGGATTCCTCCGTATGAGCTGCAATAGCAGTGGATATATCCACATTATGCCGTTGTAGTGCTAGTATATATATATATATATATATATATATATATATATATATATATATATATATATATATATATATATCACCTCGCAATTATGCCTATAAACAGATACTAAAATTAAAAAATAGTAAACAAGACACAATAGCGACATCTCGACGGATCACTCAATAACGCTGTTCACTTGGTTATTCTTTTTACAAATTGCTCCAAGAAATACCAGTGACCAGACGGCTTCGATCCTTTTGAAATTTAACAAGATAACCAATCGAATTTTCCAGAATCCTCGGTCTTTCACTAAACGGCAATTTCACAGTAAAACTAAAATGAGCAATTTTACGTCAGTCAAAATTTTCGATGACATAAAAAAAGTATCACCTCCAATTATTCTTCTTCTTTCTATAGATGCTCTGCATATATAGATTGATTAATGCCTATTCTATTCCTTGATGCATCTTCAGAGGTTCATGTCGAACACTCCATTCTATCTCTTTTCTGGAATCCTTGTGGTCTTTTGTTATCTGGTTTGTAGATCTTTGCTTCGCTGTGTCATCCACTATTTTTATGTGTTTGTTATATGATTGCTCCTTCAATCTTTTCTGTGCTCTGTCAAAGATACAAGGCATTTCGTTTTGTAGCTGTTTGACTGAATGTATGAAGAATTATATACAGATTGTCTTCCGTATCAGCAATCAATCTGTAAAGCAAAACAAACTATACGAAATAGGGCATTTCCATTCTTGTGCAGCAATCTTAAATAGAGCTTCAATTATTTTATTTAAAATAAGGTTGAATAAAAACGACCTCGGTAAGTCGCTTTGTCATTTCTCTGTTCTAATGTTGACTACTTCGCTGATTATATAACCCACTTTAACATCTGCTCTTTATTTGGATAATCAGTGGTATTTATCGATTTTTAGTTTCTTTCTTTTGGAGTAGGGAACTAATATCTGCAAGTGAGACTCTATCAAAGGCTTTTGTCATATTCACAAAACACATGTAAGCTGGCTTATTACATTTCGGAGATTTTCCGATAATTTACCTCGGTATAAAAATGACGTTGATAGCTGATCTGTTTTGTCCGAACCCAAGTTGCTCTTCTCTTATTTCTTTTCATCTCATTTTTGTTAGCCTTTTTAGAGATATTTTTTAATAATATTATACCTCGGCACTGTTTCTGTCCTTTCTTGAATATAGGTATGGTTAGGCTATTTTTTCAGCATTTTAGGATAGTATTTTTCTTTGTAATGTTACTTATTACTTTGTATAATTTTTCATTTAATTTTATCCTCCATATTTGAATATCTCTTTATTGAAATTGTCAGGTTTAGAGGTTATTAACTTTTTATTTGGTTAGCACAATATTAATTGTTTCTTTCTTTATTTATATTTTTTAGAGATTTTTTTTTAACAATAGTATATCTCGGTATTGTTTTTTATCCTTTCTTCAATATAGGTATGGTTAGGCTATTTTTTTGAGAATTGTAGGATCGTTTTGTTCTTTGTTAATGTTACTTATTACTTTGTATAATTTATCATTTAATTTTGTTCCTCAATATTTGAATTTTTCGTCGCTGAGATTGTCAGGATTAGGGATTATTAAATTTTTTATTTGTTAAGCATCATATTAACTGTTTCTTTCTTTATTTATATCATTCGTTCCTCAGTGTCTTGTAAATAATTTTTTCTTTCTTCATATCTTTACCATGAACTATCAAAATAAGCCTGGCATTCCTGCACTGTGATTGAGTGTGTATATTCTGCGAATTTTACGTCCATTTTGTTTTTCTTAACATTTTTCAGATTTTCTTCTGACCGCCGTATAAATCCCTTCCCACATTGTTCGTAAATCTCACCCGGTAATCACGTTTTAAGTGTCGTAATCTTGTATTTATGTTATTTCTCTGTTGTATTATTCCCAGTTTTCTTTTATTTCCTCATATATTTGTCGTATGTAGTCTTCTCCCTTTTTGCTAGTTCTCGTACTTCTAGAGTGAATTATGGAGTTTTATGGCCCTTGTTTATGTTCATATAGCTTTTTCACCCCAAATTGTCGCTCAAAAACAGTTCAGTGTTTTATAACACAGTATTTGAATATATGTACAGGGTGATTCAAAAATCGATCACGAAACTTAAAGGGGTGATTCTACTTGACAAAATAAGGGTAGAGCTTCATATAATTTTTTTTCAAAATGTCATTCGTTTTCGAGTTACAAGCCGTCCAAGTTCAAGTTTTTATTTTTTGTTTTTTGAATTACTCGCTTACAGGAAAACCGATTTGACTAATATTTGAAAGATAGGCTAAGTCTTCTGCGCTTCATCATTTTAGTAACAATTCACATTGATTGTTTGCCGCTAGAGGGCACTTTACCTACATTGAAAATTGTTTTTTTGGTCATAATTTTTTAGTGTTGACAGCTACAGTAGTTTTTGGCATAATTTCTGAAAGACTGATGCTAGGCCTTTAAAAAAGGTGCTCTTTATTTACATCGCTAAACCCAACGGTTTAGACGTAAATCACCCTTAAAAATTAAGTGGTAAATTTACTTTTCTCATTTCATTACCACCAGCTACCAGGTAAATAGCTATCAAAGTATACTAGAGCTGTCAGTTTAACATCAAATAAATTCGCTTTTTAAACTATTTAATTTATAATCTTAAAATAACTAATAATGGCTAATCACCAATATTCAAATATCGAATATTGTGATATCCATTTTTGTTATGGAAAAGCAAATGGTAATGCAGAGTTGGCAAGAAGATATTATATGGAGAGTTATCCGGAAAGAAATATCCCTCATGCTCAAACATTTTCCAGTGTGCACAGGAGGCTTGCGGAATGTGGTTCCTTTAAAAGTTATAATGGAAATAGGGGAAGACCTAGAACTGCTAGAAACGTGCAACAAGAAGAAAGAGTGCTTGAAATTATTGAAGATAATCCAGGTATTAGTACTAGAAAAATTGGGAATGAAGTGCGGCTCTGTCAGGCTAGTTCATGGAGGATACTAAGAGAAGAACAACTCTACCCGTTTCATTCAAAAAAGGTGCAGGCTCTTTATGACGATGATCGGCCGAGACGGTTGGAAATGTGCAATCAGATCCTAGCTAAGTATGAACACGATAATCGATTAATTGGCGTCATATTATTCACTGACGAAGCTGGTTTCACTCGTGATGGCATAACAAATCTACACAACATCCACACATATGCTTACGAGAACCCAAACAATGTGGTAGAAACGAAACATCAGCGTAGATTTTCACTAAATGTGTGGGCAGGGATAATAGGAGATTACCTTATTGGTCCTCATTTCTTTGATGGCCCATTAACTGGTGACGTATACTTAGATTTTATCCAAAATCGTCTCCCATTGTATCTGGAAGATGTGCCATTGGAAGTAAGGGCCAACATGTGGATCCTCCAAGACGGAGCTCCGCCCCACTTTAGTATACGTGTCCGACAGTATTTGAATGCAACGTATCCTGAGCGATGGATAGGACGAAGTGGACCATTGGCATGGGCAGCGAGGTCACCAGACCTTAATCCTATGGATTTTTTCTTTTGGGGTCATTTGAAACAATTGGTGTACGATATTCCAGTAATCAACGTCGAGGATCTTCGCTTCAGGATAATCGAAAAGTGCCAAATTATTAAAGAAACACCAGAAATTTTTCATCGAGTTAGGCGACATTTTTTGAAGAGTGTTAGGAAATGTATTGAAGAAAATGGGGGACATTTTGAGAATCTTTTTTAGTTTGTTTAGTACTGTTTCATTAATTTTTATCAATTAAATGTATATCGCAATAATCCATAATATGAATATTTACTGATTAGCCATTATTAGTTATTTTAAGATTATAAATTAAATAGTTTAAAAACCGAATTTATTTGATGTTAAACTGACAGCTCTAGTATACTTTGATAGCTATTTACCTGGTAGCTGGTGGTAATGAAATGAGAAAAGTAAATTGACCACTTAATTTTTAAGGGTGATTTACGTCTAAACCGTTGGGTTTAGCGATGTAAATAAAGAGCACCTTTTTTAAAGGCCTGGCATCAGTCTTTCAGAAATTATGCCAAAAACTACTGTAGCTGTCAACACTAAAAAATTATGACAAAAAAACAATTTTCAATGTATGTTAAGTGCCCTCTAGCGGCAAACAATCAATGTGAATTGTTACTAAAATGATGAAGCGCAGAAGACTTAGCCTATCTTTCAAATATTAGTCAAATCGGTTTTCCTGTAAGCGAGTAATTCAAAAAACAAAAAATAAAAACTTGAACTTGGACGGCTTGTAACTCGAAAACGAATGACATTTTGAAAAAAAATTATATGAAGCTCTACCCTTATTTTGTCAAGTAGAATCACCCCCTTAAGTTTCGTGATCGATTTTTGAATCACCCTGTATAAGGATTGGATGTTTGTGACTAATGATTATATGTAATGAATTATACCCATAACTTGTTTTATATAATTTTAACCATGCTTTTGCTATTGTGACGTATTTTTGTTCATATGTGTGTCCTATTGTAATGCTATGCGCTAAATAAATGCATATCTCTTCATTTTTTTTAATTATATGTTAAAGTAAATTATTTAATTATATCACACTACACCAAAATTAACATTTCCTTTAGAATATACGTATTTTGTAACGTATATTGCGCAAAATAAAAATTAAATTTCACGGAAATGTAGGGGTTTTGAGATATTACTTATTAAAATTTATCCACCTTAGCGGTTAGTGATAAAGCATTAACAGCAGTGTTATTCTATTAATTTCTATTAAATTATGACATGTACTACAATAAACATAAAATTATTGAGAAAAGTTGTATAAAAATATTTTTTGTAACATAAATTTTGATCTAACCTCAAATCTAAAGAAATAGCTAATAAATACTTAATACCTTTTATTTTAAAATATATTTTAATTTTATTAAATAATTAAGTACATGTTTGAAAATTATGTAGCATACATAAGTATATAATATTTTTTGGACATTATTTTCAAGGGTACTTGGTTTTCTGTGTAATTATAATTTGCTTTTATAATATCAATATTTCCGACGTTATTTCCTCTGCAAGTGTTCTTTGTGGACACCAAAATTTTTTGTATGGGACAGTGAATTTCATTATTCAATAATAATAAACGTAATGTTTATTATTATTACCAACTAGTGCAGTTACTCGTCGCGATATGAAATTTTATTTGAATCCTATTCTTACGTGCCGTTTCGTCCAACGTTCCACTAAAATACCGTTATTTTAATAACCTTAGTGCAAACAGACCTCGACCTATCCATCGAGGGCCAATAAAAATTATATCAAAATTATTCTTGTAAGTCGTCAAAAAGACATGTTTTGTGATTTTTTAACATTTTTTGTATTTAATCCAACTTTTTTTTTTATATGACACTGATGCTCTTGATGGACCAAAATAAATTAATATATACCAAAGTCAAGCTGCATTACAAAATAAAAGAAATATTTTGATTTATCGAACACCCCGCAATGATTATAGTCAATAAAAGTTTGAAAATAGGTTAAAAATTGTAAAAAAAAAACTGCATGTTGGAGGAATTATTTATACAACTTACACGAGTAATTTTCATATAATTTTTGTATCAATGTTAAGTTAAGAAACTGAAATGAATATAAACACAAAATAATGTCTTCAATAAAAATTTGTTATATTTATGCCCGAGGGGGTGAAAAACAGCTGATCTTCACCCATCTCTATGTAAAGGGTGTTTTTTATAGAGGTATAAAACTTTAAGTTGGCAACACTTTTTTAACTGGCGGCCATTTTGTCAGCTGTCAAGTGATTTATGTTTAGTTTGGTTTGGCATTTCAACATGAATAGACTGACGCCTGAACAACGCTTCCAAATTGTGCAAATTTATTTTGAAAATCATGGTTCTGTTTGAAATACGTATCGCGCACTACGTCCATTTTACGGTCAACATAATCGTCCATCAGAGCAATTAATTCGATTAACTATGGAACGTTTTCGCACCACGTTTACTGTAAATGATAATACGCATCCACAGAGACGTCGTACAGTGCGTACAGAAGAAGTCATTGCTGCTGTAGAGCGTAGCGTAGAGGAAGACCCGA
Source organism: Diaprepes abbreviatus (assembly GCA_034092305.1). NCBI lineage: Eukaryota > Metazoa > Arthropoda > Insecta > Coleoptera > Curculionidae > Diaprepes > Diaprepes abbreviatus. The sequence goes on along the minus strand of JASJET010000014.1, from coordinate 576,328 downwards.
ATCAGTCTATCCGCCATCGTGCACAGGAATTGGATATGTGTCCATTCACTTTATGAAAGATTTTGCGGAAAGATCTTGGTTTGCGTGCTTACAAAACCCAACTCGTGCAAGAATTGAAGCCACACGATCACCTAGCAAGGCGTAGATTCGGTGAATGGGCCCAAAACAAGATTACCGTTGATCCCGATTTTCATAAGCGAATTTTGTTTAGCGATGAAGCTCACTTTTGTTTGAATGGATACGTCAATAAACAAAACTGCCGTATTTGGAGTGATGATAATCCTCAAGTGTATGTTGAAACACCGTTACATCCAGAAAAACTGACTGGTATACTTTATGAACTGATGGAATCACTGGTCCAAACTTCTTTAAAAACGATGCTGGTCAAAACGTTACAGTCAATGGTGACCGCTATAGAGTCATGATTACTGACTTTTTCGTTCATCAATTGAACAACCATGATGTGCAGGAGCTGTGGTTTCAACAAAACGGCGCAACATGTCACACAGCTCGTGCCACAATTGATTTATTGAAGGAAACGTTTGGTAACCGCATAGTTTCACGTTTCGGACCCGTGAATTGGCCTCCAAGATCTTGCGACTTGACGCCGCTAGACTATTTTCTGTGGGGATGTGTGAAGTCGCTAGTCTACGCCGATAAGCCCGAAACGATTGATCACTTGGAGGACAACATTCGCCGCGTTATTGCCGATATACGGCCACAAATGTTGGAAAAAGTCATCGAAAATTGGACCTCCAGATTAGACTACGTCCGAGCCAGCCCTGGCGGTCATATGCCAGAAGTCATATTTAAATTATAATGCCAGAAGGTTATCTTTCGAATAAAGTAAATTTCATGTCAATTTAAAAAATTCATCTTTGTTTTATTCCATTTAAAAGTTCTATACCTCTATAAAAAAACACCCTTTATGTCACATAATTTTTACATTACGTTATAAAATTGGATCAATTAGTTTTTTCTTTAGGTAGCTGCTAGTAGGCGAATATTTCATCCGAGGAAGTAGAAATTAGTATTGAGTGGCCTATCTGTTCCTCCCTTATCTAATCTATGGGTGCCTTTAAGCAAATTTACACTGTACGAGTATATCCGAAATAACTGACATTTTAGTGTCCAAATACCTAAAGAAATAGGAACGGTTTTGGGAGACTAATACATTCCACCTCAAGAACTAATTACATTTTTTCGATATTATTCCACATCCGTTTATGACATCAATATGAAATATATTTCATACTATTTTTGCAAATTATTGATACATACTGATGAAGTTTTAGAATAGAATATTTAAAAATAACCAAAGTTTACATCATTATTTGTCAAAGTAAAATCAAACAATACATATATAAACAATCAAATATTCAAAATCTCTCAACGAGAAATTTTATTTACCTTTGTAAAAATGGAAATAGAAGATTCAAAATATCGCTACCACAGAAACAAACGTGAATTTAAATTTTCATTGAAAATGAAACAGGTTACTCCAATCTGGCGGCTTATTTTCCCAAAACCCGGTATACAATATCCAGTAAGAGTGGATCAAAGGCAACCTTTGGAAAAATATTATAAAATTTATTCTCCTATAACAACGTAAAAATTTTACAGTTTTGATGAACAAGGGCTTAAAATATTTATTTTTTATTGGTTAAAGTGACTGACATTTGACATAAATTCACATAAAATAACAGATGAAGGATACGGTTTTTGACCTTTTTTTAGTATTGTTATACATACAACAAAGATCTGACTAAGCAAGTGAATAAACAATATTTTTATCAACTTCCCGTTTTATAAAAGGCAAAATTTTTGTCAACAATAAAACTGCATTGTGTTTACATAAAATTACTTTAGTCATACATTTCCTAAAGAACACGTTTCGTAAAACGCTGACAAGAACGTTAAGTACGAATCTAAAATTAAAACAAAGAATTCTTAATAAGTTCTAAATATGGGTAGTTCTATTTTGTACTCAAATTCGTGCATAAACGTGATAATTTATGTATATTTTATAAAAACGCTTCATTATGAATAAAACCATCTGTTCAATCAATAAATACTTCCACTATAATAGTCCAGAAGGCTTTGTGAATAAGTATACATAAAAGAATGTGAAGTATCAAAAATAGAATCGTCGATCCGCTCTGATTTTTTTTTAAATGATGCTAATCGCTTATTTTTAGAGTTTTCTAGCCTTTAGGAACCCTAATAACTTCGTTTTGTCGGTCTGTTCGTCTGAATGTCACAGTTTTGCACATTCATCAGTTTTCCTTCTTTTTAACAAACTTCAAGAAAAGGAGGTTATTAATTCGACGTATAATACGGCGTCTATGGGCGAACAGACAGTGAGCTTTGAAAATGATGAACGATATCTCACCGAAACGTCAGCTGTCCTACCGTCCTGAGAAGGACTCGGCATACAGACGGGATACCCCAAAACCTTCGATTACATGTAATTTATTAAAAAAAGAGCTTAATTCCAAAAAAAAAATGTTTAAGGTATATATATATATATATATATATATATATATATATATATATATATATATATATATATATATATATATATATATATGTTTATGCGGCTTTCACGGATTCCTCCGTGTGAGATGCAATAGCAGTGGATATATCCACATTATGCTGTTGTAGTGCTGAAATCACATTCAGCAAACGTACAACTATATGCAACTCCGTGTGTGAATAAAGTAAAATGCGTACAGTAAACGCTCCATCATATCCTTTTCATGTTAGAGGTTTTACAGTTTGAATAAATTGCCAAAAAACACAATTCATTCTGTTCCACCACCACCGAGATGGTGGCCTACCACCATATCGAGAAGAAAGTCAAAACTTAGCCCCCCCCCCACTCCAGTGATACGGCAGAGGTACATGTTTCGTCTCTACTAGACTCATCAGGGTACCGACATGCACCTGGCTGTGTAAAGGACAGATCGGAAGGAGGCATGCAAATACTGAACGCACACACCAAGAAGAAAGTTGGTGGTGGTGGAACAGGATGAATTGTGTTTTTTAGCAATTTATTCAAACTGTGCAACCTCTAACTCGAAAAGGATATGATGGAGCGAAGTTTGCATTTACTGTACGCATTTTACTTCATATATATATATATATATATATATATATATATATATATACATATATATATATATATATATATATATATATATATATATATATATATATATATATATATATATATATATAAAGATGGTTGGTTCATACTTCCAAAAATCAACAATTAACATTTCGGTCTAATTCGTGTCAACTTCAGATGTTTTCGGCTGGAGGAAAAATAAACAAGAACATTAAAAAGAACATCAAAATATAAAAAGTAACATTATAAACAAATAAAACTTAATGAAAATGTCTAATAAAATAGTTCAAACACTATAAACTATAAAACTGATTAAATAACTGAAAACCAAAAATATTACGTTTAAATTTACATTTAAATTAGAGCAGGGGCATCAAAATTTTTTAGACCCTCTACTAAATCCCAAGGGGCTCTATATACTGTAGTTTTGATTTATGAGCAAATTTTTATATTGGCACTAGCCAGCGAGTGAAATATCTATGGTACAGGGCGTGGGGGTGGACTCCGCTTCGTTCGTATTTTTGGTTGGTACTTACAGACACAAGTGTCAAGGATATATTTTCATGGCATGGTTCGAGACGTTTGCAATTGAATCCACAACTAAGAAACCAAAGTTATGGCTCAGATACGTAGACACTTTTATAATTGGGAGTGGAAACGACGAAGAACTTCGAAACTTCCTTTTTCATCTCAACAATATCTGCCCAACTATTAAACTCACCATGAAGAAAGAAGTAGAAAATAAATTACCATTGTTAGATATCTTGGTTGAGAGAAATGGCAGACAAATTCGAACTTCGGTTTACAGAAAAGCCACGCACACAGGACAATACCTTAATTATTCATCTAATCACTCCAATAACACCAAACAAGGAATTATAAGAAATCTCGTAGATAGAGCCTTAACTCTCTGCAACTCCAACGAGAACTTGATGAAAGAGAAGGATTATATTAAAAATGATCTGACAACCAACGGATTCCCAGTATATCTAGTGGATAAATTTCTTGAACAACGCAGAAATAGGACAATATCGACAACGAATGAAGAACGAAAACCAGTTTTGAACATCCCCTATGTTAAAGGCATTTCAGAAAAAGTTAGAAGGATAGGAAAACGTTGTTTTCAATTCAAATAACTCTCTGAGAAGTCGGCTCACTAGGGTCAAACCAACAACTCAGAGACATGAAGAACTGTGTTTATCAGATACCATGTGAATGTGGCAGTTCCTACATTGGCGAAACAAAGAGACCTCTTGACGTAAGGATCAAAGAACACCAAAAATGCACATCTCGAGGAGAAATAGGAAAATCTGGTGCCGCCAATCATGCCTGGACTCATGGACACCACATAAAATGATCTGAAGCTAAAATACTACACCGAGAACAACATTGGAGAAAACGGAAATTCAAAGAAGCCGCGATTATACATCAGAACCCGAGTTGTTTTAGTAAACCATCTTTAGATATAAGAGAAGTGTGGAAACCACTTCTTAATAATTGTAAACTAAAACTAAATGCAGCATAAAAATGGGATTTTGCCGTACCGGGCATGACTGCACCCATCTCAGTCACATACCACTACATTTACTTTTAGTATAAATAGTCATGTAGCTTAGGAATTTATTTAGTTTCACTTGAAAATGGCTAGAGATAACTACTAGCCGAAACGTCGTGATATTCAACAAAAATACAGACAATGGAAGTCCAACAGATACCTACTACTTCGCAAGAAACATCATTGTCTATGACTTTCAAACAAACACAAGTGTCAAGGACATTTCGTTGTGGCAGAGATTGCAAATGCGTGTGCTGTTGGTTATATATTAGGGCTATTCTTTTGAGACATTATCACTTTCACTTCTACCACTTGAAGTAATCATGATCACTTCGACCTAATAACAAGTAAATGCATATTCAAAAGAACATGAAGTTATCAGTTTCACTTTGTTCACTTTGATCAATTGATAATTACTCAAAAGAATATAGCCATTGTTACGACTATTTACTATCTATCATCATATTTAAAGTCATCATTGTTGACACTTTATAAGAATCTTTTATTTGTACAGTTTGATCAGTTGCATAAATTTCCCCGTGGTATTTGTTCACCTTCGGCACTACTTATTTGTGTGAGATATAGAAAAAAAAATACAGATCCAAATTAACTAATGAGTGTTTAAAGTAATTTCCGCTAGTAAACTTGGTCCACAACTTCAAACAACTGTCGGTTACAGCTACATAAATCTCATTAATCATGATTATAATGTTTAATTTTATTCATGTAAATTTTATAATATAATCAAAATAAATGGGCGGGTTAGATTGGTGATGCTTCTGGGTCAGTGTTTTTCCACGGATGGCATTAATCGGAGAATATATATATATATATATATATATATATATATATATATATATATATATATATATATATATATGAGTTTTTTTTGCAAAAATAATTTGTTTAGTGAAGTTTTGCAGATATATGTATTCAATTAACTACTTACTGTCTTGCCTCGTGCGGGAAAAGTTGTGGGTTTTTTTTCGGATAAGTCATATATAAATATAATCAGTCACATCTCAATGTTGTTATACTTCTCTAACCAAAAAGCTTATAAGTATTCACCTCAAGATAACTAGAGATACGTACTAGTCGAAACGTGACTCTAAAATTAGGCTCTATATATGGCTCCGAATCAGTCTATTAATTTCTCATTATTACCTAAAATCTGATGCTTCTATATTTTTCGCCTCAAAAATCAATATGTTTAACACCATTAGGGATTAATTTTGGCAGATGACAGAGATGGATAACAAATAAATGGAAGTTCTTTCACTTTTACCACCCTCGGTTTCCCTTATTCTTTCATTTCAACCCCCTGATATCAGAAGAGTTTTAGCCGAACCACAGTGGAGTACGTTAACTAACGTAATATCGTAAAACAAAGATAGAGTGTAAATAGAAATTTTCTTTTTAAAAACTATTCCTTTCGGGAATACAAATTGATTCTTCTTATTAGTGACTCGAATTTTTTAGGGAAATCTTTTTTTATAAATAATTAAGAGCGAAAAATCGTGTTTCTTTATTTAATTTAAAAATATTGTTTTTACTTAAAAGCGTGGCATTATAAAGTTGTATGCAATAAAAAAATCCTTTGTTTATCACAATTGGTCCAGTGGTTACCAAGATATTTGTAAAAAAAAAACATGAAAAATTGATTTTTTTGTGAAAATCGTTAACGAACCTATATGAATAATATGAAATAAATGATACAAAAGTTGGCAAAAGATGACGTTTCAGAGTTCAATAGCTTTTGCAGAAGTGCAATTTTGTCCCTAAAAATGGATCACCAAATTTTGCAAGATAAATTGTACAAAAAGTACTGCAAAAAAGTACCTCTCTTTCGTTTATAGTATTGTAGTTATTTCGAATGATACATATTTTAAATTGATAGCACTCAAAGGTTGGGGAAAAGTGCACATTTGGAAAAAAGAGTTCTCTACGATTAATAGAAGCCGAGACGGAGTTTTTTTTTTCAAATAATTACTGCATTTGTGATTTATTAATAAAGCTGCCTGTCTTGTCCCCAGTGAAAACCATGCATAAGTAGTAATGAAGCTGAAAACATTTAAAAAAACTTTTTTTTTAATACAACTAGTACTTTAAAAATCATGAATTTTAAATTCCGTTTCAAATTTCCCGCCAAAACGCCAATACTTGTCACTTGACCGATGTGACGCCACACTGGTAAACTGATAAAGATATATAAATTTTTTTCGTAATTTTTGTGATATTAAATGAGTTCTAACTTATTTTAAGTGTTGTGCGATACCTTAGTGTACAAGTACTACAATTAAAACACCTGAAAAGTTATTTATTCATGTTCCACCTTCGGAAAATAATAGGAAAATGTGACTTCAGCTAGCCCGGCACTACTCGTTTTATTTTAATTTTGAGCTTATAAATACCGATTATTATTATTATGTATTCATTATTGGGTGGGGAAATAACAATTCTTGATAAATTAATTATATGGAGGTCTTCATATTTCTAAATTCCGTAGAACAAAAGTTACTGTTTGTTGCCAAAAATTGGCCACCATGAAACAATCAATTCTCGGCAAATTGGAACTATTTGCCTTAATAAATCCACTTTTCTTTATGAGAAAATTTCTTAGAATCGTTTTCAAAAGGAAAAAGTAAGCAAATTTCGAAGAAATTACATGAAAATGACTATAAAATATGAACTAAGCAACGTAGCCCTTGACAGCGAATGTGACATAAAAGCAAAACATTTATATGTCAAGTTCGTGACAGCGATGACGCTGGCTATATTCTTTAGAGTAATTATCAAATGATCAAAGTGAAATTGATAACTTCATGTTCTTTTGAATATGCATTTACTTGTTATTAGGTCGAAGTGATCATGATTACTTCAAGTGATAGAACTGAAAGTAATAATGACTCATAAGAATAACCGTATCAGGACGGAGTGCCAGCGATGACGTTAGTATGGAGTGACATCATTCACTTTGATTGGTGTTCGTTGTCATATGACTCAAAGGAGATTTAATTACATTTTTATTATTAAATAAAAATAAAATTCCTTAAAAATAAATAAAAATATCGTGTTTTTTAGGATTTCTATTGTGGAAACTACCGTTTCGCGGCAAAATTATATTTTTATTTGAATACAGTCAACATCTCAATTTACTGAATTCAAACAACACGAAACAGCTCTCTCAGATAAAACTGAAGCAGGATAACGTTTTCAAAATGACATACCCAAAGTGGTGTTACGAGCGCTATCTTTACGGGAAACCGGAAACTCTCCATTCTTTTCTCCTTTTTTATAGTTATCATTGCTTTGTATTTTATAAAGGCTTCATAAATTTATTTATTTATTACCAAGTGTAACCTGAATTTTAAGATACCTATTTTAAATTTTCTTTTTAATTATCGGCACCCCTTCTAATATTTAATATTAGAAATGATTAAAAAAAATTCTTTATTATCTTCGTGAAAATTCCCTCTAATGTGAAAGATGCGTGTTACAATATATAATGTTATGAATAATTCCAGAAGTAGGTAAATCGATAGTTTGGTTAAAGTTTACTAGAGCGCACAAAATTAATTTATAAACAGTTGCTCGCTCGCTCACAACTAATTTCATTTAATAGTACAAGGTGGGTCAAAAGGCAAGGTGGCATTTAAAAATAACAGAATCATATAGAAAAAGAAAATCATTTACTAAAATTTAGATCGATTTTTGAATTGGTTAATCAGCATGATTTCATATGGAATAGTTTATCTTGAGCACAAATAAGAACGAACGAAAGAGAGTTCGTTTTTGGAACTAGTAGGGAAATATTGTTAAAACCCAGTTTATGCAAGCCTGATGTGAAGCATGGGCATCCATGTGTAATTTAAAAAAGAAATATTCAAAACTCGGTACACGAAACGTTCTACTCCAAGCAGCATCGACATCGGCAACCAAACCAACTGCGAATTCCGCAGTTTAAGTAATGGGCTGATAAGTCCCATACTAGGACGAAACAACACTGTGGTCATTTTTCGGACCCGGAGCTTTTCCATTAGCTTGGAGATCTACGCACTTTTTAAGATGAGAGTAATATTTATCAACGGTCTTTATGTTATATATATATATATATATATATATATATATATATATATATATATATATATATATGTAATCGAAGGTTTTCGGGCGTCGTTTATTTCTTAAAATGATATTTTTTAAAACAAATTAACGTGTGCTGTGTTGTGATTCAAGTAGTTAATATAGTTTGACACCTAATATTGATAATGATAACTATTATTATTGTTCTAGCAGGTTAGTATAGCAAAATATAATTTATTAATTTAATTATTTTTATTTTAAGAAAAGTTAGGTTGTTATTGGATGCTAGTTTTCAATGTTTACGAAAAATTTAAAGCTTTCTACTGCCTTATCTAATATAAATACCTTTAAATACCTTGTTATGTTTTCTTTTACTTGGTCCCAATATATTATAAAACACAATTCCAGTTTTTTATTTATTTTCTTCTTTGAAAAACTTCCAAATCTCTAAAAATATTTTTTGTTGTCGTTTCCTATAAAGTAAGGAAATGACAAAATATTATCCAAAGTCTCGTGCTACTATTTTCTTCTTAGTTCAATTCCAATTAATTTTTCTTATATTATTCTTATCACAATTTATCGTATCTGTTGTTGTCTGAGAGTTGAATTTATTAGTTTGCTGAAAGCACTGCGTTTCTCGAGCTCCCGAAAATTTTACATAACCTCAAATTTTCAATTGTTTAAAAAAAAGGAAACGGAAGTTTTCCTATGTCACAAGAAAATACAAATAAAATATTTTATTATTTAAAAAGAGGTTATGTGTTTTGTTGTTGTCAATTAAAAAAGAATTATTTAATCAAAGTAATTAATAAAAGTTTTGTCCCGTAAAGTAATTGTTCAACTCTCAGACAACAACAAATGCGATATATTGTGATAAGAAGAATATAAGAAAAATTAATTGGAATTGAACTAAGAAGAAAAGAGTGGAACGAGACTTTGGATAATATTTTGTTATTTCCATACTTCATAGAAAACGACAACAAAAAAGTTTTTGAAAGAAGTAAATAAATAAAAAAACTGGAATTGTGTTTTATAATATATGGGGACCAAGTAAAAGAAAACATAACAAGGTATTTATATTAGATAAGGCAGTAGAAAGCTTTAAATTTTTCGTAGACATTGAAAACTAGCATCCAATAATAACCTAACTTTTCTTAAAATAAAAATAATTAAATTAATAAATTATATTTTGCTATACTAACCTGCTAGAACAATACTAATATTTATCATTATCAATATTAGGTGTAAAACTACAGGGTGTCTCAAAAGAAAGTTCACATTTAAAAAATCGATTTAAAAAAAAGTCAGGACTTTATTGAAAAAATGTTTATTACATATTAAAATATATTGTTTGGGAATTTATTTTTTAAAAATGATATCGTCCAAATGTAATCCGTTGCGCTCACGGCATTCATTTAATCGAGCACTAAAATTGCCCATGACGGCTCGGCAGGTATTCTCCGTGATCTCTGCCATTTCGTTGCGGATATTTTCTTTTAATTGTGCCAGGGAAGTCGGTTTGTTGGCGCAAACTTTTGATTTGACATAACCCCATAGGAAAAAGTCCATAGGTGATAAATCAGGACTGCGTGGAGGCCAACTTATGTCACCTTTCTTTGAGATCAATTTGCCAGGAAAAATTTCACGCACTCGTGGCGGAGACATGTTGGACGTGTGTGAAGTTGCTCCGTCTTGCTCGAACCATGTTCTTTGGTTATAGCCAGGAAAATTTTGCAGTTTAGGCACGAAGAAGTCGTCTAACATCTCCACATACCGCTCTGAAGTCACTGTTACTGTGCGTTCCCTTTCATCTTCAAAAAAGTACGGGCCGATATTTCCTCGCGCCGACATCACAGCCGATACAGTCACTTTCGGCGAATGTAGAGGTTTCTGATGTTTGTGTTTTGGATTGTTTGCACTCCAATAGCGGGAATTTTGCTTGTTTACATGACCATTAAGATGAAAATGGGCTTCATCCGAAAAGAAGATGTTGGTAAACGTTGAAAAGCGTTCAGTCATCTGGTTTACGAAGTCAAGCCTCTGACCAGCATCCTGAGGCTTCAATTCTTGCACCAACTGAATTTTATAGGGGTTCAGCTTTAAATCTTTGTGTAAAATGCGGAATAATGATGACCTATGCACATTTAAAGCAACAGCACGCTTACGAATCGAAACGTTTGGGTCGTCACGAACAGACTGAGTAACACTCTCTACGTTTTCGACCGTTCTCGAAGACCTCGGACGCCCGGATTTTGGTTTATCTAGTGTTGAACCGGTCTCTTCAAACTTCTGGACCCATTTTCCAATAAGCCGAGCGCTTGGCGCATCATTTAAGTGACGAATATGTCGAAAATTGCAGAATTTTCTACGCGCTACAGTCGCCGAATTACCGTTTTTGTAAAACTCACGTACGCACAAAGCACGGTCCGCTCCCGAGAAACGCTCCATAGCGACTAAATTCCCAAAAACCAGGCTACCGATTGACAAACCCCCCGCGCCGCTCGGAATAGTTGCGTTCACGCAATACGCAAAACAAATGTGTACTTTCTTTTGAGACACCCTGTATATTAACTACTTGAATCACAACACAACACACGATAATTTGTTTTAAAAAATATTATTTTGGGAAATAAACGACTATCTAAAACTGCACTATAGCCATCTAGTAGACGATTGCGAAACTAAAAACGTTGACAATTTGTGATCCAGGTTGTTAAAAGACAATGCATGGTAGATAAAAGTAAATAATAAGTATTAGTGATTAGAAATAGTGTTGGTTAAAAGATAAAAGTATTGATCATTTATTTTCATCTAATATTTATTAATAATATTATGCCATTTGTTTAATTGTTAAATAAAATTTATATTTTGTGTCTTAATCATTTTCAGGTAGGAACACATCTACATCTATATAGATAATTTAAAAATTGAAAATATTTAAAATTGGTAAAGAATAGTTATAATGTATTATAAATACATGAGATAAATAATAACAAAGTTAACTAAATTTTATTTTAGTCGGGCAAGTATTTTGTGCGGGTGCTGCTAAAACCCATAATCGTCACAATATATATATATATATATATATATATATATATATATATATATAACAAAATGATATTCCATATTTCCACTTTCTTCTATTGTTAAAAATAATTTTAAAGATTATGCAAAAATTCGGTATACACGTAAAATTGGGGTGAAAACTTTTATAAAGGTCACCGAAATATTCGACTAGTTATTTTAGTGTTCTACTGTGATATAGGTATAAAATGTTAGTGTCTAATAAAAATTCTTCAACACACGAAGGGCATTAAAATCAAAAGTTCCATAAATAGTTGCCAATCAGGCAATTTAAAAAAATCTAGTCACGAAATAGGATGTTTGTATTAAAGTTAATTGCTAAACAAAATATAATTCAACTTCTTTTTTCGCAAATCATTTTACGATTCTTTTTTGACTTTTTTTTTTGTTTCCATCAAGAAATATTTAGTCTAGGGTGTGAAACGAAATAATATATTCATTTTGGAATAATTTTATTTAAATGAACATATGCATGACGTTTGATTTCTTTGTTTCCCACCCTGTATTGTTCCACATATCTCACCTTTATCAAATCACACAGGCTATACCTTTTGGTGGTCTTTTTCAGCTGATTCAATCAGGTATATGTATGTCCAACCCCCATAATTAAATAAGACATTGCAGAGGGAAGAAATACTCACGATTTTTAGCAGTGCTAGTAAACATTATAGAGACGAAAATAGTCTAGAAAAGTAATGGTTGTGCTAAAAACATTTTATTTTTGTTATGATTATATCATAATTCAACAATATTATCCTTTTTGCTTTTTTACTTTTTTAGAGTAAAATTTGAACAACAAATATTTCAAAAATAATTTCAACAAAAGTTTTCTCTTAACAACACAATATTTTCTGAGATATTTTCAAAGAATTTAAACTTAAAATTCTTTAGAATACTTTAGAAATAATTTGTTTTACTGCACTGTTGTGAAAAATCTAGCAACTAGTTTGGTTTCCGGTACCGACTAGTGCGACCTCTATCCTTGGAGGCAGCACGCTTCATGTATTGATGTTGATAAATTTCTATTTTTATTTTACCGTCCCAAAACTACGCGGTTTTATACATCAATGTCGGTGCTCTTGTGTTATTAAGTCTTGTCTGCTGTTTTCCCGATTTAAAAATAGAAGATAGGACATGACTGTGAAATGAATTGTACCACTGACAACGAAACAGGCTGCTGTCATTTTCCGCACCGGAGTTTCTCCATTTCCCTAGAATTCTCCGTAATTTTTAATACGAGAGTAGAGTTAAACCCGCACAGCCAGATATTTTCCATTATAATTTGTGACTATATATATATAATATATATATATATATATATATATTCCTCAACGAGCCGAATCCAAAAATTCCTGGAATTATTGTAACTATGACTGAAGATTTCCAAAAATATTCATCAAGGGCATTTGAATATTTTAGCATGGGCGCCAGCGGCAAGTTTTATAATGAGCAGCTCGAGAGTCACTGTATTAATTGCTGGACTCTTTAGGAACGATAATTTTTTGTTAACTTTTACAATTTTTCGTACAATATGGAAAGAAGCCTCAAGCCAAAGCATAATTCGAGAAGTCGAAACGAGTGGGAAGAAAAAAATATTGCTACCGATTTTTGGATACCTGCCTATTAAAAAATAATTTTAGATAATAAAAGAAAAATATTATAAGCTTTTGAAAACTCCAAAATTTTAAAGATCATTGATGAAGCTATGGTTGTATAAACAAAAGATCGCCAAAAGGAGCATATTCCATTTCACAATGCTCTAAAAAAGGAAACGCCAAAGAGTTCGTGAAAAAGCTGAATATCAAGGCTGGTTCTAAGGATGGAGCCAAAGGTATGGGGTCGTTTTTCGAGGTGACAGTATGTGGAGAAAGTAGAGCTGTACCTGATGAGTCTATTAGATTATCAGGAACAAGGGCTTTCAGATTTTATCAAAGACTAGTCTGCAAATGATAATCTGAACTGGGATTAATTCGCACTATTTTATAAGTGTCCGACTAACTAAATGTTTTCAAGTATCAGCCATATATGAGTATCGGTTACTCGTTATTTGAACATCAAAAATCCACACTGTTTTAGAGGGATCAACTCCCTACTTGTTCATTACAAAAACAACAAAATGCCTTGGATCAAACTGTACGACGAACACTTGACAATACTATACAACAATTTCAGCGAGAAGGGAGGTAAATCATGCTATTTGTTGACACACGCAGCCCACCCAAAAGTTTAAAACAAATGTATTTGCAGGCAATTGAGGTCCATCGGTTGCCTTCAAATACAACTAACCGAAGAAGAAGAAGAATTAGAAGAAGAAGAAGAAGAAGAAAAGAAGAAGAGGAAAAATGTACGGAATAACCAATATTATTAAATGAACTGGATTGCGGTAAAGTACGATTTCAAGATTTTGTTAGCGTTAGTGATGATGTCTGTACTTCTGGCTGGCGAATGACAGGAATATCTTCGAATCGCTATCAATGCCATCAGTAGTGAGGAAGGTAGAGACGCAGCAAGTAGAACCATCGATGAAGTTCCACGAACAGTATCATTCGACATTTTCCTTGTTCTCTCCAACTTTAGTAGAGCTGCGTTGGAGCAAGTTAACACTTTGAACCGATGCCCAAAAATTTTCATTAAAAATACTAGTTATTTTAAATCCCACAATCCAAAATAATATTTATATATATATATATATATATATATATATATATATATATATATATATATATATATATATATATATATATATATATAGGAGGGAGTAGTCTGACTTGTCAAGAAATAATATTCCGAACTGGGGTTATTATGGATGCAGTTTATTTAAATTTTTTGGCCTTGATCTGAACATGTTTTTCATCATGATCATATCATTAACTGAGATGGAACTGAGATTCTATAAAGAGCTCTTGCATATCACAAAAGGCTCTTCCTGGAAATTGTACATTTTAATCAAGATGGCAACACCATGAATAAAAAAAGTGACACCGAGAATCTAAGTGCCATTTACAGCTATATTTTAAAGTTGGAACAAGAAAAAGATTTGAACCTCCTGGACAGTCCATCTCCAGATGAATAAATTTTCTCTATTGAATTCACATATAAAAAACATCAAACAAGTAGTTTTCTATTTTTATTTTTTAATTTTTGCTAAACCTCATGCTTGACTACGCCATTGTTTTACAGATTCGTATACTACTTAGGCCACCCGCGCCACTTTTCTCAGTTGACACCTGACATTTGTCACTACAAAATGATGAAATAGTCGAGTAGAATGTTGTGCTGTTTCGTGATTTTTAAAATTTAAACAATTTCTTACAATCCTATCATATTATGCCTTTAGATATAATTAAGAAGTGTTGGTGGTTTTTTTCCCGTCTTTTACTTATTTATTTGTTTCATATTCAAACCACATTGATGAGTTACTTAATAATTTTAGGTTAGGTTTTAATACTTTATCTGTTTAATTTATATTGAAGAGATGTCCTGAAGAAAAGAAAAATAAATTTTCACAAACCTGACAAAATCAAAAAAGGGTTTTTTCCTTATCACGACCTAAAAATTGAAATAGACCACATCTCCAATAACCCTAGTTCGGAATATATATATATATATATATATATATATATATATATATATATATATATATATATATATATATATATATATATATAACTATTTACAAATCTAAACTTACAAGTGTGTCACGATTACTTCTCTACTACCCTCTACAGTCTAAGAAGCCATTTAAAAACTTTCTGACAACCCTAAGGACAAATTTGATAAAGGATACGTCCCTATTATACTTTAAGTGATTTGTTAAGTTAGTTTGAACTCCGAGAAGCATTCTCTTGTTTTTCAAATGGACATATAAATAATATAAGTTTTTGATATTTATTACTGATGCCTACTTCCGTTACAAAGCTGTATTTCGAAAACATAAAAACTGAGTTTATTGGTTGTTACTTCAAAGAATACACTTATAAAATAATGTTCGTGTATATTGCTTCTGAAAAAGTTTTGATATTAGACTTGGTCTAGGGGCTTGTCCAGATTAAACGTTTTAAGTGATTTGGATAGCGCGTTTCAACTCGCACGACTATAAGATCTACCGTACTCTCGACTCGTACAACTTACAACTAGCCGTTCTGTCTGTTAAAACTGGATACACTGCAACTTCATGTTGAATATTTCCTGAATAATTCCTCAAAAGAAACGGGCTAGTTGAAACCCTCCATTTAAATCGCTCATAAAATGCTTCATCTGGAGTTTGTTACGTGGGTTGCAAACTGCAAAAAGTAAGTGGTGTCAGGGTTCTAGTCTCGGGTAGTACGCCAGTCACCAAATAATATAATAAAAACAAGAAAACAATATACATCGTCTAACAATTTTTAAAGATATCTTCAAAGCTTCAGAATTATCTATATTTAAACTTAAATCTCTTATCTGATAAAATAAATAACTTTTTTTTATGTTAGATGTCAAGTCAATTAGCAACGAGAGAACATGAATAATAACAGTAATTATAGATTATTAACACTATACAATCTCTAATTTCTTGTTATTTATTTTTAAACTAGTTATGTCAGTCTGACCCTTCGATCATACCAGTAGATTTAAACAACAATTAATTTGTTGTGGAGGAGCATTTTTGATGTTTAGCGGATACAAATATATTTATTTAATTTTGTTTTCAGTTTTTTTGCTTGCCATGACCGCTTTGAGTGTTTTTAAGTATTAGAAATTACTAGAAATGAAAATTTTATAATTAATATCAACAACAAGAGGATTTAAAAACTTATTTTAGCCGGTAAATATAGTTCGATGTTATTTATACATTAAAAATAATACAATATTTTAGGCAACCAGAAATTCATACTTTTCTTGATTGCCGATGACTTTATTTTCGAATTCATGTAAAGGTTAGAATGACATACTAGTTTAAAAAGTGCAATTTGAAACGGACAGCATAGAATCGGTAGGTGTACCAAGAAATTAAAGATCTCACATGTTATAACACAAAGTTGTTTGTGCCATTTTTAAGCAAGGGCAGATGCTGAAAATATTTTTGAAAGCCATACAAATTTTTCTTGTATATATATATATATATATATATATATATATATATATATATATATATATATATATATATATATATATTGTATATATAAATGTGGATGAGAGCGCTAAGAAAAATAACCATGCATGCGCCTATGCACTACTTAAACCTTTGTCACATTTGTTCAACCTGGCGATTAAGGCAAATATTTTTCCCGATATCTGGAAGAAAGTGAGAATCACTCCAACATGTAAAAGACAGCTCCAATTAAAGATCTGTCTCAATACTGTCCCCGCTTGCAAAGGTTTTTGAAATTTTGTTGTATAAGTATGTATATAGTCAAGTGCGGCAACTGATATTGCCAGAACAGCAAGGATTTTTTAACAGCCCTAGTATTCTTAACAAACTGACTTCCTTGGTTCAATTTACTAGTAAAGTATTGAATAAACGTAATCAAATTGACGTGGTCTATACCGATTTCTCAAAGGCATTTGATCGAGATGATCCTTAAATTCTACGTAACAAACTGGCTGCTATGGGTTTAATATATATATATATATATATATATATATATATATATATATATATATATATATATATATATATATATATATATTTATGTAGGATTATAAGACAATATGACAATACAACTTTAATAGGTTGTAATAGGAACCTCGCATCGACATTTGATTTTAGAGGTAACGCCTTTTGTCGTATCTGGTTAAGATGAAATTATCTGTGGCTGTATTCTATCAAATTTTCTATTTCTCCCAGTATAAAAGCGTGTTACGAGGCAAATAAGGTCACGGTCTTTGTCACATCTGTAAAATGAAATCATCTGTGCTTTCATGTGATGTAAGCTTTGAATATTAACGTACCGAACAACGTATATTTTATTTAGGCAAACCAACAATCAAATTTACAAGAATAAACATTTTTTATTGAAGTTTGTAAATATACCTTTATAAAAATGTATGTAATAATGGAAACTAAGAATTTTTCTAGTTGAACAACTATGACATCTATAAATTTATGTCTACCTTCGTTCCATTTTTCCCTTCTTTAAAATAATACATAATTTAACTATCCTGTTGTAATATCTATTGATTTTCAGCCAATAGCATTTCGTCCCTAAGTATCCACCCTAGCTTTAATAACATTAACATTATTGATTTCTAAAATTACAATTATGTTTAGATATGTTGTTTCTATATACGAATAATGATGTTAAACTTATATGAATGATCATTGAGAGGAAGTAAGTTTATGGCTGTCTATGACGAACAAGATTTGGAAATATACTTCCTTCAAACATCAGGAGTGGTTGCGCCTGAAGGCTGTAATCGAAGGTTTATCTATATAAGGGTATCCCGTGTATGTCCTGAGTCCTTCTTAGGACTGTAAGCCAGCTGACGTTTCGGTAAAATCGCACAGTTCGCCCACAGACGCCATAGAGTGAGCTTTGAAAATGGTGAATGAGATTTCACCGAAACGTCAGCTGTGTTACAGTCTTGAGAAGGACTCAGCACATACAAGTGATACCCGAAAACATTCTATTATATATATATATATATATATATATATATATATATATATATATATATATATATATATATATATATATATATATATATATATATATATATATATATATATATATTAAGAAACCCTGAGAATATATTTTTAGTAGTAAAACGGTTTCAACTTGTATTTTTATAATAAATTTTAATATCAGTTCTTTTTTTCAACACATCTGTTTTATTCACATATTTTATTTTATTCTATGTTTGTATACATATACGCAAACTGCTCGGGGAATAATAGAAGACGTGAAGGAATGCAAGATGGAAGTAGACCATATCTGGGCAGAATACTGATTTGTCATGCATGTTGCACACAATGTATATTTATTTAGTGCAGGAGTGTCAATTAAGTATTAATTACTCATAAGATAAGATCTAAAAGTACTGAAAACGGAAATAGAGTAACGGTTTGCCACATTTTCGATTCAAAATAATATTTGGGATTTTATTTTACCTATGGCTAAAGCACCGATACGGAACCATTGCTTGTTTCCGAGTAAAGCAACTCAATGCAAAATGTTACTCTATTTATACGATGACGCTCAATTGAAAATATCTTCTGTATAAATTGAGACCTGGTTATACAACCCCGTCCAGAACATCTGTAGCAACTACTCTTTTGGATGAAATTTATGAAGAATAAAAAGAAAAATGTTTTTCTTCTCTCTCAGGGACTGCATAAATATGTCAATTGATGGGGGTCAAATGTCCCCAACGAACCTGTAATATGTTTAAGTATAAAATTTAACGAATCTGTGTCGTGGTCTAACTTTTTCATGTCAACTAAAGCATCAATGTTATGTAAAACCTTTAGACAATGCGTGAACATCACTGATATGAGACAACGTAGTGGAAAAAGAACCAGTTCTAAAGTTAAAATCTATGGTGGCTCGGTACATCTTTTGAATTTGCTATGTAAGGATTTAGAAATAAAAGACATCAAATAAGACATTGTTCAAAAAACCAAATATTTCCGTAATAATCACCTAGCCCAAGCGAAATTCGGCCAAGCAGGGGGCAAAGCATTAGTTGTTATAAGGGATGGACATTGGAGTAGCGTTGTTGACTGTCTAGAAATGTATGTTTTTCAGTGGAACATAATATTAAAAATGTACAAAAAAAACAAGCTTATTGTCGTTGCTATGACCGAATATTAACACCACATCATTTTGTAACTTATGTGTTTGATCTCTAAAAAGAAGACTATAAGTTATCTTCAGAAGAAATAATTTAATAAATTACTTGAAGATACGGGATTGTTACCACTAGCAATAAAATTGAACGCACGCTCCAGTCCCTTTAAGAAAATAATGTTTTCGGAGAAAGTAACAAAACACATAAAAGGGCTTCAGTAATGAACCTCACAAAATGATGTGCCTAAAATTGAAAAACAGTTACCACTAATAAACCCATTCCTGCAGTTGCTTTTTGAATGTCGGTGGACCCGTGTTTAACAGATTTGGTTTTATGCCCTTTGATTTTAGAAATAGGCTAGGAATTGAAAATGGTAGAAAATTGGCATTTCTATTTAAATTTAAAAAAAAAATGCAAACAATGATACATTATAAGTTGATGATTTCAACTTTTTTATATTCATATTTTTTAGCTTTTTAGAAACTAAATTATTTGATTGAGTTGATTTTTTCACAGTTGTTTAATTAATGTTTGTACACGCGAGTGGTCATACTGTCCGACAAATTTTATGCATCATTTTTGTAGTCCGGTACTAAAAAATTATCAATTTCCTGCGTTTTCGAACGCAGAGTAAATGAGAATTTTCGCAAATAAAAAAGTTATCAAATTGAAACTACTCACAAAGTTTCAGAAGAGTGGTAATAATGCTGAAAATATTGGTTACATACTGTGGACCAGATTGGCATAAAGTTATTTAAAAGCGTAATTTATCTCAAAAATTAATTTTTAATATATTTACTAATTTTTCAAGCAAGTCTGCATCCAAATCAAAATAATCGATTAATTCTGATTTTCATACTACGTAAACGCAAGCATAATATTTTGCTTAATCTAATAATTTATTAGATTTTATAGCTGGATCTTCCTTTAAAATATAGTGCTTAATTATAGATTAACATACAAATTATGCGTATGTTTCTATTGAGTGGTTATGATTAACTACTTGAAAGTCAAAGGAAAAAGACTAAAAATAAACAGAAATATAACTGACATGTAAGATTTTTATTTCTTAAAGTGGATGATCCTCTTAAATCTTTTAAAAGAAACTTTGAAGTATGAAATTAACTTTTTTTTTTGTTTAGTAACATAAACATAATTAGCTGTAGATTTATCGAGCGTAAACTACTCATGGTTTTTTGTTTTTAACAATAATTATTTATTAAACGATTTTGTTTAGATTCGCATTCCTGTAACTATGAACTGTGAACTAGCATCGGTCAAATTTTTAATTGATTTTTCACCTACTTCCGGTTGTTTGAATGAAATTTTTCACACATATACAGTTCCAATGACAATATTATAAAATTAAAAAAAAATTGTCAGACAGGAACTTGCGGCAACCTGCGTAGCAGAGGAGGCTTGTGGAAGGATACCCATCGCTCTCTACACAAACATGACGCACATAATTTTACCAAGCAGAGAGGGTTAGGAGGAA
Source organism: Diaprepes abbreviatus (assembly GCA_034092305.1). NCBI lineage: Eukaryota > Metazoa > Arthropoda > Insecta > Coleoptera > Curculionidae > Diaprepes > Diaprepes abbreviatus. Next base: position 555,211 of record JASJET010000014.1, on the reverse strand, counting down.
GAGCAAACTCTTCTCAGAAATCAATCCTAGTGGTTTACAGATAGATCCCGACAGGGTGAAAGAATCGGAGATGGAGTATTCCGTAGAATTATGAGAGCCAGAGACTCTTACTCTCTGGAACAACACGCAACGGTCTTGCAAGCGGAAATTTATGTTATTTTGCAATATAACCATCTCTGTAAGAGGAGCATAGATCGAAGTAGGACTATTACCATATGCTTAAACAGTAGGGCTGCAATATTCTCATTAGGGTCCAATGTAACAACTTTAGGAATGGTGTCTGAGTGCAGGACCGTACTTGATTATCCAACAAAGAACAGTTGCACATTCGTTTTCGTGTCGGTATCTGGTTATTCGAGTATACATGGGAACGAGGAAGGGGATCGTTTGGTAAAGATGAGACCTGCGACTGAACCATACATAGTGTGACAAAAAATGCCATTTTTTAAATGTTTAATAATTTATAACTCAAAAACTATGCGTAGGACGGAAAAATTCCAAGAGACACTTTTTGCTCAGAATCGGCCGAAGAATAAGAAAAAATTATTATTTTTACAAAAATAATTAACAATTTACTTAAGCATTTTTTGCAAATCCACAATAAAGGGGGTCAAAATACATAAAAAAAACTTGGGTGGAGCCATGTCTTGTCATCGATTATGAAAACCTACTGGACTCTTGAACTATATACAGCGGTAAGAAAACTTTTTTGTTATCTCAAGCTTCCCAACTTCATTTATTCAAATTTTGCGGTTATGGTGGAATGTTTTAAGCATCGAAGATCGAGTATCATCACTCTTATTCATTCATTCATACTGAACAACGTATCCAAAACCAACAAATTTTTTAACTTTTTTTGTGTATTTAACCCAAGGAAGTTGGACGGGGTAAAAGGAGGGAGAATACCGTAAAATAAATTCGGTCCGGTATGTAAAGCTGAACTCCCCTTAAAGGGGCTATACTGTACTTGCGCAGTTGGTCAGGGGACAGGACTGGATTTGAGCAACCTTTTGTTACGTTACTATATTGAAAAAATTATAGCTTAGAGTTCATTATTAAATGGTTAATAAAATAAATACTGACATAAAATAGATTGGAACATAATTCTCTGGGTAAAAATTTGCATTATGGGAAATCTACGAAAACGATTTTTTTTTGGAAAAATTTCGGTACTTTCCCCTATTTCGAAGTCGTAGAACAGGATTCTGACCTCTGTTTTCCATAATTTTTCCTCAATTTTGCGGAAAACAATGAAGAACACTTTTCAGATTCAATTTTTTGAACAACGTTATAATTTTGTTGCTTCTGTATTATACAAAAATTCATAAATTTGCATATTTTTATCGGAAATATCAAGAAAATTATCAAAAAAATCAATTAAAACAAAATGGCTTCCGCCATTAAATATTGGTGTGACTCGTTCCTAAAACTTGAAGAATTAGCGGCGTTGCCAGATTGTCAATACGATTTTTGTGAAATTCACATATATTATTTTCTTTCACAGATTGTCGGCCTTTACGCGATTTCTGATCAAAAATCTTGGGTGGTTAAGATTAATTTTACGCTTTTTTATACATTACAAAAATTAAACTATGTTGTTAATTATAATGGATAAATTTTATAATTTATATTATGAAAGTATAAGTCTAGGTCAATTTAGATTAGTTCAGATTAGTTCCAGTTTTACAAATTAACCAAAATCAAGCTTAACCTGAACTGAACAAAAATTTTGGGTTGTTAAGATTAATTTTTCCCTGAGACTGTCTAAAACATTACAAAAATTAAACTATATTGTTGACTGAGAGGATCAAATTTTATAGTTTATACCACGAAAGTATTTTACATCTGGCAACGTGTCAAACGAATATTAGTCGTTTTCATTACTCTGATGGTTGATAGCCTTTCCGGAACGTGTTTTTGGTTTTTCGTTGAAAATACAGGTTTTATAAAATTTATTCACTAGAATTTCTACAAAAATAGCTGAAATATATTATATACATGATATTTTAACTAATACCAGTAAAAATTAATATGTAAGTTCGTTTTTTCTTCAGAATTAAAATTGCTTGGTGAAGTGATGCTTGGCGTTTTTTGAGTTTTCCGAGAACGTGAGAAAAAATAGTGAAGAATCAAAACCAAAATCGTATTCTACGTCCTTGAAATAGGGGGTACGTATAGAATTTTTTCCAAAAAACGTCGTTTACCTACATTTACAATAGTGTAAATAATTACCAAAATATAAAACATACCGAAAATAATGAATTAACGAGATTTACAAAACAATGCAATACATTGATGCATTATTATAAATAAAAAGTTTGCACAAATGTCTTGATAACATACACAAATATAAATTCCGAAACTTAACTAATATCACTGCACGGCACAGCAAAAAAAAATCAAGAGCGCCGTGACCATGACAATCGACCAAATTAAATACAAAGAATACGCCGGGATGCAGGACTTTCGGAAAATCCTGCTCTGTTTTCTGGTTCTCATATTGCCAACCTTATACAACAAATTTACTATGAAATTTTTTTCTGCGCTTACTAGACATAGCCAGGCGATGTCAATTTATGACATTTATTTTCTGCATGTTGGGTTAACTCTTTAGGCATTTAGCCTATTTTTGTAGTTTTCCATATCCCCTCAAACTTCACACTCATCAAAATTTATGCATGTTTTAACCATAAATAAAACTTAAATTTTTTTGACTGGTTAAAAATTTTGCTAATTGAATTATTCGTAAAATCTCGCAGCATATTTATTTATCATATTAACTTTGATAGACAAGTTCCACTTTTCTTATAATTGCAAACGATTTAAATCTATTAGTATTTCCTGTTTTCCTTTATTATTGTATCTTATTATCGCTACATTCATATGTGTGGAAACGGAAAATATCTTCACTTTATAATCTAATTTGTTTGTTTTGCTTTCGAAGTGTTTCGGCGTAAAATAAACGACGAAATGTCAACATTTTATGAAATCACTGAACTTTTCAGCCGTTGCAATATGGCGAATGATATTTACGAAACATTAGAGTTGAAGAAACTCAATTTTAAGAAAAATATACAGTATACCTAAAAACTATTTGTATGCAATTCAAAAAACTATGTTTTCGTGAAATGTATATTAATTAAGGAAGAAAGAACCACCACATATAACTTTTGTTTGAAGGTTGTAGACAATGTTGAAGATTGACTAAAATGTGGCTGTCGGACTTGCATTGTCTTTATTTTTATTTATTTTTACGACGTTTCGATTAGGTTGTATCTCTAATCGTCATCAAGTATAAACTGAATGTTTTGTCTTAAGACTACGAGCTTATATAGGGACTGTGTCCACTGAAGCGCAAAGTTTCGCTTCACTGTACACACCTCAATGATTTGATGTTACAAAGTAGTGGTTGTCAAAGATTAGGTATCTCAACACTCGGTTTACTGCAAATTCCATTATTGTTTTTAATGTAAGCTGCTTCTATAAATTTTCTTTTTTTCATGATGGGTTCCATATATATTGCCGCAGCCTCAGACCATTTTATATGGTGTAGTTTATCCCAGGAGTGTTCTGCAATACCTGATCTCGACGTTTCCCCTTTTTGTGTATGAGTTTTATGTTCCTTAATTCTAACTTCTAGTGGTCGTTTGGTTTCTCCAATATACATTTCACCACACTCACAAGGAACTTTGTAAACACATTCTTTCTTATCGGTCCTTTTTGGTTTTGTTTTTGTTAAATGAGCTCTAAGTGTATTTCCTGATTTAAAGGCTGTTTTTATATTATAACTACTGGCAATTCGCCTTATTTTCTCCGAAGTTCCCTTAATGTACGGAATTGTGAAGAAGGAATGTGTTTCTTGCTGTCCAGTGTTCGTTGTTCTAAAGTTATTTATAACATCGTCAATTAGTTTCAAAAGATAACCATTCTGTTGTAAATCGGATTTAATATTTGCTACCTCTTTTTCCAATGAATCGGCATTATTGCATATTATGCGATTATAGAGGTTACGAATAGTTCTCCGTTTTGTTAGAATAGAATGATTGGAACTATGATTAAGATATTGTCCAGTGTGTGTTGGTTTTCTGTATACTATATAATAGTTATACTGTATAATAGTTTCGTTTGAGCGATTCGCCATGATATCTAGGAAAGGCAATTGATCGTTTACCTCTTTTTCCATGGTAAACTTAATTGTAGGTCGAATGTTATCTAGATGTTTCAAGAAATCATTAAATTCTTGATCATTGTCTTTCTCTACGATGAAGGTATCATCGACATATCTCAACCAGACTTTCGGTTTTACTGTTGCCTTTTTTATGGCATCGGAAGCCCGTCGTCTTGAGTGTAGAACCTGTCCTTTACTTGAAAGTAAGCACTACGCAGGCAACACTCCAAAAGATCCATCACCCCGTCCAGTGGTAACGTGGTTCGATCTGATAAAGTAGTATCATTTGAAAGTCTAGTTTTGATTATGTCTAGTGATTCCCCGAATGATACATTAGTATACAGACTTTCCACATCAAAGCTTATTAGTCTGTCGTCTGGTTCTAGATTGATGCTACTAATAATGTTCACGAAATGTGTGGAATTTTTAACATATGTGTTCGTCTTACCTTCCAAAGGTTGTATGATTTTTAAAAGATACTTCGCCAGTGCATTTGTTGGGGATCCTCCAACACACACTGGACAATTTCTTAATCACAGTTCTAATCATTCTGTTGTAACAAAACGGGGAATTATTCCCAACCTCTAATCGCGCTATATCTATATGCAATAATGCCGATTCATTGGGAAAAAAGGTAGCAAATATTAAATCTGATTTACAACAGAATGGTTATCCTTTGAAACTAATTGACGATGTTATAAATAACTTTAGAACAACGAACACTGGACAGCAAGAAACAAATTCCTTCTTCACAATTCCGTACATTAAGAGAACTTCGGAGAAAATAAGACGAATTGCCAGTGGTTATAAAATAAAAACAGCCTTTAAATCAGGAAATACACTTAGACCTCATTTAACAAAAACCAAACCAAAAACTACCGATGAGAAAGAATGTGTTTACAAAGTTCCATATGAGTGTGGTGAAATGTATATTGGAGAAACCAAACGACCACTAGAAGTTAGAATTAAGGAACATAAAACTCATACACAAAAAGGGGAAACGTCGAGATCAGGTATTGCAGAACACGTTTGGAATAAACAACATCATATTGAATGGTCTGAGGCTGCGGCAATATATATGGAACCCAACATGAAAAAAATAAAATTTATAGAAGCAGCTTACATTAGAAACAATAATGGAATCTTCAGTAAATCGAGTATTGAGATACCTAATCTTTGGCAACCACTACTTTGTAACATCAAATCATTGAGGTGTGTACAGTGAAGCGAAACTTTGCGCTTCAATGGACACAGTCCCTATATAAGCTCGTAGTCTTAAGACAAAACATTCAGTTTATGCTTGATAACGATTAGAGATACAGCCTAATCGAAACGTCGTAAAAATAAATAAAAATAAAGACAATGCATGTCCGACAACCATATAACTTTTGTTTGAAGGTTGTATGTAGAGAATGTTGTAGATTGACTGTGGTTGTCTTTAATTTGTTTATACGACGTTTCTCCAATGGTTGTCGGTTATAAACTGAATGTTTCGTTTTCAGGCCACGAGCTTGTATAAGGAACTGTATTCATTTAAGCTTCAACTTTCGCTTCAGTGTACACACCTCAATGATTTGATATTCCAAAATAGTGGTTGCCAAAGATTACGTATTATATCTCAACACAGGTTTACACTAAAGATTCCATTATTGTTTTCAATATAAGCTGTTTCTATCAATTTTGTCTTTTTCATGTTCCATATATATTGTTTCAGCTTCAGACCATTTTATATCGTTTTTATTTCATGGCGTGTTCTGCAATACCACCCCTTCTATTTAGGAGTTTTATGTTTTCTAATTCTAACTATTTCAGTTTCAGCACAATCAGATGGAACTTTCTTTTTTCTGCTTTTAGGTTTTTGTTTTTATTAAATGAGCTTCGTGAGTATTTCTTGATTGGAAGGCTAGTTTATGTTGTAGCTGTTGGCAAAAGCTTTATTGTCTCTGAAGTTTCTTTAATATACGGGATTGTGGAGAAGGGATGTGTTTCTGGTTGTCCAGTGGCCTTTGTCCTAAGGTTAATTATAACATTGTCTATTAATTTAGAGGGCAGTTAAGCTGGGGGTTATTTACGAAATAATTTGTTGAGTAGAATCTGAATCCAAGGTCAGAATTTTGAGATATTTGAAGCTATGTATTTGAAATTTTTTTTTGCTACTTTTGAGGTAAGGTGCAGGATGCACAAATTTGTTTTTGATCTTTTTTTCTACTGACCCTTCAAAATAAGCAGTCATCTACGATTTTTTCTTGCAAAGTTACTTTATGAGATACAAAAAACTATTTGAAACTTAATTTCTGATATTTGAATATGCTTCTTGACAAAAAGATCTTGTACAGGGTGAGTCAACGATTGGATGAAGTAAATTTGTGCCTTTTCGGTGAAATTTACAAAGAAACTATATTTATTGTTTGATACAGTTTATTTTTACGCAGATTTTAAAAATATTTAGGACTCTACAGGGTGAGCCAAAAAATTAGGACAGCATAAAGTTGTATTTTTTTAAATAGAACACCCTATATGCGAATCGTATTTTCGATTTAGCTTATAATTTTAAATCTTTTTTATTAAGGGTTTACTATAACAAAACTTTATAGTTTCTGAGATAATTAAGTTTAAAGAAAAAAAGTCACATTTTCAAGCATCAATTCAATCCTAAATAACGTTTTCAATTTTGTGACAAATATATTCAAATTTGGAATTTAGCAAGGCCAAGGACAAGTTAACATAATTTTTACCTAATATTTGCAATAAAAGCTACAGGGTGTTGAACACATCGGCTCAAATTTGAACAAGTTTAAATGAATAAATATCTTTTTTTTTAAATGGTACACTCTGTATATTTTCATGTTATTTAATAGAGTAATAAAAACCCTAAAAGTTTTGTTCAATATATCCTATACCTAATTATAATAGTTTTTGAGATATTTCAGTTTTTCTTACTTTTTTACAGAAATAGTCTTCATTATCATAGTAGCCATGTAAAATAATAAAAAGAAACTACAGAAACAACCAGAATGTGGTTAAATATGATGAAATACATTATTCGTTATATTACAACGGCAATAGTTTAATTAAACATAATGTGAAAAAATTAACACAACAATAACGACAAGGCAAATACATATTTACTTTTATACTAAATTGAAACAAAAAAATTACCTATTAAATACTGAGATTAATTATTTCTTTTTAATAAGTGTTCGAATAAACGACCCTCTTGTGCAATGCACAAATTTAGTCTTTTTTGCAGATTTTCTCGGACCCTGGACAAAATTAGTGACGTTATTGTTCTACAGGTATCCCTAATCCTGTTTCGCATATCTTCCACTGTTGTTGGTGGATTAACATACAGCTTATTTTTAATATAACCCCATAGGAAGAAATCTAATGGGGTAATGCCGCAAGACCTTGGTGGCCACTCAATGAAACCCCCACGTCCAATCCATTTTTGCGGATATCGTTGGCCCAAAAACGCACGAACCTCACGATGGTAATGCGGAGGCGCACCATCGTGCTGGAACCACATACTGTCGAGCTCATCCCTATCGAGACCTTGAAGCAGTTGGGGTAGTTCTTCTTGTAGAAAGTTCAGGTAACTATGGCCATTTAGTGGCTCATTAAAAAAGTGATTCGATTATGATGAATACCACACCAAACATTTAATGACAAGTGGTTTTGATGTTGCACCTCTCTAATCCAAAATGGGTTTTCTGTGGCATAATAATGCATGTTGCGTCTATTTACGGCACCGTTACTTCTAAAAGTAGCTTCATCACTAAACATTACCTTGCATAATAAATTTGGATTTAATTGAATCTCCGCATTTATTGTACGACAAAAGTTTACACGACTTTCAAAATCCTGTCCATGCAATTCTTGGTGTAATTCCATGTGATATGGATGATACCTATATTTCTTGGTAGTACGATTAGCGGTGGATTGTGATGTTTCACATAATGCTGCTAACTGACGGCTACCAATATAAGGATTTTCCTGAACATTTAACAATACTTGTAGTTCTTTTTCTTCATTAGTTACTGGTTTGTTGACCACTTTACGTTTTGGATAATCAACAGTACCAGAAGAATCAAATCTTTGCATTAAGTTTTGAAAAGTATGGGTATTAGGCTGGCGTCGATCAGGATACTTCATTTTGTAAATTCTTTGAGCAAGAAGGCAATTTTTTTGAGCCTCTCTTATTGTATAAATCATATCTATAAACTCATTCTTTGGAAAATTCATTTTACAATATAAGATGAATGCAAAAAAAAACCAAACTACACTACATAAAAACCAAAAGAAGCGATTGCGGTTATAAATTTGACACACAGAAAAATGTTCTTTTACATTGTTTTTGCCATGGCTACTATGATAATGAAGACTATTTCTGTAAAAAAGTATGGAAAATAAGAAAAACTGAAATATCTCAAAAACTATTATAAATAGGTATAGGATATATTGAACAAAACTTTTAGGGTTTTTATTACTCTATTAAATAACATGAAAATATACAGGGTGTACCATTTAAAAAAAAAGATATTTATTCATTTAAACTTGTTCAAATTTGAGCCGATGTGTTCAACACCCTGTAGCTTTTATTGCAAATATTAGGTAAAAATTATGTTAACTTGTCCTTGGCCTTGCTAAATTCCAAATTTGAATATATTTGTCACAAAATTGAAAACGTTATTTAGGATTGAATTGATGCTTGAAAATGTGACTTTTTTTCTTTAAACTTAATTATCTCAGAAACTATAAAGTTTTGTTATAGTAAACCCTTAATAAAAAAGATTTAAAATTATAAGCTAAATCGAAAATACGATTCGTATATAGGGTGTTCTATTAAAAAAAATACAACTTTATGCTGTCCTAATTTTTTGGCTCACCCTGTAGAGTCCTAAATATTTTTAAAATCTGCGTAAAAATAAACTGTATCAAACAATAAATATAGTTTCTTTGTAAATTTCACCGAAAAGGCACAAACTTACTTCATCCAATCGTTGACTCACCCTGTACATATTAACGTTCTGGATGAAACAATAGGCTAAGGCAGGAAACATAAAAAATAAAAGGAAATCAACTGCTACGGAACGCTAAAGTAATGCTCATCCGAAACGCACTTGACCGATATTATTTCCAATTTATGGCGAGAAACTCTGTATATATCTATTTAGGTCATAAATAAACTCATCAAGCAAAAAAACTGAGGTGAACGAAAACATAGGTAAATATTTTATTAGGGAAAATAAAAACTGACGTGGAAAACTTTCATCAAAGTAAAAGGGTAGAATAAAAAAATAACGAGGAATATGCGTCAATGTCGACGTTTTGCTTGAAAAAGCTGGCAAATGCAAACAAAATTTTGCACCCTTTGTATTTTCCGTGAAAGTCTAATATAAAACCATCTGTCTAAGGGTGAATAGTCAACACGGGGTTGAAGTCACAGAGAAGATTTACAGAGGGGACTCTTGATAGTTCAAAATTTGACTACAAAAATTAATAACTGTTTTATATTATAACTAATATAATAATTGTGGATTTACTTATATACAGTAGTAGCTAATTTACTGAAGAGGCGAAAGGGGTCCTAAATGTCGCTTCAATTTAGATGGATACATCGAAATTTTTTTATATATTTGAATCGCTAAATACGATTTTTTAGGCTCGGGTGGAAATAAAGTTGTTTATATACATACATACATACATTCATATATATATATATATATATATATATATATATATATATATATATATATATATATATATATATATATATATATATATGCGAAAGAGACATAAGCGACTCACAGTTTGCGCTTAGACGGGGCCTAGGTACGAGAGAAGCGATAGTCGCTACACAGGTGCTTGTTCAGAACTATTACGATCAGAGAAAAGATGTGTGCCTATGCTTCAAAGATTACGAAAAAGCATTCGATCGTGTACAACATCATAAACTAATCCTGCTTCTTAAAAAACTCGACATAGATCAGAAAGAGATCCGATGCATTGAAAGCTTATAATGGGGTCCAACCGCACAGATAAAATCAAACAATAATGTATCCAACCCGATACAAATCCGAAGAGGAGTGCGACAAGAGGTATATTTTTTTGAGTAATTATCACTTTCAATTCTGTCACTTGAAGTAATCATGATCACTTCGACTTAATGACGAGTAAATGCATATTCAAAAGAACTTGAAGTTATCAGTTTCACTTTTTTCACTTTGATCAGTGATAATTTACTCAAAAGATTACAGCCAAGGATGTGAGCTCTCCCCTCTCCTGTTTAACCTTTATTCGGAAACGATTTTCCAGGAGGCTTTGGAAGATATTGAAATGGGAATTAAAGTTAACGGAATATGGATTAATAACATCCGTTATGCGGATGACGCAGTTCTAATCGCCGACAATATAAACGACCTCCAAAAACTCATCAACATAATAGGACAACGCAGTAAATCAATGGGCTTGAACATCAATACAAGGAAAACAAAATTCATGATTATCTCAAGGAATCCTAATTTATTCCAAAACGCCAACATAAGATTCAACGCAGTACTCATAAAAAGAGTCACCAAATTTAAATATCTGGGCACATGGATATTCGAAGAATGGACTTGTGATAATGAAGTAAAATGTCGCATTGAACAGGCGCGACAGGCTTTTGTAAAACTCAGGCGAGTGCTTACGTGTTCGGATTTTGATTTGAAATTAATACTAAGGTTCATAAAAGGTTACGTATGGTCAATACTTCTTTATGGTGTGGAGGGTTGGACATTAAAGATAAGCGTTATCAATAAATTAGAGGCTTTCGAGATGTGGGTATACAGAAGAATCCTTAAGATATCATGGACAGCGAGAATGACCAATGAAGAAGTTCTCTCACGTATTGGGACATAATGTGAACTATTCAACATAATCAAGAAAAGAAAGACGGCGTATCTAGGGCACATCATGCGAAATGAGAAATACCAATTCCTACAGTTGATGATTGAAGGCAAGATCGAGGGCAAGAGAGGAATTGGAAGAAAGAAGAGGTCCTGGCTCCGTAATATCAGACAGTGGACGGAGTTGCACGATATTCAGACACTGATACACACCGTGAGAAGTAGGGAAGAAATGGAAAGTGTAATCGCAAACAACCATTAGTGGACACGCATTTGAAGAAGAAGAAGAAGAACAAGAAGAAAAAGAAGAAGAATATATATATATATATATATATATATATATATATATATATATATATATATATATATATATATTCTATGGCGTATTTTCCTGGACTCTTTTTTAATATCAAAAAAAAATTTTGCGTTTTGATTTAAGTTCCTTTTTTTGACAAATTATATTACCTGCATGTTTCTGTGCTTTTCACTATTTTTTATTTCATTTGATATATATTTTTTGACGTTTTAGTTCATAAATCTTCATCAGAAATGTTCTTGCAAAATATTTTTTGAAGATAGCAGTGCCGTTATGAGTGTGAAAACGGACTGCATAATAACAGCTCAAAAAATAGACAACGAAAACAAATGGTAATACTTAAAGCGAATTTTTTTCGACCCATGCTATTTTCAAAAATATCTTACAAAAAATATTTTTGATAAACAGGAACCACAAAAAAAACAAAGAAACACACATTTGTATGTAATTTATTAAAAAAAGAACTTAATTCCAAAAAAAATAATTTGCCATAGCATAAATCTAATCTATAATTATTATATATATATATATATATATATATATATATATATATATATATATATTGTGTGACTGTGTGTTTTTATATTCGGAATAAGATTCGTTAAAAAAAGTAAGTTTTTTTTGGCTAAAACATATATTCGACGTTTCGACACTAGTTAGTGTCTTTTGAAGAAAACTAAACTGACAAAAAAATAAAATTTCCATATAAAATTTATATATATATATATATATATATATATATATATATATATATATATATATATATATACGTCAAACTTACCATAAAATACATCCCAGTGGAGAATTTGTTCTTTCCTAATGGCATGATTATATTTTAGGAATAAAATAGATAATAGATTGTAAATTATTACAAAACGTTGTAATAAATTTTATTGACTAGGTTTATGCCTTTTTTGTCATTTGTTGTGAGGCTCGATGATTATGTTGAGCTTCATGTTTAGTAAGGGTTGTTTGGTTTTTTATCATACTTATGCGACCGCAGTCTGTTTTGGAGATGCTGACATGTTTGTACTATGTATACTCCATTGCAGAGTTTGCCAATTTTATTTTCAAGAGGAACACTTTTAAATAGTATTTGCAGCCGTCGTGGTTCAAGTTGCTGGGAGGGGTAGATGTTACCTTTAAAATCTTAAATCGGAAAAGGGGGATTAAGTGATTTAATTTTCTCTTTCCAATAATTCCAATAGTACTCTAATTTATTATTTTCTGAGTAATTGATTCAAAGATATGGCGTTCCGAACAGATGTAATTAAATCTTACTTGTGCTGAAACGTGATTGTTTTTATTATTATTTGATTCAAACATACTTATTTAGTTGATTTTCTTTTTAATGCATAAATTTAGGTATAAGCAAGTAACATTAGTTCCAACCCTTGAAAAGAAACAAAGTCTAGTCTAGACGTTTCATTTTTTATTTGGTGGTTATTTTACTTTTGAAAGAAAAACTTTCAGTTTACGAGAAAGAATTTTCAAAAATAAAACGGATATGATTCACTTCACTATCTCATAAACTGTTCTAAACACTAACAAAGTCTGTTTTCGAACTCCTCTCTAATATTTCGGAAAATTTCAAAGGGAATTAACCGGCATGCTGCTGAAATTCACCTTATAAAGGCCTCAATATGAGCAGATTGTGTTTCATAAACAACGGAGTTAATATGTCCCCAAAGAAGGAGGTCTAAGGGAGTTAAATACAGTGATCTCGGAGGCCATTTAATTACACCCCTTCTGCCAATCCATACATCCGGGAATCTCTCGTTTGACCACTGTAGGACGGGAAGAAAATAATAAATGAATCTTTTTTTATTGAAAACCTGAATATTATATTCAAACTTTTAAATAAAAAGAGTTGTTTTTATAAAATTGTTACTATAAAGTTTTTCATGGGAACTGGCATAATTCACAAAAATTAATTTGATAAACCTAAAGGAAAAAACCTCGTATGTATATCTCGACAAACTTACTTTTAAAGCTCCGTTTAAAATTATGCTTAATTTTATTGTACAATTTAACAAAGTAGGGTAATAAATTAAAGCATTATATTTTGGGTTGTGTTTATTTTATTTCCAGTAAATAGACTCGACCATTTGCGTCGTGATTAAAATCACGGAAAAGGGAGCGACAAAGACCAACTTAATTAAGTCAACACTTCACCCAGTTTTCATTAAAAGTCGTTGTTACACACCATTGATCCGATCTGTGTACAAAAATACCACCTTTTTTTTATATCGGCTCTATTTCTCTATTGATTCGTGTATTTTCGTAGAGAGATATATAGGGTATTTCGGTAGCAGTTATTTTTAATATGAGCTGGTAATTTTTATTTAATAATTAATTAAATTTTGCTTAAAATTTGGGGCATATAACGTTTTATTTGTTTTTAACAGTCTTCTAAAAGGTAGTTCTAAATTCAATCGCTATGTATTTTTTTATGTATGTACATCGGTTACTCAGGAACGGCGACACCGATTTAAATGAAACTTTTTGCATTATATCAGAAAGTTACTGCGGAGATCTCGTATTATTTTGGCCGAAATTGGTCTAGATGGAGCTGATAATATGGTGGACAAAAAAATTAATTTTGTTTGATTTTCTCCAAAATTGGTATAGGGAGGTTTTTAAGGGTGTAGATTAGGAATTTTCAAGTATTTTTAAAAAATTCAAAATGGCCGATCCAATATAGCGGATTTTCACATATTTCGATTTTGTTCAAAATTAGTATAGGCGGGTTTTAAAGGTGTAAATTTCGAATTTAAATTTATTTTTAAAAAATTCAACATAGCGTACTGAAAATTTACCATATAATGATTTTGTTCAAAATTAGTACTGAAAGTGTAAATAAGGGATTAAAAATTGTTTCTTAAAAAATTCAATATGGCAGATGCAACAAGACGGTCTAAAATTTTATATTTCCGGGTTATGTCGAAAATTGGTTCTGGAGGGTTTTTGAGGATGTAGATTAAGATCACAAAAAGAGTTTAAAACTATTTTAATATGGCGCATTCAATAGGGTGGGTTGAAAATTTCATGGTATTCTAATTTTTTTCGAAATTGGTATTAGAGGCATTACGGCAGTTGCATAATAATAAGTACATCTTCAGACGCTATGAATAACAAACAAGTTAGTGCGTATATATAAATATAGGAGAGCAGATGGTGTATTAATGGTTTAAACTTTTACAATAACCCGCTGTAATGCCGGTTTTTTTTAAATCTTAACTTAAGAAAAGTTGAGAATTGACAAAGTTTGTATTTTGGTCTTTTTATATTTATAAATTTCAATATTTTCTAATATGTTTAATTTCTCTCGTTTTTGTTTAAAGTCTAATATTTGTAAGCTATTTAAATTTGGAAATTCATAGTTCGTGTCTAATAAAAAATTAGTAGTTCTTTTCTTACGTTTGTAATAGGATTTGTGTTCATCAAATTTAGTTTCAAAATTTCTCCCTGTCTGTCCAATGTAGCAGCTGTTGCAGTCATTGCATTTTAACTTATAAACTTTCAATTTTTTATATTTATTATGTGTGTCTTTTTTTGATTTTGTTTAGTTCAGAATTAATTTGGCGCCGACTTCAAAATTTTCAATTTTATTCAAAAATTTTTAGCGCTTTTTTAGACGTCGGTTCAATTTTTTATAAAAATTTTATTAATTCCAGAACGAAGACTAAATATTCGTCTATTTAAAAGCATTAAATTATACTAAAATTACATATAACCTAGCTTCTGGTATATAGTTGTCTTTTCTCTAAAAAATTTTCGCAGTCGTTTTATAAATTCAGGATTTTCCTCTTAAATATCAGTTATCCGTATCAACTTTTAGGCCCTCGCACAATTTGTTCTTAACAATTCAGCATATTGAAAAATCATGGCTCTTGGGTTTAGATCGTGTCAAATTAGAATTATTATCCGACGTTTCGCCTACGATTGTACGAGGCATCTTCAGGAATCTTTATTCAACGAGATTTTTAATCTCCAAGAACTATAATTTTCAACTTGACCAAAGTCGTGAAAGCTTTTGTTCTTTAATTCAGTATACAGAGTGATTCTCCAAGAACTTTAACGATCGATTGTGAGAAAACTATAATTAGAAAGAATCTGAAAATCTGACAGTGTACTAACGTGCATGGGGGACAGCCGGCTCAAATATTTATCGGAAGTAGATATCAACTTGCTTATTTCAAGTAGAACACACTATATATTGTGGCATTTGTGATTTCTAAGTAAAATTGTAGACATATTTCATGTATATTATTCTATAGTTAAGCCTCACCGTCTTGGACATAATTAAATTTGTATGTCAAAAATGACGTTTGTGGATCAAAACTTAACTATAAATTTTTCCTATAAGGAAGTCTTTATTATTTAATTTGGGTTAGTTTTCTTGTAGACGAACATCGACTTTAGTAGTCTTTTCATGATATTTTGAAAATTATTGGTACAGAGTGGTTAAAAAAGAAGAATAAAAATTATATTTAAAAAATCATCAAAAGTCCATTTTTTCAAATAAAAAATACCTAATTTTATAATTTTATCATATGAAGCATTAAAAATAAGGGTAACTTTGTATAAGTGTGTCTATTCCAAAAATTTGTAGTTTTCAAAATATTTCCAATTGAACATTTTTCTATTGTAAAAATGCTATACGGCTTTTAAGTTTTGTTATTAGTTGGCCATGACGGCGAGGCGTGACAAAAATAAAACAATCGAACCCTACAGAATTGTCACTATTTCTTACCATTTGAGATTCATTAATAATAATCGTGCCGGGGCGATCAAATTACACGCACGAAGATTATTTAAACTTATTTATTATTTATGGAGAATTATTACTATAGTTTTCCCACAATCAATCGGAGAATCACCCTGTATTATTAATTTTTCATTCACAGCCATTTTGGAACACCCTGTATAGTTACAAATATTGTTAAAATATGCACCTTGCCGACACAAAATTTTTTGTACCTTAGTTTTTCCTGCAACAACAGTAGAATGTTCACTGTATATATTTAGGCTGTACAAAAACGAATTTTTCCAATACATGATGTACTTGTCCATTGCTGATTAATAGTTTTTTTGCAACGCTAATTAAATTTCGTTCATTATTACACGTTTCTGTTTAATATACGTGACCAGCTTATAAACGATCCCGCTTACAGTGTTAACACAGCTTTAGGAAGTATGCCAAACGGGTATCATGTTTTTCGTTCTACTTACTTTTAATTAGGGATATTGTCAGCAGCAGCAGGTGGTTTTCATGTTAATACATTTTTAACTACCATAGGTGAGTGAGTTGCAGAAACGGACTCGGAAGATTTTCGAAAAACCGGAAAAATTTGTATTTTACGTAAGGGTTTGTTAAATTAAAAGAGTCACCTGATTACTACTAGAAATCTAGAGACACGCGGGTTGTGATTATTTTAAAAATGCACTGTGAAGAATATACGGGGTATACCTTAAAAAAGATTTTTTATCTGGATTGCATCTTCCTGAATTTGAACGTCGGGCAATAGGATAATTCTTGATATGAAACCGACTGCATCCGGTAGATTTTTGAATTATTTCTCAAATCATCTAAAAACTCAAAATATTAACACCGCGATCGTCATGAAAAACAGAATTGTCCATATTAGCGATGAAACTTTTATAAAAGATAATTTGAGCAAGCTTTTTAACATCTTCTTAAATAATGGTTATCTCAGACACATCTTCAACAAACTCATATACAACTCCAACATATACAAGGGCCCAATTGAAGATTCGCCAATACAATATAAATATAAAAAGTTACCATACTTAGACAAGCTCACACAATCCATTACGTCACTGTTTAAAAGTTTTCCTGAGATAAAAATAGCTAATTACAACATAATAAAAACTGGTAATTTATTCTCAAAAGTTAAAGACAAAACACCGCTATTAATGAACAATAATGTAATTTATAAGATGTCTTGTTTGAATTGCTAGGGTTGTTACGTGGGTCAAACTGGAGAGTGGCTCAGACAGTGGGTTACCCAACACAAAAGCGATTGCCGATTGGGAAAAAATACTTGTGCTATCATTGAACACTATTTAAATGCAGGCAATCACTTTGACTATAATAACATAACAATTTTAGAACATCAAACAATAAAAAAGTCGTCTATTCCTAGAAATGTATCATATTGAAAAAACAAAAAACAGCATAAACTATAAATCTGATACTAACCAACTTAGCAACATCTACTGTAATATTTTAACTTTAATCTAATCTGTATATACTACCTTAAAGAAACATTTTTTTTGTTATTAGAAAAACCCCTTTTTCGTTTCGTCAATAATAATGACGTATCACTATATAAAAATGCAAACCTAACAGCCAGATTCACTAAGAAAATATAAGATTTAAATCCGACCTAGTTGTCATGAAATTTAAATCTTATAGTCAACCAGTTTTGTTTTGACTAAAATGTGGTCGGACTGGCATTGTCTTTATTTTTATTTATTTTTATTTTTACGACGTTTCGATTAGGTTGTATCTCTAATGGTTATCAAGTATAAACTGTTCAGTTTGGTCCTTTACAATTTATCGGGACTAGTTTTTGAATACTACATCGATCAAGTGACCAGCTTTATTGGCCAAAACAAAATGGGACCTTTTTGCTGCCTTTTCCATTACCTTTTCGAGCATCTCGGATGGTATAGCGGTGATTTCAGCACAAATGTTTGCCTTGAGCTCTTCAATTGTCTGAGGCTTGCTGGCGTACACTTTGCTTTTAAATAACCCCACAAAAAGAAGTCCGGAGCGGTCCAATCTGTAGATCTGGGTGGCCAGTCAATGTCGTCTCTTTTTGACATTAGACGTCCAGGGAATTTCTGTTGCAGAAACTGGATTGTTTGATTTGCAGTGTGACATGGCGAACCGTTTTGTTGAAATCAGTAACCATCAGGACTTTTTTCATGCATTTGTGGGTAGACATAATGAGCCATCATCCACCGATATCGATTTCCATCAACTGTTTCGTTTTGTTTTTTTTTTAATGGCCCAATGATGGTTTTGGCACAAACATCAGCACAAACAGTCATTTTTCGGTCATGCAATGGTATTTTGTGGATCTCGTGTGGATTCTCCGTTCTTCTAATGCGACAATTTTGTTTATTAACGCCGCCAGAGAGCTTCCAAAAATCAGGTTCAGTGTCAACCATTCGTGCGACTGTTTGGCCGTATTTCAAGCGACGTGAACGGTCTGTCGGCAATATTCTTTATGTTAACTGCACTTTATACGGAAACAAATGCAAATCATCTTTCAAAATACGCCGCAAAGTGGTTCCACCGACGCCAAAATGCTGAGCGCGGTGACGATACGACACTTTTGGGTTCTGGGCAACGCTCTCTCTCTGACCGCTTCAACCAGTTCATTGGAACGTCTTGAGGTATATTCTTTTGAATAATTATCACTTCCAGTTCTGTCACTTGAAGTAATCATGATAACTTCGACCCAATGACAAGTAAATGCATATTCAAAAGAACATGAAGTTTTCAGTTTCACTTTGTTCACTTTGATCAGTGATAATTTACTCAAAAGAATACAGCCTTGGTCGTTGATGAGCAGTATGTTGACGATTTCCGACTGTCCCATACTCAACAAAATTCGAAACCAAACGACGGATAGTGTTGTCAGACGGTGCCTGTTGGCCACGATATTTTCGACGATAAGTACGTTGAATTAACACAACTATATATATATATATATATATATATATATATATATATATATATATATATATATATATATATATATGGAGAGAGAGAGAGAGAGAGAGAGAGTGTATATACTATACAAAAAAATTTGTTTTGTATAGTATATAGACAGTTTGTTATTTCATTTAAAAAAAAAACTATAAATTACATTCCCATTTGACGTCACTAGTATATGGAGTGCACAATAAAATAGAGAAGTTATACACCTGAAGGTTGAGGAAAAGACAGATATGCTGTCACTCTCCATTCGTCTTTAATTAACCTATTCCGAAACATTTACCTAACCCTGTATATACATTTCAAAATGCAGCAACCTAAAAAAATCACAAAAAAATAAACAAATTAAATAATCTTAATTTCAAAGAATCTCCACACGATTTGTAATATTCAAATGAAACAAACGAACATCTATAAATAACGGATGACTACAGACACCGTGTCAAATGTCACGGTATTCGGTCATTAAGCAACTCTTTATTTATAAATAAAATGAACGTTTAGAATATCATTCGAACAAATAACATGTTTTAGCACTTTCCTAAGGTTTTATGAGGGATTTTATACACCGTGGATTCGTTAAAAAGTAGGAAACTAAAGTGAAAACCGCAACATTCTTTGATAAAATATCTCCAGTACCCCCTAAATGGATCGAAAAAGGGACACCCCGTACCTTCACTGAGGTGCCCCACCCCAGTTTAGACTAAATGTTGAAAAATAAAATTGTTTCATTTTTAAGGTAAAAACTTTTCCAGTACTCTTCATAGCCTTATTTTTTTTTTAAGAATGAAATCCAATAGAAACAAACTAATATTCAAACTTTACTTATTCAACTACTTCACGTAAATTTTCAACAAAAATTTGTATCTAAAAATCACGTACAACTAAGATGCAACATTCAATGAAATAAGAGGGAGGAGCCGCAAACATCCTGTTTAAATTAAACAGACAACTGCAAACTGCAATAACTCGTCTCCGGGAAATTAAAGAAATGATCACACCGACGTCGTCCAACGAGGAGATGACTTAATTTACCACCGACAATTTCCTGGATATTTAAAAATAACAAAAGAAAGCTATATTTAAAATTAGAGAAAATAAAATAAACGGTAAGACGACGTCCAACTGAGAGCAATAGGTTGGCTGCCAAAATGTTTATTTCGAAATTATTTTCACACTTACCGAGTTGACATGGACCATTTTTCCGTTCGGAATGAGAACTTTTGTTATCGGAATGTCCTAATAAATTTTATTTTCAAAAATAAACAAATTAAAATAATTTTAGGAACATTTCTTTGTCTTAACTACATCTAAAATAGAACTTATCAGTTTTGTGATTATTCAATTCTTACCTTCTAAACCTGGTTCTATTTCCTATTTTGAAAAACTGGTAGGGTTTAATTGAAACACGCTCGGTATTTTTATTGTTCTTATCATTAACAGGGTCCAGTGGCAGCTCGTAGGGTAGTGGCACAATGCCATGGCACTATTTAATTTTTTATAAATTTTTTTTATTATAGTTATTTTAAACTTTTCCTTCTTCATATTAATAATTTAGAAGTCTGGCAACAGAGCGATAACTTAAAACTATTCTTTAATTGCCTTATACAATGTTAAAACTTATTTTCTATAATCGGCCAAATAGGATTGTGCCGTTTATTGATGTGGCACAGTGACGAAGACGAAGATCTATCGGAATTTACACGGGAGCGAGAAAGACGGAACAATATTACTATTTTTTGTATGCAGCTAGGACGAGCTTTGAGCCTAGCTCTAAAAGAACAGGGTTGGGATTGTTAGTATATATGTACTAAATACATTACAATTTCACTTGTCTAATATGCTATTACAAGATCTGAAAAAAATCTGATAGTCTATTACTATTTCAGCTATTTCTTGCTTTTATCGCTGTTTGGAGATCAGAACCTTATGTATCTATGATCTCTGTAAAATAATTCAGTAATAATAATAAAATATACAATGCTTCCAAGACACGAATGAGGAAGAGGATTGGTGGATATTGGTAAGCAGCTCGACCAACAAATAATAAACTTACGTTCATATTTCCATAGGTTAGCGGACTCTTCCACACTACATCGAGCAATATGCGAGGCAGACAATTCAACGCCGCAACAGTGGAGGGAACAAAATATTACTTTTCATCACCAAACAGACCAAGAGAAGTTACAAACCTGGCTACAGAAGCCACTTCATGGACGGCATCCAAATGAGGTCAATCAGGACAATGTCGACAACTCAGCGTCGAATTACTGGTTGATTTCAGGACAGATGTTTCCGAAAACGGAGGGCTTCTTGTTAGCTATCCAAGACCAGGTTATTCCGACGAAGAATTATCGGAAGTTCATCAGAGATCCCTCAAAAGAAAATGACCAATGCAGATATGGCTGTCGAGCATTGGAGACAATTCAGCACATAACTGGAGGATGCCAAGCGTTTGCCGCAACCGAGTATAAGGAACTAGACGACTCAGCCGCTAAGATACTCCACCAAGAGTTAGCAGAAAGTTAAACCTATTACAGGTAGAAAAAGTGCCTTATTACAAATACAATCCGGGGCCTATTCTTGAGAACAACCAGTTCAAGTTATGTTTGGACCGAATGGTTCTGACGGATTAGACAGTTACTCATAATAGACCAGACATTATACTAACAGATAAAATTTCTAGGCGAACTACACTAATCGACATTGCTGTACCTAACAACAATAACCTAACGCCAAAATACAACGAGAAGATCGCCAAATACAGAGATCTGGAGGTGCAAATCCGAAGACAATGGGCAATGAACAGCGTCCAAAAAATTCCCATAATACTGTCAACAACTGGAGTGATACCAAAGAACTTCCTGCAGAACATCAAGGGACTGGGCCTTAGTGAACATCTGTATAAACCGATACAGAAAGCAATTCTCCCTGCAACCGCGCGAACCGTCTGAAAGTTCGTAGGAAATACAGCAGACCACGTCATTTAGGACCCGATAACATGGAAAGGGGACTGCGAAGCCGTTTGGCTTGTAAATCATAACAAAATATATTATAAAAGAAGTTGCAGTATTTTCATTATTTTGAGTGTAGGTATCTAGAACTCATTGAGGAATTTTGTGCTAATATATTCAGTTTAAAAAACCTACTGGGAATCTGTACGATTACCAATTTAACGCCCTTCATTTGGGACTTTTTGCCCTACCACACTCTTCTGCAGTACATGTGATGCCCTACTTCATACAAAATCTTTAGCAATTTATCCATATTACAATTTTAAACCCTTTCAACATCCGATAAATCTAAATATTAATATCAAAACTGCATAATGAGAAAGAAGTTAAAGGATATATTTTATTTTATTTTTATATTTAAAGCTTCTTTTTATTTGATTTGCATTTAACTTATATTTTATTGTTTTGTTTGTATTTTTATACCAAAAAAGCTATACTTTAGTTAATAACTTTTATTCTTAATTTCACTGTCAATATTTTTTTTGTATTGCCTTTTAGGGACAGATGGAGAGAAAAACAAAATAAAAGGATTATTGTAAGATTACATCTCACCGATAGATTCCGTCGCCAAGAATATTCAAATACAAATTCCAAATAATAGAAAGCAAAGTTGTGTAAGCTGTCCGTATCCTGGTTTTCAGAAATTTATGCAATAATTCAGTTGTAATTCGTAGAAAGAGACCTACATTTATAATAAGATGTTTTTATCTAAAATTTTCTGAATAATATTTTTTAATATTTGCATTTAGAAAAAAAATTGTGCAACGATAACTAGTACAATCAAGTATATTTGAACATTAAAATTCTGTACAATCTGCTTCTACTTAAATCCCAATGCTGAAAATAACTGAAATGTTATTAAACAAATTGAATAAAGAACAAGTTTGTTACGGAATGAAAGGTGACATTAATTTTTTATTTCAGCGTTCGTATTTGCTTTGTTTGTACTAGGCGGTTCTAAAAAAAGTTATTTTTTGTATATTTATCGATCTATTTACATAATATTTATGTTGCTATGAAGGTGTGTGTTTTTGTTTTGTTACTAAAATACTTTTTTAGTGCGCTGTCTTTACAGAAAAACATTAAAATCAAAGAATTAGGGTGGCCGCTGCCTGATTTAAAAATTGAACGACAAAGTGGTGGTGGGGAAAAGTCTTGCTGTCGATTTTAATAAATTATATAGTTATGATAAAAATAGTTGGTGACTATTTCGATTAAGTGAAATCTAAGAAAACGTTGTTTTCTTTTGAAAATATTTCGTTACATATCCCTCATTTTGAGGACATAGAGTACAATTCTGTTCTTATCTTTAAACAATTTTTCTTCAGTTTCCCGGAAAACACACAAAATAACGTTTTACTTTAGGTTTATTTTTTTTCCACTAGCGTTAGAATTATGTTACATTCACAAATTTCATGCTTATAGAATCTTCTGTATCATATAATCTGCAACTTATTAATAGAAATCATAAACCAGTCAGGGTTAACCAAGAATTTACAAAAACGGTCAGATGACAGTTTGTTAACTGTTTTTTTGACGATCGGATTACGTCTGACTAGTTTCTGATTATTCTGCGAACGATGCTATTTCAACTGTAAAAAATTCTGAAAAGCTGGGAGAAAAGTTGTTGAAATAGATGAATGCAAGATGGACAGTGGGTTTTCGAAGAGATAGAGTGGGAAATAAAAAGTCTCTTCCTCGCCCCTCCCCCTGTGGATCGGTCAAAAGAGACTTTTGGATGTGGTCTCTGGATAATAGCATTTTTTAATTAATATATCTAGGTCAGTTTCAGTTTTCTAAACTAATTAAAACCGAGCTAAACCTGAACTAACTAAAAATTTCAATTGGATAATATTAATTTTACAGTAGTTTTTATATTACATAAATTAAACTATGTTGTTCACTGAGCTGGATCAGTTTTAGTTCTTTTGAAGTAAAAGCTTATTCCATGAAAATATTTTGCTTCTGGCAACGTCACAGCACATATTTGGTGATGAAGTTTAGAAAACCATTAAACGGTTAAAATTTCATCCTAAGTTTACTATGGTTAATTTAGATAATTTTACCTTATTTTTGTAAATATACAGATTTTGGGCAACAACATTAAATTTACTCTGTGGTAAGGATCAATTTTGAGCTTAAATATTACTGAATCATAAAAATCTACGAAAGAATGTTTTAATAAGCTGTAATTAATATATCTTACCGGATGTCTGTGGGGTCCAACAGAATTCCTTCGTTGACACGTGTAAACTGCCCAAAATTCCTGTCTCCAGGTATATCCCGATAAAAAAACATAACTGCCAACCAGGCAAAAAATACGGTACTCCAAAAACTCAACAAAATTACCAGGATAATAAACGACTTTCCATCTCAGAATCCCAAAAAATTGGCAAATAAAAATTGAAATGGAAGTCTGCACCTGCTTCGGCCGAATCAAACCAGGAATAAGTGATAATCAAGGTAAAATGGCATCCATTTATAATCATTGCCCAGCTTGCGCACTAATCGCCTTCCGTTAGGCGTATTTAATTGCCACGTGTGAAAGAAATGACAGCTCAAAAAGAATGACACTGGGTATCAACACCCGGATGAAATACATTTGTTACGTAGGCCTATTCGCTAATCATTAGCATTTTCCACAAAAAAAAAAGAAACCAAATAAGTATCCCGATAGTTATTTATAAATTAAAGAAATACATTTCGAATAAAGGAATAAGCTTCCTGCAACCCAACATACATATAATTACACTGAAATGTAACCATAAATGGCAGGGAAAAAACGAGATCTATCTGATTAAAAAAAGGTAGCAGTAACTTCAACATCGACAAGAAAATACCTAAGCACAGCGTAGAGAAAAACCGAATCATACATTTACGGTAAAATTAACCAAATTAACCAAAATAAAAAATAAAATTTTAACCGTGACAAGTTATTTGCTAAAATTTGCGCAAAAGCAATTGAAATATATTACTAACAATGTATTTTAACTAGTATTATTCGAAATAAATACGAAAGGTCGATATTTTCTTTAGAAATAAAAGTAACTTTGTGAAGTAAAGCGTGGTATGTTTGTTTTTTCTGGAAAACAAGAAAAAATGTGGAAAACCAATGCCAGAATCGAGTTCTGCGACCTCAACATAGGAGATAAGTGACGAATTTTTTTCAAAAATCCTAGATTTAATATTTACCAAATGGTTAGTTGTGCGGATGTGAGGAAATACATAAACTGTTTTGTTTTATATGTGTATTGTTGAGAGGTAATGAAACTTGATGGAAAAAAGGAACAGATTTTCTTATTGATAACTTTGGAAATTTCCAAGGTTCACCATAAATAATGTTTTTAGCATTTCTATGCTTGAAAATATACACATATTAAAGTTAAATTCATACCGCGACTACAGATGAGGTAAATGTTGTTTCACCTGTTTTATAACGATCCTATATTTTGTCCTATATATTTGCACTACCTACCTGTCATAAGGCGCCACTGGATGGAGGAAATAGTTTTCACTCCACAAAATTATTCATACTAAGAAAAGTTGTAAATGGTTTTATTTATTCATTGTTTTCTTTTACACACATCGCGATAGTATTTATCAACAAATCTTTTACACCATTCACTTGCTTTGTATTTGAATTAATTAATAGTGTTTTTTCAAGCCATGAAGCGAAAGTAACTACAATTCTGCTCCTGGTTTTCCGTGGCCATAGTCCTTAATATGAGCTGTAACCAATCAGAGACGCTTAAATATTTTCTAGTAATATTTCCTAGTTGTTCAGTGGTTAGTCCACAGTATTTGGCCATTTTAAAAACTTCGAAAAAATACACATAAATTAATTTGCCTCAATTAAATCATTAGTAAAAATGTTTATTTACTTGTAATTGAAATGTCAAATGATCACGTAAAAGGGCTTCCTCATGGTAAAAGAGAATGAGCAAAAATAGCCAAATTTGCATAAAAGCAATTAGTAAATATCATTGTTAAAAGTATCACAATTTAAAAAAACAACAAAAAAGTTTCCTTTTATATTCCCCATTTACAAAAAGACAATCGGTGTCGATAACAAGCTTCACCTTCCATTTATGTCAAAGATTTTTATTGTCATCTGCTAAACATGTTTTCAAAAGTATTACTAACTAAAATTCCTTATACGGAATAAGAATACATAAATAAATAAATAATTTATGAAGTAGTTTCTTATTTTAAAACTTGTGAAGACGGATACAGAGTGTCACAAGTGGAACATATTGGAATATTAATATACCTTTTGAACTAACTCTTGTAAGTATCCATTACCGTTTATAATTTTTAGTTTTTAACTAACTTGTTTAACTCATGTCTTTAACTAACTCTTTCAGCTAACTTTCCGCAGACTACTCGCTTAACTAACAACTATCAATTCTTGATTAAAAACTAACTCTAGCGAAAAATCCCTATTATATTTATACTCTCTATTGAAGTCACATTTTTCCTTATTCTCCCGATATGTCAATACCCTGCAGGAATTGTGGCGTAAACAACATTTGGCTAATGGATTTTCGTGATCAAAATATTTATTTCGCGAAAATATCTTTTTTTCTTATTTAATTATACAAAATTTTTTATTTAGATAAACAGGAATTTTTACAGAAAATATTTTAAAAACTTATGTATTATTACAAAATTTCTTAGAGACCGATTGGCCACGCTATCAACTTCTGGACTAAGGTAAACTGGGCCAGATCCTCATATTTTAACGTCAAGAATTTGCGCCAGTGTTTTGTATAGACCTTTTGAAGACATGATATTTCTGTAAAAAAGTAATTAATTTTTTTTCCCAAACCTCAAAAAACTCATTGTGGGGAAAAACTATCGGTCCACCTCCGAAATCATCTTAATGATAAACTTTAATGCAAGCATTTACAAAGATTACGTAAGAAAGAAAATAAAGATAATTTTTTGTATTTTTTTTTGTTTGGCAGGAAATTTGTCATACCCTCCGCGAACTGCAGGATGGTTAGTTCAGAGAAGATCTCGAAATCTTTCTTTTAACATACAAAAATACCGATTTACAAACGGAAACAATTTATCGTTAGCAACATAACTTTCTCGTCAATTGACACTAGGCCACATACAAGTCCATTCACTCGTGTGAATAGTTAAACATATTTTCGACGCTTCGTCCGCCACACTTATTTGAAAAACAATTAAATCTATCAACTGCAAGATGCAAAATTAGCTTTCTTTACTAGGATCATCTTGTAATTTATATATGTTCCTTGGCTATTAATCTGTCGAATCAGATAATGTCTAAGTCTGATTGTGGAATTTAATAAAACCGATTTAGGGTCTTGGATTCATTTTTTCGACATCCAACAGATACTAATGAACTTCAACAAATGATTACTCAATTAAAAAAATAAGCATTCGTCTGGATGGGATGGAGTGGATGTACAAATATTCCTTAACCTTCCTAAGAATGTGCGGAATGTTTCGTCTGATGCTATTAATATGTCATTTGCTAGTGGTGTCTTCCCCTCGTCTCTAAAAGTGCAAATGTCATACCTATTTCAAGGGACGAGATAGAGACTGTCCATTTAATTTTCACCCTATTGCTCTTTTACCTACCTATCCAAGATTATCGAAAGGTTGATCTCGAGTGATGATGATCTTGAAGAAGAATAACATTTTGAATTGCGTCCAATGTGGTTTTTGGAGTCACTGTATTTGAGGCTTAATGAAAAGGAGTGCGCTGCTGCTATCTTCTGCGATTTGTCAAAGGCGTTCGATTGTGTCAACCATGCGGTGCTGCTTGATAAATTGGAAACTTATGACTTCAGGGGTCGAGTGCATCAATGGTTTACCTCTTATTTGGAAGACAGAACACATACTGTTACTTTTGGGGGTTGCACTTCTGATCCTCTAAGTAATACATCGGGTTTGCCACAGGGCTCTGTCTTAGGTCCGATTCTATTTCTCTTATACATAAGATATTAGAGGTAAATTTACCTTATTTGCTGACGATGTCACTATCTTGTGACAGAATGGATTCCGAAGACTTCAGCCTGATTGTAATGGAAGAAGATTCAAATTTGGTGGTAGTATGTGAACAAAACATGTGTTATGCAGTTTAAATGTAGTCTGAGTCATATTTTTGTCGAAAATATTTTACTAAAAAACCTTGAAGTAAATAAACTTGGTTTTTATTTAAATAGTAATGTAAGATTTGACAGTAACTTAAGACTACTAAATTCAAGGCTGGCTTCTGGGTGTTATGCTTTGAGGGTTATAAGTGATCAACTTGAAATAGTGGTAGCAAGAAGTTCATGTTTTGTCTTCGTTAAATCTCATTTGAGCTAAGGTCGTTGCTTCTGGGCTATTTGTTCTAGACAGTTGATCAATAGTGTGTTCTTCCTACAGAAGACAATACTGAGATATATGTTCGGAGCAAACTGTAGTGACACCGTCTTGCATTTTTATTCTGCAATGCCTAAAAAATTTAAAGCTATTCTCCATTGCTCATCTGTATGAAATACTTGCTTAACCTACAATATTCTTCTGCCCATTTCATGCACCAGGCAGATGAGGAGCTCTGCGATTTACAATTGTAGGGCAATCGTTAATCATCTTCCTTTGCGCATCACACAGATACATAATAGGCGCCTGTTCAAGAAAGCGATGAAGTCTTTGCTTCTGGAGCGTCCATTGTATACTACGGAAGAGTTTTTTGATAAAAACTTTAGTTGAAAATAAACATAGGATGTGATTATTAACGTGCCGGTTAATGTTTTTTTTTTACTTTTTCAGAAATCTACCCTCGATATTCACAATCAGGGAATTAAAATACATATAAAAAACTTTGGAGTCCCGGACTAAATTAATTGTTAATTGTTTTTATACTCAAAAGATTAGTGGGAGTACTGCACCGTGTCCCAGCTGAAAAAAACAATGATATTTTTTTAACTTACTATTTTAAGATTACCTCGAAAATTACTTTATTAATTACCATTGTTTTGTTAAAACATTCTATAGCGCAATAAAACATTACCGAACAGGCATTTTAAATATACTAAATTAACAGTTAGACATATATTTATATTACCCACGCTATTTTATTACCTCTAATAGCTATTAAATCATCTTAAGTGTTTGATATATTGTTCCCCATGAGGGCGTTAAGTGTTCAACGGATATTTTGATAATTTAATAAATTATTATGTAAATCATAAGAATTACATATTTTATCAAATATGTCATTATTAAAATTTGTATTATCCGTCTTTAATTAAATGTTTTTATACATATCCTTGTTTAAGAAATAATTGGATTATTGATAAGTGAGTCAGGGTATAACCAAAATAACGAGTACATACAAAAATTCATTTATATATATATATATATATATATATATATATATATATATATATATATATATATATATATATATATATATATATATATTAATATAAATAAAAGTCTGTTGCATAATGGAGAATTTCCTATTTTATTTTAAAATTACACGGACGATCACTTCTCTCTTTTTTATTTGCTGGCTTAAAAAACACGCAAGGGCTCTCTTAGAGAGATCGTTGGTGCGACACTTTACTTACACTGCGGAATTCGTAGTTGGTTTGGTTGCCGATGACGGATAATGCGACCTCTGTCCTTAGAGTAGCACGTTTCGTGTGTCAAGTTTTGATATATTCCTTTTTTAATTTAGCGTCGCGCCACCACATGGCGGTTTTATACAACATTGTTGGTTTGTGTTGTTTTTGTGTGAGCCATCGAGATGTCGCCATTGTATGTTATTTGCTATTTTTCAACCGTGAAATCTGTTTATGGGACACAGATGCGAGAGTATATTTATCAACGGTCTTTGTTCGCATAGCCGAGAATTTCCTATTTTATTTTATATATATATATATATATATATATATATATATATATATATATTCCAGAAACGCCAAAAGTCCAAAGAGAAGACCAAATCTCAGAGGGGAATATAACATCAGAAAACTGGCAGGAACAACTTGGTCCTAGACGACCAAAGACAGAAAATCATGAGCATAAATTACAAGAACACCGAATATTGCATTGTATTATCAAATAGATGAAGGAACTATGAATTGTTATATAAACCAAATCTTTCCCATATAATGCTCTAGAAAAATACACTAGAAGCGATTATGTTAGCTAGTATGGGATTCCTTTATGGTTGTATACAGCAGTGGTAAAATCCTTGATAATCTAGGATTCGGTTGTATGTAGAGCAAAAACCACGAGCCACTCTGGAGCTCTCTAAACTCCAGAGATTAACCTACTTGTTCCTTACAGGAGATAGGAGAAACGACCTCGACAGGAGATGTAGAAACCCTACTAAATACAGATATATTTAATGGTGACTACGAAAAAAATCTCAAAAAAATTATGTGCAGAAAAAAAAATTCCTTCATGAAAAATGCGTTGAAAAAAATTGCTCAACGACAAGTGCGGTGAAGAAAATCCCTTCGCTAAAGTTGCTGCGAAAAAAATCCCTTCATTAAAATTGCAGCGAGAAAAATTCCTTCTTCTCAGTGCCGTATAAATAGTCACACAATAGTAAAAGTGGCGTAAAAAATCTGTCTTATATTGCCCCAAAAACTTATAAGCTTACGGGGTTCACCACCATAAACCAGGTGGGGATTTTCCCCACTGTATTCTATACTTTAACTGTATTATAGTGTATAAATTATAATTTACATATGTACGTGCAAAAATACTGCTTTTTTGGTAACACTATTCAACTGTCTTATATTATTAGGTAAGAAGTCTAATTAGGCTCTGTATAAAGTTAAGTGAAAAGAATTTGAATACCGTAGCTAGGCGGTATATTGAAAACAAGTTTATGCTATTTTTGAAATGTTGTGCCAACATACTGTTTCGAAGATGGATTATTATAACATAGGGGTTCCAGTATGGCGAGCTAGAGATTTTGCCCTTTACCAACTCTCCCAAATTTGATTGATAGAGAGGTACAGGGGTTGTAGATTACGAATCTAAAGTTAATGTTTTAAATTCATTATAGAGTATTCAATATGGCGGACTAACTGTTGTTTTGTCCAATTTCTTTCTAAATTGATAATTCGGGGGGGGGGGGGGTTCGGAATCAAAAAATTGTTCGTAACTCCATTTAGTTGTGGCATAAAATAATTGTGCCAAAAAGGTTAGTTTTGCGATATTGGATACAATGGGTACTTTTGTGCGATTCTGGAAATCTTACGAGGTTTCTTTAGAGATCGGATTTCAATAACACATGACGTAAAACACAGGGGTGGATTCAGGCACACGGTCAAATTCATGGAGCCCGTAGACGATGTGAATGATATTTGACAAACTATCTAGAAATAAATAATGACAGAAACACAGTACTAAACAATAACGAACACAACAGTTCTTTATTTAAAATACATTGTATTGAGAATGGAATCAGCAAATGTTAATATAAATGTTTAAAAAATCCCATTTTTCACAATATTTTATTGCGAGTATTTCTCTTCCATCAGAATCCATTTCTGTAACCGGTTATTGAAATTCGATTTAGAGACACAACCCCGCTAATAATTTACAAAAAAACATTGAACTATACTGGTTAGAGTACAGAAGCAGTCACAAATAAATCAATGGGAAAGAAAAATGGTCTTTACGTATCATAAGACTGAACACAATTGTACGTAGCTCTTTTGTCGATCAATTTTTTCATGTAATAATTTGGCGTTGGCTATAAAAATTTCAATTGGAAGAAAGTTCAACGTTGTTACATTTTTTCAATGACATACTAATCAGTATGCAGTATTTATTCTACGACAGATAGTCGAAAAATCTATAGAATACAATAAACCAACATTTTTATGCTTTATAGATCTAACAAAAGCATTCGATCGCATAAAGCTAGATGACGTAATCCACCTCTTATATAAGAGAAATATTCCTATCAATATAATTCAGACCATTCAAAACATATACGCAAACAATAAAGTTCAGATTCAGATAAATGTATGACAACCTCAAAAGAACCCCTCCGATGCAAACTAGAACTAGACGGTCGAATAATACAACAAGAAATGAGTTTCAAATATCTAGGAATCGACATAATTTATGGCAACATCGAAGATGAAGTAAGAGGGCAGGTGGCCAAAGCAAACAAAGTGGCGGGTTGCCTCAACGACTTGATCTGGCGAAACAAACACTTACAAGAAGAAACAATGGTTCGAATCTACAAAACCGCAACTAGACCTATTATGACATACACCTCAGAAACACGGCCAGAGACGACAAAAACGAAACAACTATTGGAGACTACAGAAATGAGAATACTTCGACGAATAACAGGAAAAACGCTACTAGACAGAGAAAGAAGCGATAACATCAGGCAATCATGCAACACAGACTGCATTCATGAGTGGATCCTACAACGTAAGACACAATGGAACAAACACATAAGCCGAATGACAGAGGATAGACTGGTAAGGATCGCACGAGATAAATCGCCTAGTGGTACACGCAGTAGACGTCGACCACGGAAAAGGTGGAGCGATAATTTAAGTCCAGAATGAGGAAAATCGAAGAAGGAACAGGTCAGGGACCTATTATAGAAGGTAGAAGAAGAAGACATACTAATCACCGCTTTTTTATCATGTATCTCTAAATTTCCCGATATTGTTTCGGTACACCCTCCTGTATATATTTTTTAAATTAAAAGCAAATCATTGTAAGAAAATATCGTGTTATCATGTAACGCTGCGGGACAGAACTATTATCCTTAACGTCCTACCATAGTTACGCCCCTGTATAAAATTAAATTAACTTTTATAAAAATTAAACTCATTTTTAGCTTGTGCTTATAAAGTAGTTATAGCTCTGAAGCCCAAAGAACCGTATATTTATAATGCCTTAGGCAGGAACTTAGTCCATTAAAAAACCGTTAGATTTAAAAACGAACTGGTACTTGTGCTTTTGAGAGAACTATTAAAGGAACTTCTCTAAGTAAAAACTACGATTTGAATATCAGATTATGGATTTATATTATTACAAGGTATCAATTAGCTGCGCTTTAGACGGCGGTACGAATGGAGTTAAAATTCTCTCTAAAAAAATTGCAATTAATTTAATAATTCTACCTATATTTATTTATTTCCTTAGCACGTTTTTAAAATAAACGCCGCAATATAAATTTTTCAAAAATGGAGTTTTTGGTATCCTTGAATTTAATGAAATATTTCTGACATGTCGAAAAAGGTAAAAATAATAAAAACTCTGGTTGCATTTATATTATCACTATAAACAGACATTAACATTTAATAATAGATTTTCTTTTATGAAACTATAATTTTTACTTCTCCATATAAATTTCAGCATAAAAACTTTTTAAAAACATAAATAAATGTTCAAAAACAAAAATTTACTTTCATTGCCATATTAAAAATTTTAAAGTCAAATAGCATATGTACAGGGTGAGTCAACGATTGGATGATACAGTTTATTTTTACGCAGATTTTAAAAATATTTAGGACTCTACAGGGTGAGCCAAACAACTAGGACAGCATAAAGTTGTATTTTTTTAAATAGAACACCCTATATACGAATCATATTTTCGATTTAGCTTATAATTTTAAATCTTTTTTATTAAGGGTTTACTATAATGAAACTTTATAGTTTCTGAGATAATTAAGTTTAAAGAAAAAAAGTCATATTTTCAAGCATCAATTCAATCCTAAATAACGTTTTCAATTTTGTGACAAATATATTCAAATTTGGAATTTAGCAAGGCCAAGGACAAATTAACATAATTTTTACCTAATATTGGCAATAAAAGCTACAAGGTGTTGAACACATCGGCTCAAATTTGAACAAGTTTAAATGAATAAATATCTTTTTTTTTAAATGGTACACCCTGTATATTTTCATGTTATTTAATAGAGTATTAAAAACCCTAAAAGTTTTGTTCAATATATCCTATACCTATTTATAATAGTTTTTGAGATATTTCAGTTTTTCTTATTTTCCATACTTTTTTACAGAAATAGTCTTCATTATCATAGTAGCCATGTAAAATAATAAAAAGAAACTACAGAAACAAACAGAATGTGGTTAAATATGATGAAATACATTATTCGTTATATTAAAACGGCAATAGTTTAATTAAATATAATGTGAAAAAATTAACACAACAATAACGACAAGGCAAATACTTATTTACTTTTATACTAAATTGAAACAAAAAAATTACCTATTAAATACTGAGATTAATTATTTCTTTTTAATAAGTGTTCGAATAAACGACCCTCTTGTGCATTGCATAAATTTAGTCTTTTTTGCAGATTTTCTCGGACCCTGGACAAAATTAGTGGCGTTATTGTTCTACAGGTATCCCTAATCCTGTTTCGCATATCTTCCACTGTTGTTGATGGATTAACATACACCTTATTTTTAATATAACCCCATAGGAAGAAATCTAATGGGGTGATGTCGCAAGACCTTGGTAGCCACTCAATGAAACCCCCACGTCCAATCTATTTTTGCGGATATCATTGGTCCAAAAACGCACGAACTTCACGATGGTAATGCGGAGGCGCACCATCGTGCTGGAACCACATACTTTCGAGCTCATCCCTATCGAGACCTTGAAGCAGTTGGGGTAGTTCTTCTTGTAGAAAGTTCAGGTAACTATGGCCATTTAGTGGTTCATTAAAAAAGTGGGGTCCAATAATTCGATTATGATGAATACCACACCAAACATTTAATGACCAGTGGTTTTGATGTTGCACCTCTCTAATCCAAAATGGGTTTTCTGTGGCATAATAATGCATGTTGCGTCTATTTACGGCACCGTTAGTTCTAAAAGTAGCTTCATCACTAAACATTACCTTGCATAATAAATTTGGATTTAAATGAATCTCCGCATTTATTGTACGACAAAAATTTACACGACTTTCAAAATCCTGTCCATGCAATTCTTGGTGTAATTCCATGTAATATGGATGATACCTATATTTCTTGGTAGTACGATTAGCGGTGGATTGTGATGTTTCACATAAAGCTGCTAACTGACAGCTACCAATATAAGGATTTTCCTGAACATTTAACAATACTTGTAGTTCTTTTTCTTCATTAGTTACTGGTTTGTTGACCACTTTACGTTTTGGATAATCAACAGTACCAGAAGAATCAAATCTTTGCATTAAGTTTTGAAAAGTATGGGTATTAGGCTGGCGTCGATCAGGATACTTCATTTTGTAAATTCTTTAAGCAAGAAGGCAATTTTTTTGAGCCTCTCCTATTGTATAAATCATATCTATTAACTCATTCTTTGGAAAATTCATTTTACAATATAAGATGAATGCAAAAAAAAACAAACTACACTACATAAAAACCAAAAGAAGCGATTGCGGTTATAAATTTGACACACAGAAAAATGTTCTTTTACATTGTTTTTGCCATGGCTACTATGATAATGAAGACTATTTCTGTAAAAAAGTATGGAAAATAAGAAAAACTGAAATATCTCAAAAACTATTATAAATAGGTATAGGATATATTGAACAACATTTTTAGGGTTTTTATTAATCTATTAAATAACATGAAAATATACAGGGTGTACCATTTAAAAAAAAAAGATATTTATTCATTTAAACTTGTTCAAATTTGAGCCGATGTGTTCAGCACCCTGTAGCTTTTATTGCAAATATTAGGTAAAAATTATATTAACTTGTCCTTGGCCTTGCTAAATTCCAAATTTGAATATATTTGTCACAAAATTGAAAACGTTATTTAGGATTGAATTGATGCTTGAAAATGTGACTTTTTTCTTTAAACTTAATTATCTCAGAAACTATAAAGTTTTGTTATAGTAAACCCTTAATAAAAAAGATTTAAAATTATAAGCTAAATCGAAAATACGATTCGTATATAGGGTGTTCTATTTAAAAAAATACAACTTTATGCTGTCCTAGTTTTTTGGCTCACCCTGTAGAGTCCTAAATATTTTTAAAATCTGAGTAAAAATAAACTGTATCAAACAATAAATATAGTTTCTTTGTTAATTTCACCGAAAAGGCACAAACCTACTTCATCCAATCGTCGACTCACCCTGCTATTGCTTTATCAAAATTAACGAATTGCAGAGTTGCCAGATATAATTTTAGTCTTAATTATTCAGATTTCGAAACGTAATAAATGGATATTAATTATATCGATTTAGTAAGTCAGGTTAGTTCTTCGGACTTGTACTACTGCAAGAAGCCTTGAATGCTGCCTTGTTCAAATTTCGCATGGGAAAGTTTTCGGGGTCGCTCATAACGAATCTAAAATTATTTTTTAAAAATTCAATATGGATGATCCAATATGCTGGATTAAAAATTTTACATCTCTCGATTTTCTCCAAAATTGGTTTTTAAGTGTGTAGTAACATGGCAGCAATATTTTTTCACAAAGTATTCCACTTTCAGTTAAAAAAAAATATTCTGATGGGAACCCTATTTGATGTTTAATATCAATATTTTCAGGATTTTTGAAAGATACTGGATGAGCTTCATCCAGTGTCATCGAAAAACATGGCAAAAGAAAAAAAATCATCTTTAAAAAAAAGAATACACAAACAATAAATTTTAAGGTTATAGTTTGTCTTAACCATAGAAGTAAGAGAAATTAATATTACTTAATTTAGACTGCGTATCCTATAGAATAAAGTTGGCTCACAATTAAAAAGAGATAGAGCGTTTTCGAGTAGTACCTTTCTTTCTAATTTCGGTCAGGTGACTGGGATATATAATGATCTTTGTAGTACCGTGCTTAGCTCCGTCTACTCCTCGAAAATACTCTATCTATATCCTTTTGAGCGTGAGCCAGCTTTCTTTTAGAATATCCGCAGTCTATATTAAGTAATACTAATTTATCTTATATCTATGGTCTTAACCATGTACGTGACTAAAGTTTGAAGCTGGGTAATGACATTTGTAACCTGGTAAGCCAAAGCGACGTTGCCATTTTTCTTTACTGTAACACAAAAATTGTGCTAAAACGTTGTTGATCACGAATTCCGTAACTAATTCGTTACCTGGTCAATGCCAAAAAATGCCTTTTGTTTGGTACAATTTTAGTCAAAACTGGTATTAGGGCAATTTTCAGAAACAAAAATTTTTAAATAATTTTTGAATAACTCAACAATAAAAATCGAAAAATAAAATTTTTATAAAAAATTGAACCGACTTCTAAAAATGCGCTAAAAAACTTAAAACAACAATATAATTTTTTTATGAAATTAAAAATATTGAAATTGGCGCCAAATTATTACCAAATAAAACAAATAATTACTAACGCGAGATACATACAAGCCACGGTAAAAAAGCAATTAGAAATAAAATATTTCTCAATTCTTTTATTCTGGCAGGTAATAATTTGGCACCGACTTAAAAAATTTCTATTTCATATAAAAATGTATGTTGTTATTTTTCGCTTTTTAGCTCATTTTTAGAAGTCGGTTCAAACGTCTTTCACCCACAAAGATATCATTCCTTATTTCTTATAACGGTGAACCATCTACTAGAGCAAGTAATTTAATTCTAAAAATCACGAAATTTAATGAAATTGTTTCAAAGTATTTTTTTCACGAATATCATAACTCAAGTTGACATGTTTTGGTGTTTCAAAAAATGAAGTAGTAAAAGAAGGCGAGTCACCCCAAAATACATTTTTTCAAATTTCAAATTCTAATTAAGATATCATTACAAAATAAAGTGGAAATTACTTTTTGGTTGAAGTGAGGTTATATCATGTTGTTTTAACCCCATAGATATCATCCCTTACTTTTTTGAGGGTTAATTTAGTAATTCATTTATATAACTTAATTCTGGATATTACGAAATTAAATCAAATTTGTTGATAATATTCTTTTACGAATACAATATGTAACTTAAGTTAACGTGTTTCAGGGATTCCGAAAATAAACTAGTAAAAGAGGGTAAGCTACCCCCAAATACGATTTTTTAATATCTCTAGTTCTGATTAAGATATATCTACAAAACAAAATTAAAATTACTTGTTATTCAAAATGATGTCAAACTATGGTATTTTCACTCCCAAGGATTTTATTCTTTATTTTTTATAAAAGTAAACCATCATTTCATACATATGTTATTATTCTTAAAATTGTCAAATTTTAATTTAAATAAACGTTGCTGAATTAGAAATCACTATTTGTAATGAATTATAACAATTTTAAGAATAATTATATTGTTTCGTAAAATTATCTCAATTAGAACTTGAGATGTAAAAAAAGTATTTGGGGGGGGGGGGGTGGCTCACCCTTTTTTACTAGTTTATTTTTAGAAACCCTGAAACATGACAACTTAAATGACTTATGGTATTCGTGAAAAAAAATGTTTTCAAACAATTCCATTAAATTTCGTAATTTTGGCAATTAAATTACGTGCGTAAATATATGGTTTACCCTAATAAAAAATAAGGGATGATATCCTTGGGTGGGGTTGAAAATACCACAGTTTAATATCATTTCGAATAACAAATAATTTTCATTTTGTTTTGAAAAGTTAGATTAATTAGAACTTGACATATTAAAAAAATATATTTGCAGGGTGACTCACCCTCTTTTACTAGTTTATTTTGAAACTCCGAAAGATATTAACTTGGATTAATTCTAGTATTCGTAAACAATTTTATTAAATATCGTAATTTTTAGAATCAAATTATGTGCGCGAATTTTACCCTTATAAAGAATAAGGGATGATATTCTTGGGAATAAAAATACCTTAGTTTAACATCATTTCAAATAACAGGTAATTTTCATTTTGTTTTGTTAAGATATCTCAATTAGAACTTGAGATTAAAAAAAAGTATTTGTGGTGGCTCACCCTAGTTATTTTTAGAAACTCCGAAACACGTCAACTTAAGTTAGTTATAGTATTCGTGAAAAAAATATTTTTAAACAATTCTATTAAATTTCTTAATTTTTAAAATTAAATTACGTGCGCAAATACATGGTTTACCCTAATAAAAAATAAGGGATGACATATTTGGAGGTGAAAAAACCATACTTTAACACCATTTCGAACAACAAGTAATTTTCATTTTGTTTTGTAAAGACATCTCACCAAAGATTATTATATAGCGTTAGCTATAATAATCTTTGATCTCACTTAGAATCTGAGATATCTCAAAAATACTGTTTTTAGTGGTGAACTTTAGGGGCGGTTTTCACCCCGTTAAAATGAATCTCCGCAAATAAAAAAATACGTGTCTCTTATTTTTATATACTCTACAACATATTGAAGTTTCATTAAAATCGGAGCCGGACACTTCAGGTACCTTCCTTGTAAGTTATGAATGATAATACAGAACGCCATTTTTTTATGAGTTTTGCAAATATCTCAGTAACTACTGACCGGATATTGAC
The DNA here is from genome assembly GCA_034092305.1 of Diaprepes abbreviatus. Classification (NCBI taxonomy): domain Eukaryota; kingdom Metazoa; phylum Arthropoda; class Insecta; order Coleoptera; family Curculionidae; genus Diaprepes; species Diaprepes abbreviatus. Next base: position 515,639 of record JASJET010000014.1, on the reverse strand, counting down.
AAATAAAAAATTATTTTATAGGTTTTTTTATTGCTTTTGCTTTGCAATGATGCGTGCTTAAGTAGAAATAGTTGTTTTCGAATTTATTGACGAAAATCGATTTTTCACTCGTAATTATTAATAAAAAAAATATTTTTCGAACCAAATTCGAGGGGCTAAAGGTGAGAGTCGTTGTAGATCCCCTGGAAGAATGATATCTAGAAAGAAAAATTCCACTTTTAATTGTGTTTTGATAATCTTTCTAGCCTATTATTTTAGAAGAATTGTATTTTTTCGTAACTCTGTTATATTGGTTCAAAGTATTGGAAATTTTTTTACCTTACCTTAAACTGTTTTCATGTAATTTGTAGAACTTTGCAATAAACTTCAAATTTGGCGCAGGCTTTTTGAGACTTAAAAGTATCTTCCTCGCTTTTTTTACCAGTAGAAAATTATGCGGGAGTTTTACAAAATATTTGGGTTCTGCTTATTTTTAAGCTCAAGGGAACATTATGATGGAACTTGGCAAAAAGACAAATTTTTTTGTGGAGCGTGAAAAATTAATTAATAAAAAAATAATATAAGAAAAATTGTCACTAAAATGCTACTTACCGTTTAAAAAAAAATCCTAAAATGACTCCAAAATAATCAAAATTCGAAAAAAAACAACGGTAAAACTAAAAAGGTCAATCAATCACATAAACTAAAACAAAAAGAGTTCAACTTAAAAAAACTAAACGAAACAGTTTGAAATTAATTTAACAAAAAAAAAAACGTAAAGATATCGTATAACGTAAAACAACTATCGTAAACCGCAACTTTTCTTGTCGTACGTCTCGTTTTTCCGCACGGTGGTTTATTTTCCGCACGATTGTTTAGCGGACTTTTCTCGTCAATGTTGCAACAGCAACTAGTGTGTAAATCGTGAATTCATGTAAGTTGGACGAGGCGTGCGCTTGTTGCTCCATAAGTGCGCAAGTTGATGGTCAAGCAGTATCGACATGGAAGATCCTATCCCGATTTTCTAATTGTCTTATCTGAACATAATGAAAAAAAAAATCGCTACGGTCGAAACATAGTATTATACTGATTTTGGTAAATCTTGAAGAAGGTGGAAACCTTCTATTTTTGGGTCATAGAATTTTTCAGAAAAAAAAATCATTTTCACTCATATAACTTGTATTCTCGGAACATTATCTTAAAATTTCGGGCATTTATAGTAAAATACACAAACATTACACAATATTTATTCATTTTTTTAACAGAATCTACATAAATAACCGCGAAAAAATGGTAATTTTGCATAAAACGTAAAAAAACCGTTGTCTTGTAGTTTTATACTGTTTCTGGGCATATATGTTTGGTTGCATATAATTTAAATCAAAAAATGTCATGCGATGTTGCCACGTTGACGTGGATTTTAAATTTTATTAGAATGGAAAACTTAGTGGTTCAAATGCAATTAATTGTGGTCATTCTAGTATTATAACGTAAAATGTGGATAAACGTGTAAAATTGAGATGCCAAACATAAACAGATCGTTCGGCAAGCTACGTTGGTTGATCTAGAAACGAAAATCTTAATTAAATTAATCTGAACTGACCAGAACTAACCTGAAGAATTGTCCGAATTTTACGATGATTTTTTATTTACTTCCTATTTTCAGGTCGTAGAAGATGAGAATATGTTGTTTTTTTCTCCGATTTTGCGTGGATTTTCCATGGAATCTTGATAAGTTTAGTTCAGGTTAGCTCAGATCACATGTTTCGATCTAAATTGTATGCTCAGAAACAATATAAAACGACAAGACAACGGTTTTCTTAAGTTTTGTGAAAAATTAGCATTTTTCCGCGTTTATTTATGTAAATTTTGTTAAAAAATGATTAAATATTGTGTAATGTTTGTGTATTTTACTATAAATGTTCAAAATATAAAGATAGTGATCGTTATATGGGTGAAAATGATTTTTTTTTCGAAAAAACAATGCGAGATCGGCGATGACAACATATTATGTAAAAAATCATCGAAAAATTCGGAAAATTATGTATTTCCACCTTTCCCAAGATTTACCCTGATTATTTAACTGAATTTTAAATATTATGAAAGTAAAATAAATTTCCAAATGGTTTTAGCTCACCAGTAAAAAAATTATCTTATCAATCTAGGAGAAAATTTCGTTTATTTTTAAAAATTCAAATTACGGCAACTATTTCGATTAAGAAAAATCTAGAAAAAATATTTTACATAACCCCTATACCTAGATAGTAAAATACGATTCTGGACTTGGATTTCCACAGTTTTTTCTTATTTTCCCAGGAAACATGAAAATAAGACACGGTCATTTTTATTTCTCGAAAAATACCGAACGTGTTTGGTATTAAAGTATATACTGTTTTTGATTCCGCGCTACAATTTGAATTTAGTTACTTTTATACACATTTGGTACCTTTGCATTTGAGAGAGACTTAATCAGGCCGTGAAAGATTAAACGTGTGAAACAAGCGGTACTAAATTAGAACACTGAATCTAATCTCGTAGAGTAAAGATCCCTGAAGATGCCTCGTGCAATCTTAGGCGAAACGTCCAATTTGAAGCGGTCTAAATCCAAGAAACATGAATTTCAATTTATTTTGGTTAAAAAATTGTAGGCCGCGCCCTTCGCTCGCAGATGCCGTACAATGAGCTTTGAGAATAATGAATGAGATTTCACCGAAACATCAGCTGCCCTAGAGTCCTGAGAATGATTCAGCACACACACACACATATATATATATATATTTTTTTTTAATAATAATAATAATTTTATTACCACTAAATAAGATAGTTACAATAATTTTCTACATCCATGTATTTTTTGAATCCATAAGCTACAAGCAGCTTGTCTGGATGTCAAATAACAAACGCTTACTCTCTAATACACTGTCACAAAATAAAACAATTAAAATTCAAGTCAAATTAAAATTAATTAAATAAATTAAACTTATACCTATTTAAAGAGAAAACATCACATACATACATATCAATCATATTAAAAAATATTAACACAAAAAAACAATACCTAAAATCATTTTCATTTCCAAATATATATATATATATATATATATATATATATATATATATATATATATATATATATATATATGTATATTAAATCTAATTATAGATTTAGATTTATGCTATGGCAAATTATTCCCCTTTTGAGACAAATGACATGACTGACAGATGTAATCCGTAATATATATATATATATATATATATATATATATATATATATATATATATATATATATATATATATATATATATTAAATATAATTATAGATTAGATTTATGCTATGGCAAATTATTCCCCTTTTGAGACAAATGACATAACTGACAGATGTAATCCGCCATTTTTTGTTTTTAAATTTTTTTAATAATTTTTCTTGATTTTTCCGATTAAAAAAGTGCAAATTTATGAAATTTTATATAATATAGAAACTTCTAAAAGCGTGAAATTTATAAACGTGACAAAATTTTAACGATTTCGTGACAAAAATAAACCTAAAGTGGAAAATGTTTTTCTGTTTTTCCCGGTAAACTAAGGAAAAATTGTATTAAATCGATGCTAAAATCGTGTTTTACAATCTCGAAATAAGTAAAGAAATGTTAAAAAAAATTGTTTTCGTGGATTTCATTTAATCAAAATAATTATTCGATTCCAGTAAATAAACCAATTAACGAACTAGTTTGGTCTTCAGATTTTTAACCCATCTGCTAAATTTCAGCTAACAAAATATTATCTGAGGGTGCAACTGAGGCGCCACCGTTGGACTCACCCAACCAAAGAACCGACTCGAAAAGTCGTCCTTCGCGTCTTCGACCGCTGAACAAAACACAAAACCTGGCCAGGTAAGTCGATCTTGGGACGTGCCCAGCTTCCATATGGGTTGTTGTATTTAATATAGAACAATATACAGGGCGAATAATGTTATAAAAGTTCATTCTAAAATAGATAAACAAAAAGTCAGTATTTCAGCATACCTACCATACCTGAGTTTTCTGAAACCGCGATCTTCGGTGGGATAAATAAGAATTATTAATCTTTATTAAGTCTTGTTGTTTTGATAAGTTTCGTCCGTGTAATTTTGAAATAAAATAGGAAATTCTAGGCTATGCGGACATGAAGACTGTTGATAAATATTACTCTTATGCTAAAACGTGCGGAGATCTCCAAGATAATGAAAAAGCTCCGGGTCCAAAAAATAGCCACAGCGCTGTTTCGTCCTCGTAGGGGACTCATCAGGCCATTGCGTTCAGTACAAACCATTACCTTGCATCTGTATCCTATAAACAGATTTCATAGTTGAAAAATAGTAAAAAAGATCTAGTGGCGACATCTCGATGGATCATTCAATAATACAAGAGCAATATAAATCAACAATGTTATATAAAACTGCCATGTGATGGCGCGACGGAAAATTAAAAAGGGAATATATCAAAACTCGATACACGAAACATGCTACTCCAAGGATAGAGGTCGCATTATTCGGCATCGGCAAACAAATAAACCACGAATTCTGCAGTTTAAGTAAAATGTCTCCCTAAGAGAGCTGTTTTTTAAGCCCAGAAATATAAAAAAAAGAGACAAACCAACATTGTTGCTTTGCGTTGTTCTTGTGTTATTGCCTGATTAATCGAGATGTCGCCATTGTGTCTTATTTACCACTTTTCACCTGTAAAATCTGTTTATACGACACAGATGCGAGGTGATGGTTTGTATCGAACACAATGACCTGATGAGTCCCATACTATGGCGAAACAGCGGTGTCGTCATTTTTCGGACCCGGAGCCTTTCCATTATCTTGGAGATCTCCGCACTTTTTAGCATGAGAATAATATTTATCAACAGTCTTTATGTCCACATAGCCGAGAATTTCCTATTTTATTTTAAAATTACACGGACGAAAATTTATCCATTACGACCTCTGTGAGTGAGTTTGTACAGTTCGTACAGTGAGTGGTGAATGAGATGTCGCCGAAACGTCAGCTGCCCTCCAGTCCTGAGAAGGACTCAGCACACACACAGGAGACCCGAAAACCTTCTTATATATATATATATATATATATATATATATATATATATATATATATATATATATACATACAGGGGCGCATCCAGCTTCTCTCTTTGGGGGAGGCGGTGATATCACAAAAGTATAGTATGACAAGCGAAACCAAGGTGTCGACGGGGGGAGGGGGCATCAACAACATTCCCATTTCTAGTGTAAAAGGCAGGGTCGGGTCTATTTTTCTGAATTTGAAGTTTTGGAGAGGGGGGGGCAATCATAAGAAAAAACAAGTTGTCGACAGGGGGGGGGATGCAGGCAGCATACACATTCCTAATATAAGTGGCAGAATCGTGTCTATTTTCCTGAACTCAAAGCTCTTGGGGGGAGTGGCTATCGCAGGAAAAACAAGTTGTCAACGGGAGGGGAGTGCTAGCAGCATACACATTCCTAATATAAAAGGCAGAATCGGCTCTATTTTCCCGAACTCAAAGCTCTTGGGAAGGGGAGGGACGATTACAAGCATACACATCCCTATACTCTATTTAAGAACTAGAGAGAGTAATAAAACTGTTACCGAAACCTCCAACTTACCTGCTTCAGTGCCGCAGGTAACAGAACTGCCGTGAATCTAATTGTATTTAATTATATTTAAATATTATAAGGTTCTATAAATTTACTGCAACAATAGAGTTTCTGATTTCTGTCAGTGAGCAAAGTACACCTTACAGTGTGTCCTTAGTGATTTATCTTGTTTGTGCTTGTTGTTATATATCATATGAGATTAGTGAGATACCCAAAAGATATGGCTTGCACATCTATAATTATTCTAAAATCGTTAAACTAGGGCATTTTTTCCTCAACGAAAAACTTATTACTATGAATGTTTATGATGCCTTAAAATATCAATATCTAGATAACAATGTTAAAAATTCTGTTGAGATGTGTTCCAGTATGACAGGAGTTGGAAAATCTACTATGTACCGAAAACTGAAGGAGACAAAAACGACTGGAATTATTAGTACTCCCAAGTCACATTCGATCACAGGCAAACGAAAAACCTCGATACGTAATATTTACCAGCGTAAACACAATTTATTATTTAAATATTTTTATCATATAAAAATTAATTACATTTGAATCCCTTTTTAGCGTTTAATTGTAATTCTGCGGATGGTTTAAGAAATAAATAAACTGAAACGTCAAATGTCCTAAAAATGTTTTAATTAATAATAAAAGCACCGACAGCCCAAAAAAATTTTCACATTATATGGACGAATTTATTTTTTTATATATGTTTAACTTCTTGTATTTTTGACAATGGGTATTTTGTAAGTATTTAAATTATAACTTAAAATTTTTTAAGAAAAAAGGCTACGTTGTATTCTGAATGTGCCTAAAACGGTTTCTTCCCGTGCTTCTTGTTGTCTCCCTCGGTCTCCATTCCAGAATTCTTCGTGTCCATCTGTTGTCCTCATATCGGGCTATATGACCAGCCCATCGCCACTTTATCTTTGCAACTTCCTTCACGATGTCTTTGACTTTAGTTCTGCGTCTTATCTCGGTGTTTCTAATCCTGTCTTTTAATGATATTCCAAGCATGTTTCTTTGCATCGCTCTTTGGACTGTTTCTAATTTTTAAGCGGACTTTTTGGTGAGGGACATGGTCTCTAATCCATAAGTACACACCGGTAATATGCATGTGTCGCGTACTTTTCTTTTTAGATTTATGGGGATTGAATTATTTTTCAGGATGTATGCAAGTTTACCGAAAGCGGCCCATGTCAGCTGTGTTCTGCTTTTTATTTCAGCATCCTGGTTTGATTTCCCAAGTCTGATGTCATGACCCAAGTAAACATAATGTTCGACGTTTTCTATCTTCTGGTTCTGTATTGTTATGTTTGCCTGTTCATGGCTCATTATTTTTGTTTTGTTGTAATTCATTTTAAGGCCTACAGATGCGGATACGTCATTTAGCTGTTGTAGCATTTCGTTCAATTCTTGGAGATTACTTGCTATTAAGATTATGTCATCAGCAAATCTAAGATGGTTCAAGTATATTCCGTCGATGTTTATACCTTTGATGTCCCATTTAAGTTCCTTAAAAATGTCCTCTAGGACCAGGGTGAACAGTTTTGGCGAGATAGTGTTCCCTTGTCTCACTCCCCTTTGTAGATTTATGGGGTTCTTTTTCGTCTTGCCGTCTATTTTTATTTGAATGGTTGCATTTTCGTATATGTTCTTTATGATGTTTATGCATCTTGAATCGATTCTTGCGTTTTCTAAGGATTGTAATACTGCCCATATTTTGACGGAGTCGAATACCTTCTGGAAATCTACAAAAGCCATATGGAGCGGTACGTTATATTCGGTGCACTTCTCAATTAGTATTCTTATGGTGTGTAGGTGATCTGTGGTGCTAAAGTGTTTTCTGAATCCAGCTTGTTCGACAGGTTGGTAAAAATCGAGTTTGTTTGTTATGCGGTTAATTATGATTTTGGTTAACAACTTGTAGGTGTGTGAAGGGATATTGGTCGGTAGTTTTTAATATTTGTATTGTCCCCCTTTTTGAATATTAAGATTACTTCGGAGTTATACCAATCCTGTGGAATTTTTCCCTCTTCAATTATTTTATTAAATAGAATCTTCAATATTTGTTCTATTTTTCTGCCGCCAATTTTCATATATATATATATATATATATATATATATATATATATATATATATATATATATATATATATATATATATATATATATTAATATATAAATAACAAACGGCAAAGCAATCCAAGTCCGACAATCATATTTTAGTCTCTGTTCAACCTTATCTACAACCTTCAAATAAACGTAGATAAAAGTTAATTTAAGCAACTTTTTTTTTCAATATGTTTGTGTATTTTTTGAAATAAGGGTACTTAAGTTTTGAGCAAAAAGCAAGTTTTTGCTTTAACCCCGTATACAATAACATTTATTTCTTTTTTTTTTTGTGATCTGATGTATTTTGATCTATTTTAAAAAAATTTCCGGTATACAACATTTCTTCCTATGTAATTGGAATTTTATAAACTTTGTTAAAAATAAGAAAAACTAACCATTGTATAATCCACATCTGTTCACGTTTAAATTTATATGTTTTAGCAAAATACGTTACATCACCCGTTTAAAATAACGAAGGACGATTTGACTTTGTAATTTATTCATTTGAATGGGAAATAAAAAAAAATGTATTTAAATATAATTACTTCCAGAAAGAAATAAGCTAAAATAGAAATGATAATGTTATTGCCGTTGGCAAAAAAGTCGATTTTACTCTAAGGATATAGTATTAACCGACTTTCTAAAGAAAAGGATGTTTTCAATTCGGTAGATACACATACATATATATATATATATATATATATATATATATATACAGGCGCGGATCCAAGGGGGGCTGTGGGGGCGATCGCCCCCCCCCCCCCATGATCTTTGAGTTCAGGAAAATAGACCCGATTTTGCCTCTTATACTATAGTTTATTCAAGAACTAGAGAGAGTAATAAATCATTTTTTACCCTTTTTATTTCTTCGCAAACTACCTGTGTTCGTTAGTCCGTTGTCTTTGGCAAAATCTGTTAGACACATATATTTTTCATAGGAATGGGTTAGAACTTTTATAATCAAAAATACAGGTCTATAATAATGGACTATTTGGGTTGGATAACAATAGATATTTGGATGTATGAAGTGTTAAAAAGGATTTTAATCCTTGTCATAGGCGTCGGAAGGAGGTTTATTTTATCACTAAGTATTTATGGCATAGAATATTATTTCGGTAATACACTTAAAATAAAAAGTTATAATTAAATTACTTACAAAATACCCATTGTCAAAAATAGAAGAAGTTAAACCTATATAAAAAAATTAATTCGTCCATATAATTTTAAAATATTTTTGGGGCTATCGGTCATTCTATTATTAATTAGAATGATTTTTAGGACTTTTGACGTCTCAGTATATTTATTTCTTAAACCATCTGCAGAATTTCAATTAAACGCAAAAAAGGGATTCAAATGTAATTAATTTTTATATGATAAAAATATTTAAATAATAAATTGTGTTTACGCTGGTAAACATTACATATCTAATTCGTAATCCAAGTCAGTGAAGCTATCTTCGCCCAAATTAATTATAATTGGTTCCTCTATCTCACGGATCATGAGATCGAGTTTCCACATTTTCTTTTATTCTTTTATTATATGGATTTTTCCCAATTTTCCGCAGTAACTTTATTCAAAAAAATCTTTCAAAAATTCAGTTAAATTACTAATTTTGAAAGTTGTGTTATTTCTAGCAACTCTACCTTTTACTTAAGAGAAATATTTCTTTCTCCAACAGACAGTTTTCGGACGATAATAAGAACAGATTTCCTATCTGATTTTTTCCAGCAAAAATTAAGATCCCTGAGCAATTTCCAGAGCTCAGTTCTTTTAATTTCAGGTAAACCCCGATCTTCATTGATTTTAGTTAGAATTTTGTCGACGATTGTGATCTGCTTCTCATAATAAAATGTATGTACAACTCCTTTTATTGCAGTTTTCATCTCTTCTTCCAACGTGGTTTTTCGTCTGCCTGTGATCGAATGTGGCTTAGGAGTACTAACAATTCCAATCGTTTTTTTCTCCTTCAGTATTCGGTATCTAGTAGATTTTCCAACTCCTGTCATGGTGGAACACATCTCAACAGAGCTTTTAACATTATTATCTAGATATTGATATCTTAAGGCATCATAAACATTCGTCGTAATAAGTTTTACGTTCACGAAAAAATAACTTGGTTTAACGATTTTGGAATAAATTGAGGTGGAAGCCATATCTTTTGGGTATCTTACTAATTTCAAATAATATATAAAAACAAGCGCAAACAAGATAAATCACTAAGGACACACTGTAAGGTGTGCTTTGCTCAATGACAGAAATTAAATTGAACTATCAGAAATTTTATTGTTGCAGTATATTTATAAAAGCTTATAATATTTAAATATAATTACATTTACGGCAGTCTTCAGTTACCTGCGACACTGGAGCAGGTATGTTGGAGGTTTCGGTAATAGTTTTATTACCCTCTCTAGTTTTTGAATACAGTATAGGAATGTGTATGCTTGCGATCGTCTCCCCCCTCCCCTCCCAAGAGCTTTGAGTTCAGGAAAATAGAACCGATTCTGCCTCTCATACTAGGAATGTGTATGCTGCTGGCATCCCCTCTCTCCAAGAGCTTCAAATTCAGAAATATAGACTTTTACACTAGAAATGGGAATGTTTCCGGTGTCCCCCCCCCCCCGTCGACAACTTGCTTTCGCTTGCCATACTGTACTTTTGTGATATCACCGCACCGCCCCCCCCCCCCCCGAAAAAAAAAGGAGAGGCTGGATCCGCCCCTGCATAAGATATAATTGATTATCGATAAGAGGATATAGTGCACAGAGGCTTGATTTTGCTGTTTCTAGTAAATAAATCATGTTACTCACTTAGTTGAGTCGTTTGTCAAAAATTAATCCTAGATACTTCGAGTAAATTAGACTGCTGTATTGGAGATGGATATATGGCGGGGTTAGAAGAATGAGAATCGGACATCCATCTCTCAATTTTGTCTGTATTAGAAGAGAAATAAATTCTTCTTGTGTATGCAATGTGAAATATAAGCCTCTACCAAAGATTATAATAGCTATAACGTTAGCTATAATAATATTTGCCTGTACTAAATATGTACGAGTTTCACTTCAATGTTAAAATTTGCATTGCATTTTTCTTAGATGTTGTGTGTATGGATTTCCTCTATGAAAAGTGAAATAAATAAAATAGTGCCTGATATACGAGTTTCATTTTGACTGACTGTAGATACATCTTCATATACTGTATTAAATCATTTAAAAGTTGTACCTATATGTATTCTTAACTTCTTCCTTTTTTAAATTCGATTAAAAAATGGTTTACTAACAAAAAGTATTTTTAATATTAGGCGGTTGGCCGCCTCTACAATTTCTTCAGCCCGGGTGTTAACCTCGCCCTGTCCGGCGTTTAACGCAATCTTGAATATTCATCTTGATGACGAAAATGGTGACTATATTAAATTTACTAACCTTTATATGCATCGAGTGAACGATGCTAATTTTATAGTAAATATGAATTATCACATTGTTACTTCAATTATTATATTATAATAATTTCTTGAGAAAACCTATGAATTATGTTATAGTTAAAAATAATCTCATACCGTCATTTTTTATAATATGATATATATATATATATATATATATATATATATATATATATATATATATATATATATATATATATATATATATATATATATATATATATATATATCTAGTTCTTAAACTATAGAATAAGAGGCAAAATCGGGACTATTTTCCTGAACTCAAAGCTCTTGGGGGGAAGGGGGTCGCCCCCCCCCCCTTAGATCCGCGTCTGTATCAACCCGCCCACTTTCAGACAGTTATAACTGAAGTCTTTATGCTAATGTATTGTTTAAATTTTGATTGGGTGCTGATAATTAAAAAAAGGAAAATAGATATAGAGAGTTGCGCAATAGTGTAATAAAGTACCCTATCTCTCTTATTTTTCAAAAATTTTAAAAAATATTTTAATAAAAGTTGTATAATATGAAAATTTCTTTAATCTAAAAATATTTTCAATTAAGATGGTGTTTCATGACTGCGTGGCGCTAAAAAGATCTTTTTAATGGTATACCCTGCACATCTCTACATATTTGGATTCCCCCAAAAACTATCCATATGATAGTATAGGTACTTTTTAATTTTATGGCGAAGTTGTCAACTTTTTCAAAAAATTCACCAAATTTTGAAAAAAACATGGATCTCTATAATCTACTATACCTTTCAATCTACAGCAGTTATAGTAAACAAAATTGACGTTAAGAAAGACAAATGTACTATAAAATGTTTAATATAGCGTCTAAGCAAATATCTCATACAAGATGCTTGCTAAAATTTTGTCCGGCTACGAAAACCCACTGTGCTCCTGAACTAATTTGACAATCATCTTTATAGCTTCTGCTTTAAATCCTAAACTTTCAAGGAGAGTAAAAAATTGTAACTATGTAAATCTACAATTATTAAATTAATTGCAATAGAAATCATTTATTCATTTATTTTCTACATTTTATCGCAATTTTTTGAAATCCGTTTATTTTTTTAAATAATATTTATTATACCAACGAGTACTACATGTAAAAAAAAACGTAATTTATACGTTATTTTATTGAGTTTCTCAAAACAAACGTCATAAACATCATTTAAAAACCTGACCTATCAAAATAAATCTTCATTAATTACATGCCGTTCAATGCCTAATAATTCTCCTTCGCTTCAAATAGCCCATTGAAAATGACGTGTGAAACCATTTATTGTCATTTGTGGTATAAAGAACCTGTACTATTTGAACTAGTGACAGCTTTATGAATCTACAGGGCGTTTATTGATAATTGATAGACATTTAAATAACATTGGACAACACGACTTTTTACCGTTAATTCCGTAATATATTTCCTGTATCTCTGAGGTATAGATGTTAACAAAAAAATAATAAAAACATTCTATTACATAGAAATATCTAAATAAATGATAACCTAAAAATTTGTCATATTTTTACGGTACTAAGAAAAATTTTTTATGTGGCCATAGTAATAAAAACAAGACCGGCATTTTGTAGATACATGACATACCCTCACTTCAGTATATTTCCAAATCAATATTCTTGGTTTACTGACGTTTAATATTGTTACAACGCCTACTACAGTTATCAGCGGTCTATTTCTAGTGCTTTTTTCAACCGGTTATGCTTAATTGTGACAAGTGTTTTAGTTAATTTTTATACGTTTTTATTTTAGATTACAATATGAATCAAAACTGCTCAAATTCATCGGATCTCTTTTGTTTTATTCGTTTACACAATTCCGTACATTAAGGGAACTTCGGAGAAAATAAGACGAATTGCCAATAGTTATAATATAAAAAGAGCCTTTAAATCAGGAAATACACTTAGAGCTCATTTAACAAAAACAAAACCAAAAACTACAGATAAGAAAGAATGTGTTTACAAAGTTCCATGTCAGTGTAGTCAAATATATATTGAGGAAACCAAACGACCACTAGAAGTTAGAATTAAGGAACATAAAACTCATACACAAAAAGGGGAAACGTCGAGATCAGGTAGTGCAAAACACGCTTGGGATAAACAACACCATATAAAATGGTCTGAGGCTGCGGCAATATATATGGAACCCAACATGAAAAAAAGAAAATTTATAGAAGCAGCTTACAGTAAAAACAATAATGGAATCTTCTGTGAACCGAGTGTTGAGATACCTAATCTTTGGCAACCACTACTTTGTAACATCAAATCACTGAGGTGCGTACAGTGAAGCGAAACTTTGCGCTTCAATGGACACAGTGCCTATATAAGCTCGTAGTCTTAAGACAAAACATTCAGTTTAGACTTGTTAACGATTAGAGATAAAACCTAATCGAAAAGTCGTAAAATAAATAAATAAATAAAACTAAAGACAATGCAAGTCCAACAATTACATTTTAGTCAATCTTGGGTACCTAGTTATTTTTGCTTAAGATGCGTACGTTATTTAAGAGGATAGTTTAAAAGTACTGACCCATTAATGCCCTTGTTTAAACCTGTAATATTTCTGCTTAACGAAACTGAAGGGATATACTTGCAAGACAAGAGATAAAATTGTATATCCTGATGTGGAGTCATTAAAGAAACCGCTTCCTTATACTGAAGACGCTCACCTTTCCAACCTCCAATGAAGGAAAAAGTTGCAGAGGACATCGTATTAAGTGACATCGAATCAGAATCTTCAACACAGACCACCTCTCAGTCAAAAGATTATGCTGTAAATGAAAATGGACCACATTGAATACGTCAAGGTTAGTTAGAGACCTAAATTTTTCAGTTTTCGACAACGCTATGCTGAATTTGTAGACTTTTTTAAAGAAGATACATATTGCAGTAATGTGCAGGGGCTTATGAATATTATTAGCTATGACTACTCACCAGATGAATCGAGACTATTCATTGATTCTTCAAAGTTAAGTTTAAAAGCAGTGTTACTGCATAATGGCAATGATATTTCATCTGTACCTTTAACACCTGGCACTCGCATAAAAGAAACTTACGCTAATTAAAAAAATCTGATCGAGAAAATTCAGTACAACAGTCATTCGGGAAAAATATGTTCAAATCTTAAAATTGTCTAAATATTGTGTGAGTCGTGAGGAGGCTACACGAAATTCTGTTGTTTTTTGTGCGAGTGGAACAGCAGAAAAATCAAGACTACTTAAAAAAAAGAAAAGCCATTGAGGACTAAGTTCATTCTTGGACAAAAGAATGTTTCTAAAAACCTTCTAGTAGACCCAAAGAATATCGTTTTACCACCCTTGCGCATCATATTATGTCTCATGAAAAACCTCGTTAAAACCATGAATAGAAATGGAGAAGGTTTTCTTTATTTAAAATCTTTGTATCCTAAACTGAACGAAGCAAAATTAAAAGAAGCAATTTTTGTAGGGCCGAATATAAGGAAGGTAATGAAGGATTCCAATTTTATTTCTTAATTAAAAACAGAAGAAGAACATACATGGTTTTCTTTTGTTGAAGTGGCAAAAATTTTTTTGGGAAATGGAAAGTCTACAAACTATAAGGAAATTGTTTCGAACCTACTACAAGATTACAAAGCCTTAGAATGTAATATGTCTTTGAAGATTCATTTTCTTGGTTTCCATCTCGACTTTTTCCCTGAAAACGTATGTGCTGTAAGCGATGAGAACGAAGAGAGATTTCATTAAGACATCATGACGATGGAAACAAGGTATCAAGGGAAATGGTCATCGAGAATGCTTGCAGATCTTTGTTGAACATGAAAACGAGATTTATAAAGGCTGTATTTATAGAGGTATAGAACTTTTAAATGGAATAAAACAAAGATGAATTTTTAAAATTGACTTGAAATTTCCTTTATTCGAAAGATAACCTTCTGGCATTATAATTTAAATATGACTTCTGGCATATGACCGCCACGGCTGGCTCGGACGTAGTCTAATCTGGAGGTCCAATTTTCGATGACTTTTTCCAACATTTGTGGCTGTATATCGGCAATAACGCGGCAAATGTTGTCCTCCAAGTGATCAATCGTTTCGGGCTTATCGGCGTAGACTAGCGACTTCACATATCCCCACAGAAAATAGTCTAGCGGCGTTAAGTCGCACGATCTTGAACGCCAATTCACGGGTCCGAAACGTGAAACTATGCGGTTACCAAACATTTCCTTCAATAAATCAATTGTGGCACGAGCTGTGTGACATGTTGCGCCGTCTTGTTGAAACCACAGCTCCTGCACATCATGGTTGTTCAATTGATGAACGAAAAAGTCAGTAATCATGGCTCTATAGTGGTCACCATTGACTGTAACGTTCTGACCAGCATCGTTTTTAAAGAAGTACGGACCAATGATTCCACCAGCCCATAAAGCACACCAAACAGTCAGTTTTTCTGGATGTAACGGTGTCTCAACATACACTTGTCGATTATCATCACTCCAAATACGGCAGTTTTGTTTATTGACGTATCCATTCAAACGAAAGTCAGCTTCATCGCTAAACAAAATTCGCTTATGAAAATCGGGATCAACGGCAATCTTGTTTTGGGCCCATTCACCGAATCTACGCCTTGCTAGGTGATCGTGTGGCTTCAGTTCTTGCACGAGTTGGATTTTGTAAGCACGCAAACCAAGATCTTTCCGCAAAATCTTCCATAAAGTGAATGCACATATATCCAATTCCTGTGCACAATGGCGGATAGACTGATTCGGGTCGTTCTCTACGCTACGCTCTACAGCCGCAATGACTTCTTCTGTACGCACTGTACGACGTCTCTGTGGATGCGCATTATCATTTAGAGTAAACGTGGTGCCAAAACGTTCCATACTTAATCGAATTAATTACTCTGATGGACGATTATGTTGACCGTAAAATGGACGTAGTGCGCGATACGTATTTCGAACAGAACCATGATTTTCAAAATAAATTTGCACAATTTGGAAGCGTTGTTCAGGCGTCACTCTATTCATGTTGAAATGCCAAAGCAAACTAAACATAAATCACTTGACAGCTGACAAAATGGCCGCCAGTTAAAAAAGTGTTGCCAACTTAAAGTTTTATACCTCTATAAAAAACACCCTTATATATTATACAGTTATAAGAGACACGCCAAACGAACAAGAAAATCTTCATAGTAATTTTTGTAAAATTAATTCCATTACAAATTAGAATTACTTTTGATTTAAATAACCATATTTTTCTAAGAAAATGGATGTTTCATTTTTTTTTCACTTACATATTTTATTAATCTTATGCCAAGGTATGAAAAAAATCAGTTGCGAACAACGGAAAAAATTATTTTTGTTGTCCAGTGTAATATGTATACAGATCAATCTCGTTTCTTGCTAATTAGAGTAAAAATTAACAGCGTGAATATATATATATATATATATATATATATATATATATATATATATATATATATATATATATGAATGGTATTCCTCAGCCTCGGGGTACTTTCCAGCATTCAATAAATTCGCTTTCAAACTATAGTCTTAGTTCCTTCTTTCCTGCCGTAGCAGAGACCATTAAGTAGGGTATGTTTGACTAGATTGCGGACTTCCGATACCTGAATGACTCAAAACTCATACAAAGCTGATTTTCCAGCCAGACTGTGTCAATAGAATACTAACACGACAATGCCAAAGCACAGATTATCTTATTTTATAGACGCGACGAAAACCGTTCGCACTAAAAACAAATGTCGTTATCTTGCTTACCTTGCGACCCGCTATTACACTGAAAGAAATTAGAAGAATTCCGCTACAGATTATTTCATCCAACAAATGGCGCTCCCGTCCAAAAAAAAACAACTTTTGTTGTATTGAACCTAACTTTATTGTTTACTTTTCATCGTGCCATTTTTTATTTCTCTTTTATATTATTAATGTCAAATTATCAAATAAATTGTTGCTTAGAAATGATATGTAGAAATTCCTGTGCATGCCGTGACTGCACGTCGAAATCTGGAGAAAATAGAATCGAGATTGCAATGCTATCATCACCCGTTTGGACACACTGCGCCTCCCGCACCGCGAGGTCGTTATTTATGCCACTGTGTGTATGTATAACTAAACAATTAATTTAATTAAAGGAAAAAATTAACGTAAAATTGATAGGTTGCTTAAAACTCGGCATACCTGTCAAACATAATTTGGCAATATGTATTGGACTGTGACGCATAGATTTCGGTTGTCGAAATGTAAACAGTGTCCATTGATAAATGTCATTGGTGCTAATAAGCATATATTTAGGATCTTGTTCCTGTTTATGTTTATCAAGCAGAGTTTCAGGGTTAAATAAAACCACGTAGCAGGAATTATATTATTATAAAATTGTTTTATTTTCTTAAAAATACCTCTTAATTCAAAACAATATAAATAATTCTTAAACAATTGAATAAATTAGCTACATCTATACATATATGGAAATGCGCATCTTCTCTCGATTATATAACAATAAATAAATTCCATTAAACATTTTTGCAAAGGATTTAGTTAAATTAACACTAACTAGATAAAATAAAGGAAGCTACGAATAAAATAACACTGATCGACGACACAGCCGTCAAATTTGTATACCTCATCAAACATAAACTGAAAATAACTCGATTGATCTAGATCAGCTGTTAGTGACCGTGTTTTATTATAAACTAGGACATTTACGAGATATCACAAAATACAGTAAAGGCCTTTTCTCATTTATGGGTTCCCACCCGGGTTTTACCAGTGACCATAGAAGAAGGAGTATACCTCGTATATGCTGTGATCCATCAGCTGATTTCGGGGTTTTTCCACTCCTCGCTCATATCAATATCAAAAGTACAAAACAAAAAATTACCAGGAATTAAACCCCAATAAAAACACCTTGAAATCAGCTGATGTGTCACAGCAGAGACGAGGTATACTTATTCTTATATACTTACTGGTAAAACCCGGGACCCGGGGTGGACACCCATAAATGAGAAAAGGCCTTAAAACAATTACAGCCGGATTCACTAAGGGTAAAAACAAACGAGGCGTTTTTCGACTAAAAATCAATTGTACTACATAAACGGCTCTACAGGTGGCGGGGCGACAAGTCGTCGAGTCATTTGCATGACCCGACCAAAGAGATTTTATAACTTAAGGCGCCAGATGGTCTTATAGTTTACTATATGTAGTTTCGCGTCTTTTTACCTTACGGCATTGCAATATTTGAGGATTTATTAGTTTTCTAGTTTTTCTTTTGTAAAAAGCAATTGATTCTATTAAAATGGACAAATGATGCGGAAAATTTTATAAGTGAAATTCCAGCCCATTTTGCAATTTAGGACAAACAACTTTAGATAATAGTAAACTCTTCATTCAACTCAGCATTAAGTTTTACATTTACTACTGCTGACATCTATCATGCACTGACAACGTTAAGTATTTATGACCAATTGCCACTGCTTCGTGTATGCTGCCTCACTTGTTAGACGAATCGTCTATCGCTTCGTCGAAAAACGCCTCGTGTGTTTTTACCCCAAGAAGATGTAAGACCTAGACCTGGGCCCCTATCCTCGAAAGTGTGATGTGAAAGGTGATGTGGATGGCGATGGGAATGGCGATGTGAACTTTTTGACAGTAAAAGCCGTATTCTTGAAAAGCCAATGTTGCCAGATATGAACGTGCTAAAACCCCAGAATTTCAAAAAATAAAATGGATGACAGATTGAATTGAGCTGTCAGACCGAAAATGTCCGTAGTATATTTTGTTGTCATTTTAGGCAAAAACTAGTTTTGGTACTTTAAATTAATCGTCAAAAGTTAAAAAAAATAGTGCTGTTGTTGTTATTTTTGTGAAGTTATTAATTGCCATTACAATATTTGTACTTTGCTTGGATTAAATTTATCTCAAATTGACACAAGAACTGTTAAACAAAAATGCATACAAAGAGTCAAGTACTTTAAGATTCTAATGTATAACGAAAAAGGGATATCAAGAAAAACAAACATCATATATACAAAGTAATATACTGACAGTAATTGCATAAAGCCAACACTGATAAACCTTGAAACGGTGGAAATTACAACTCTACGTAGTATGACTAAAAGCCATCATCCCAGTCCACTACGGAAACTATCCAATCAGTTATTTATTGTATGAATTTACAAAATGTCCAGCCGCTTACTGCAAGATGTTCTGTCCTGACAACTAAATTTGAAAGAAAATCTGAAACTTGAACAATGATAGAGAAACTGTTTATGACCAGGGACCGAAACCAAAGGCCAGACAGAAGACGTCCATTAAAGATAATGGCGGATCTCACATTCAATTTTTAATATATTTTTTTTATTTTATAAAGATTTGAAGAGACTTGAAAATCAAATGTAACATAAATAAGATTTTTATGCTGAAGGACTTCATTCGTTGGTCTGTAGGGTTCATATTTATATGTCCTGATAAATTATAATCATAATATTTATTTAATTGTAGTGTAGTATAGTGTTTAACACAGTCTAATTAAGTTAAGTGCTGTAGTTAACATAATTTAAATATAAAATTTGTTACTTATTTAAATAAAAGTTTCAGATAGCTTACAAATTGTGATTTCTCAGATTTATTATAAGTTGCGTCGTGAAAAGAATTATGTTAAATTTAACTGTTTAAAATTAAGATACTCGACTGTTATGGACACAAGTATTTATGTTAAATCCATAAGCAGAACTGGCCCCTAAAAAACATTTTTAAATAGCACGCTCATACAATTGAGTTATGAACAGAATCTCTTGTAATAATTTTATATGTCTGTAATCTCAAATTTGCTTAATATTTACGAGACATATTCAACTTTCTAAGGATATTTTATTAAAAAATTTGAAAATATTAAAAATATCGGGGTACCACCTAATTAACGTTTCAACTGTTTATTCAGAAAATAAAACGTCTTAAAGAAACGGTTTGTTAACATATTATTTTTTTTAATGCGAGTTATTTTGAAGAACCAAAAATAAAATAAAAATTTTTAATTCTATTTTATTTTTTGAAATTCGTGGATCGGGCCCTTGATCTAGTTGCCATGGAAGTTAGATCTCCTAGTTGGCCAATTTTGTTTTGCATATGATATTGTTATAATTTACATCACGTAAGTCAACGACGATAACCTTATATAGGAATATCAAAAATAGGAACCTAGATAAAAGGCTTTGCAATCGTTAATAACAATAGTTCTCTACACAAAATAAAGAAATTTTTAATTTTTGCGAGTTTAGTAATAAAATAAAACGATTATTTTATTCTTGTATTTTTAAGAGGCAAAACTCACTTGACTCACTATTGCTTTTGACAATTTAAGCTCTCTAAGATTGGTTTTTTAAGTTACAGTATGTAAGTGAATTAGGGGATTAATATTTAAAATCTTTGATACTGCTTTAGAACAGCTCATTAAATCATATGCATTTTTAGTAAACGAGCTCTGTGGAATATAGTTTACTGCAATCTAAAATCGATGCAATCCAATCCTAGGTTTAGCAATCCTAACATGCCTACAATATTAATTCCAGGTTTCCTAGATTTTCATGGGATCCTTAAACCTAATTTTAAGTTTTTCGAGATTTCAGGACTGAATTCCCTTATAACTTATAAATGTAGGTGAGTGTCATTTGCTTTTAAATGAGCACCAACTATTCATTTTGTCTCCCTAAAATGACTTATTTTATTTTCAATAAATGCTATTAATATATTTCTCCAAATTATCCAAATTTCTAATCTTGGAAAGAGATTTTCGAGTGTTTAAAACATTACGTTCTGGACATTCGTCGCATCTTTTGATTTTTCTGTATTTTTTCTCCACATGTCTTTCGCTCACTGGAAGCGGTTTGATGTCTGGAATAACGTCTGAATTTATGTACCAAGATCTACTTTCGATTGTTTTGGCTATTTGAATTGTATCACCTAAAAACATCACAAATAATTAATACTTATATTTGCATTTATCAGTTCGGTTCTGGAAAAATAAAGTTCTAGTCGAGTATAGTTCAAAATTCAACCCTATTAAGCATCGGAGCAATGGTAACTTCGCTGTATTTATAAATAGATACACTTTTTTAGGTCATTCCAGGAAATTTATGGCAAAATCCACACCTATGTGGTTAGGTAGGTCGCACTAGGAGGGAGGACCGTAAAAATAATTACTGTAGAGTATGAACACGTACAATTTTCTGATTAAAATTGCGTTTTTTAGGTCAATTTCCGGGAACGACCTTGTCTGGGGAAAGTAATCATGAAAGCGGCTATGTTTACAACGTAAACAGATAATCGAGGAGAATATCATCAAGATGACTTGGTTTATAATGCGAAATATATATATATATATATATATATATATATATATATATATATATATATATATATATATATATATATATATATATATATACCGGGTGTCAACGAATCTATTAGACAAGTCATAATTTCTAGAGTATTATGTCTATCAAAATGAGAATTGGTACAGGAAAATGGTATGTGAAGGGGAGAGTTTTCGCATATTTTCCACTTTCCGGCCACTTCCGGTTTCACCGGAAATGGCCCCAGTTTTGAATTTTTAAAAGGAACACCCTGTATATTTTAACATTTTTGGATTTCTGAGACAATTCTAGATCAGAATGTGACATTTTAAAAACTTTTTACGTCTACTTCATTTTTTTAGAGCCACTTTTAAAATTGCAGCTAGGTGGCCATGATCGGACGCAAACTAATCTAACGGCCTTAGGTGATGTCAAAAAAATACAATCGCAAAGTTTTAGTGACTAGTATGAAAGACAGGAATTGGATTAAAAATTTAACAAAATTAACAAAAACCTAACAAAATAAACTAATAACTTAGACGACGCACTTAAAATATTTGAAAGTACAGTAGCTGAATTTGTTAAAAAGTTTAGTGTAGTAAATGTTCAAAGTGCATTCCTTCTTTTTCACGACACATTTCAGCTCGTTCAATTGTTTCTCTCAACACGTTTTGTAGCATTTGGGGCGTTATACTTCTAAATGCCCGTAAAATTCTTTCTTCTAATATTTCAAGAGTAACTGGGGCTGCTCCATAGTAAACCCTTTCTTTAATATATCCCCAGACAAAGAAATCGAGCACAGTAAGATCCGGTCAGCGGGCTGGCCACCGTACCGGACCATTGGTTGCAATAATTCGATTATTAAAATGCTCTATTAAATAATTAAGAACTTCTCTAGTATTGTGAGGCGGTGCTCCATCTTGTTGAAAGTAAATTCGCCGTAAAACTGCTAAAGGTATATCATTGAGATGATTTTCGATTTCATTTTGAAGAAAACCTAAGTATCTAACCCCTGTTAACTGACCTTGAAACAATATTGATCCAATTATTCTGTTTCCAACGATACCAGCCCAGACATTGACGCCAAATCTTTCTTGAAAATTGCCCTCTCTCATTTCATGTTGATTTTGTTGGGCCCAGTACCGAGTATTTTGCTTATTGAACATACCATTATTTGTAAATCGGGATTCGTCGTAGAATGGAATAAAATCGATAAAATTTGGGTTAACTCTATGATTTTGAAGCAGCCAATCACAAAACACTACCCGTCTATCGCCATCCTCAGTATAAAAATGTTGATGTAACTGATATTTAAATGCTCGATATCCATGCTTTTTCAGTATTTTTCTTGCTGATTCATAACTTATCTGCAGTTCTTGACTAATTTTTCTTAACGAAACTGTTTTATCAACCTCAACCATAGCAAGTACGTTAATCTCAGTCTGATGACTTGATAAAAACAGTTGCAAATTATTATGCATCATGGCTGTCCATGGCGCACTTATCATAAGTAAATAAATTATCCAGTATTTTGCTTAATAATATTTAATTTCTGTTCTTATGTCTAATCCAATCGCAAATAAATTAGTACCGTTAGATTCGTCAAAGAATGTTTTTTTCGAAAAGTAGTTTTCAAAAAGAGGTCGCCATTTGAAAATTAATAGTTAGAAATGAAAACGTAATTTTGTCAACTTGTCTTATTCCTGTCTTTCATACTAGTAACTAAAACTTTGCGATTGTATTTTTTTGACATCACCTAAGGCCCTTAGATTAGTTTGCGTCCGATCATGGCCACCTAGATGCAATTTTAAAAGTGGCTCTAAAAAAATGAAGTAGACGTAAAAAGTTTTTAAAATGTCACATTCTGATCTAGA
Source organism: Diaprepes abbreviatus (assembly GCA_034092305.1). NCBI lineage: Eukaryota > Metazoa > Arthropoda > Insecta > Coleoptera > Curculionidae > Diaprepes > Diaprepes abbreviatus. Next base: position 492,235 of record JASJET010000014.1, on the reverse strand, counting down.
ATTGTCTCAGAAATCCAAAAATGTTAAAATATACAGGGTATTCTATTTAAAAATTCAAAACCGGAGCCATTTCCGGTGAAACTGGAAGTGGCCGGAAAGTGGAAAATATGCGAAAACTCTCCCCTTCACATACCATTTACCTTTACCAATTCTCATTTTGATACACATAATACTCTAGAAATTATGGCTTGTCTAATAGATTCGTTGACACCCCGTATATAATATTCGGGAAATGTTTAAAAAGGAACTACTATATTTTATACCACTAAATTTATTAAGAAAAGAGTGGCTGCAGTTTCAACTCACAGAGTCATTTTCAAACTGAATTACAAAGGTAGACTAAGTATTCAATACAGAAACATGAGAAAATTTAACAATAAATAAAAACTACCTGAGAAATTACATTATTACAAAGGGGAGGTACTAAATTTTGGGAACTAATTATTATTTAGCGACAACAAATAACGGGGAAACCCCAAGTTCTGTCTGCTCATTAAGCAAATTTACATTTTTATTTTTACTATGTTTATATATCTCTAAAAATTCAAGAATATTTAACTTTTGGCCCTTTGTTGAATAATGTAATGTGTCAGTGTTGCCTAAATCAGGAAAACTGTGGCTGTGTTCTATGCAATGGTTGGCAAAGCTCGAGTCTGTTTTTTGTAGTCTATATGATCGGTGGTGTTCTGAAAAGCGAGTTTTAAAGCTTCTACCACTTTGTCCAATATACAAGCTATCACACTCCGAACATTTTAACTTATAAACTCCTGATTTATCAAATTTATTAATTTTATCTTTAGCATTGTAAAGGATAGTGGACAGATTGTGTTGAGATTTAAAGGCTACTTTTATGTTATGTTTGGAAAGAGTATTAGCTATGTTTTCTGATATGGTACCATAGTATAACAAAGATATATAAGATGAACTATCTTTATCATTTTTTATTTTGGGATATATTGATTTAAAAGCTAGTTGTTTTTGTTTTTTAGTTATTAATTTCTTTATGGTTTTTTGGGAGAAATTGTGTGATATTGCAATCCTTTCAATGATATTTAGTTCCTCTTGAAAATCTTCTTCAGAGAGAGGCAGAAAGAATGCTCTATGTATCATTGAATTGTATGCAGCCATTTTGTGTTGTAAGGGGTGAAAAGAATCATTAGATATAGTATTACCTGTAAACGTTGGTTTTCTAAAAATTTTAAAATTACACTGATTATTGAGGTGAGATATGGTGAGATCGAGAACATTTATTTTATGGTTATTTTCAGTTTCCAGAGTAAATTGAATTTTCGGATGGCAATTATTAATGTATTGTAAGAATTTTCGAAACTGTCTAATAGTGCCTTTAAAACATGCTAGAACATCATCCACATATCTGTACCAAAATTGAACATGGTTTTTGCTTAAAGGGGAATTAAGAATTTTGTTTTCTATGTTTGACATGAAAATGTCTGCTAGGAGAGGGCTAAGAGGAGAACCTATTGGTAGGCCTGAATTTTGTAAAGAAAATTTGTGATTAAACTGGAAATAGGTTTGTGATAGGCAAAGTTCAAAAGAGGACAAGATTTCAGTAGTAACTATTGGATTTATATTTCGTTCCTGTAAGATTTCTTGGATAAGTATAAAACATTAATCTGTTGAAATATTAGAAAACATGCTTTTTATGTCAAAAGAAACTAGTATGGAGTTATCTGGGGTTTTTATGTTTTTTAGTTTTTGGATGAGATCTACTGACTTATTTAAACTGTGACTTGGTTTAAAGTTGCTTATTTGTTTGAAGAATGAATTTAGTTTCCAGCATCAACTTTATATATATATATATATATATATATATATATATATATATATATATATATATATATATATATATAATTAATAAATAATCACAATTTGAAAAATTGGGCATGTATAATATGACTTGCTGGTGTTCATCTATTCATTTATTAATTTATTTAGCAATATATTTCTAACAGGTCAACAAAACCCTATTACAAGAAATCCGAATTCATAAATTGTACATTTTATTTTAAATTGTAAGTCTTAACTAACCCTAATACATACAAAAGAATACAACACAATATTAATAAGACACAAGCATCTAAACCAACCTTACGGATAACTAAAGGCCTCGTGTAGATGTCTTAAAATTGTTGGGAGATTGCCAAATTAATGTCATAACTGAAAGGATATAGCGGGAAGATCTGACCTGAAACCTTGAGTCTCTACGAACTGGAGACGATCCAGGAGGTAGGATTTTAATATTCTAAGAAGTGCATTAGAGAAACCAAATTAATAGATGCCTTCCCCAGTGGAATGCGCTGATTAACCTGATCAAAAGCCTTGCAAAAATCTCAATAGATGACATCGATCTGACTCTTGTCGTTGAGGTCGTCGTAGACACAAGAGGAGAAATTGCAATTATTAGTCTTGTATAATGTTTTGAAAAAACAAATCATGTTGATAAATTGATAGCTTGGTCTGGATTTTGGAAAATTGAAATTTTTATAATTTCGAAGGCTTTTGAAAAAATACATAGCATGAAAATACCATGATAGTTTTCAACCAGAGATGGATCACTCTTTTTAAGATGAAACTTTATCAACTTTCCCGATGTCCGGAAATACACCTTCTTTCCACCAAAATTTGGGTTTAAGATGATAATCTTGAAGGTAATCTTGGATTCGAAATTATCATGGGTAAATTAGCAACAAGTGGAAATAGTAATGAACCTATGGCAGCGCCATCTACTTGTCTGTAAGGCAATGTTTGGTGAGGTCCATAAAGTGCGTAAGAAGTATTGCCTTTGGGAAATCTAGTATCAGTAAGCTTGGATACAGGGATTTCATTTCAAAACGAAATATTTTTGAAGTCTAAAAAACCGTAGCATTTTCGTGAACTGTTCTGAGTGCTGACACGTGGTTACGGGCACTTTGATTTGTATTTTTGGAAGTAGAATTTTTCGATGCCAGTTTCTACCTGTTTCCCTTTTTATGTCATATATCCATCTTTTTGGAGGTCTTTCGATAAAATCGCAAATATTACATTTTCATATGTTTCACATTGTTTCAACAACAACCTAGTAATGAGTTGTTTGATTTTTTGTTTTGTGTTTCTCTTTGATGTCAAAATCAAAGGTAGTTTTTGAAAATGCATGATGTTGGTGACAATTCTCAAGCCTGTCCGTGCAATTAGCCAAATTGAGCTCACTTTTTACACCCTTGAAAAAGGAAAATAAATTTTTCAGAAAGCTCGGCGTTAGTGAAAATAAAGTTTCAATTCAATCCTAGACCGCTATCCCAAAATACTCGAAGTTTTTTTCTATTCAACTGTCGGTTAAGATTACACCTTCAATAAAATTTATATATGTATATATATATATATATATATATATATATATATATATATATATATATATATATATATATCGCAAAAATCTCATTTCACATAATCTGTGCCTATTTATTTTGGAACGTAAACTATTAGACTTGAACCAGTTTGGATTCCGAAAGAACAGGACCACAACTTTAGCTATTGATCACTTCACTAGTAATGTTTTACAGGGCTTTGAAAAGTATCTTAGCACTCTTGCATCCTTTTTATTTTAGACCTCACAAAGGCATTCGATTGTGTTACACATAGCATTCTTCTAAAAAAACTACCATTCTACAATTTTCAAGCCGATGCCATTCAGCTACTTAATTCATATCTGTCGGATCGTGATCAGTATGTTCACTTTGGGCAGCGTAATTCTAAAAAACAATCCCTAAGGTATGGTGTACCTCAAGGGTCGGTATTAGGTCCCATCTTATTCCTCATCTATATAAATGACCTGGCATACTGTAAGGGCAAGGGAGTCAACACTGTTTTGTTTGCTGACGACACAACGTTTTATATAAGTTATCACCCTTCAGAGATTGACAATCTTGATTACCAAACTTCAGAAAAAAAACTATTTCAATGGTTTCGAGCCAATCGCCTATCCTTGAACAACTCCAAATCACAAAGTATTAAATTTACTCTAAGGAATAACAGTGAAATTGTACAGTCCTTTCTACCTCAATGTGCAACGGAGGTCAAATTTCTGGGAGTACACCTAGATGCAGGTTTAACCTGGGAACAACACCTTGTTAATCTCTCAAAAAAACTATCCCAACAACTGTTCCTGTTCAGGAGTCTTGTACGGGTAACTTCCAAAGAAACTCGTCTGACAGCATATCACAGTAGCTTTCATTCTCTTTTGGCTTATGCTATTCTTTCCTGGGGTCATTCTTGTCATACTGATAAGGCATTTGAACAACAAAGAAAATGCATTCGTATTATCTCTGGGCTTGGTTATAGAGAAGACTGTCGAAATTTGTTTAAGAATTTAAAAATTTTAACTTTACCTTGTGTGTACATTATGCAGTGTTTGTTGTACGTTAAACAAAATCTTGATCTATACAGATCACACGAAGATATTCACAACTATCCAACAAGAAACAACAACAATCTTGTACCAGACTTTGGCCAGCTTGAGAGATTCAGAAATGGTTCAAGATGTTTAGCAATAAAGTTCTACAACTGAATGCCAGCTAGAATTAAAGCTCTTAACTTCAATCAGTACAAAAAAAAGAGCTACCTTGTGCTGAACGCGTTTTTTTTCGTTCGAGGAGTATTTCGAATCTAATTTTAATCTGTAGTATTGTCTTTGTCTGTTGTCAGCTTCTCTTAGCTTTTTTTTACCAAAACTTTCTTCTTAAGGAAGAATCAATATCGTGTAATATTTTATTTGTATTAATGATATTAATTAATTGACAAAATTTTAATATTTTATTTATTTGACTTGTAAAAGTACTATTTGTATATTATTACTAATAAATTATCTTATCTTATCTTATCTTATTGCTGACTAAAGGATTAATACGAAACCACGTTTCTCCATTTGTGAAGCACTACAATTTCTATAGTCCTTGGAAGTAGTAGCTAGGAATTATCAAAATTTTTCGAAAACTATTTGACTTAGATACAAATAATATATCAAGATCTATGACGATGCTTTATTAAAAAACAACACCGCGTTCCATGATTCAAGGTTTAAATTCTTTACAGACAACGAAATTATTTAATCAAAAGGACTTTTATTATTTGTACCTGGGTTTTAGTATCGTCAACCATTATATTAAAATATATTTATACTCTCTATGTTATCTAGACTTACCTTGTGCAATTGTTGGATACGTATTTCTAGCAAAAACAAATGGTTCTTCGTAGAATAGAAAAATGATCCCTTGTTGAAGCAGTTGATTGAATTTTATATTGTATACCAAGCTAACATTCATAGCGAAAATAAACTCGTCCCATCTTGGGTAGAGAAAATCTTTGACCATGCCTTTAAAAAGAAGACGGATAAATTAAAAATCTATCATTCTATGTCTGATAAAGAATAAATATCTTTGACCCCTGCTGTTTTTCATTGATTAAATAAGCAAATAAAAATACATCATTCCATTTGTCAGTTCTTTCATACGTATATACAGAACACGGGAAAATTATCAGTTTCTGTATATCAGTCATCATTATACAGAGTGTCCGGTAAGTGTACTGTCTATGGTATAGAGAAGGCGTCAAAATAACCATAAGGTTTCATATAATTTTTATTCCTAAGATGTCTCAATAATGGAAATATCGAAGTCAAAAGAGGTTCTCAGTGATTTACCTTTTGGGCTGGGCTAAATACATTTTACGTGTTACTATTACTCTAAATTAGTGTTTTCTGGGCTGATTTGTTCTATTTTTATGGCATAGAAAATAAGAGTGATTTATGGAGGGTCTGTTCGCAGTGCATGGTGCGGTTAGGACTGTAAGAGTTAGCAAGTCCCATACACCATTGTAAATAATGACTATAAAGCAGTTAATGAAAGAGAAGGAAAACGCTAGAATTAAGGCTAAATTGAGAAACACTGCAGAAAATCGGGAACGTTATACAAGCGTTAAAAATTTGACAAAAACAGTTGTACGACATGAAAAATCTGCATATTTGGCTTATATTGAAAATGAAAGAAATATACGAAAACTGTGGGACGTACTTCCAGATTTAAATGTATATTCTCCCAAAAAAGTAAATATTCCTTCCAATCTTGTCTAAGGTATTGGAAAAAGTGGTCCATCTTGTAAGCTTCAAACTATGTCAAGAATAATAATTTAATCGTATTTCATCTGTGTGGTTTTACAGAAGGTAGTACTACAATTCCAGCAAGTTAGCTGGCGTTTGATGTAATTGACTGTGAACTGATTTATGATAAACTTTTATTCCATGGGTTAGATGAGATTTAAATCCTATTTGTTAGATGCTATTTGTCTAACAGATTCCATATATGGTGTCACAACTTGAAGGTGTAGTATATGGGATCTCTTAGGAATCTATTTTAAGTCCTCTCTTGTTTCGGTAGTTTCAAATTCATACCTGCAAGCATATGCTGATGATACTCTGATATTGATCATTTTAACCCCTATCATCCAGAAAGGGTTACACTTTTGTTGAATCATGTATTGGAAGCAATTTTACAATATTCTAAAGAGCATAGTTTGGAAACTAATCCAAACAGGATTGAAGTTCTCTTAATCTGTTTCGAAAATAGCGCAACATGCTCACAGATCGTCTCAAAATATGTATTGGAAGTAATGTTTTATATTTTTCAAATTGCAAAATCCTGGGATTATATTTGGATGTTAATTTAAAATTTCATAAACATGTTCAAAATCTGTTACACAATAGTTATGTTAAAATGAAGGCTCTGTATTCAAATGGAAATATATTGGATTTCTGGTGCGAATCTACTACTGCTAAATTATTAACTATCCCTTTTTAGATTTAATTACAAATAAGAGAATACAGTATGTCCAAAAGACATGTTGTAGGACACTAAAAAACCTGTGTACTTGTATGAAAATTGGAATTTAGGACTGATATTAATTTAAGAAATCAAAATCTTTTTACAATACCAAGGCATGGAACTTTTTATAGTTTTGTTAAGTAATATAATACGATTTCATCGCAATTTAAGCACTGTAATATCAAAAAACTTAAGTCAAAGTGCATCTACTTTGAGCTTAATAGTATGGTTATTTTATTGTTATTATTGTTGTTAATTACTCCTCATTGGCGCATTGCAAGGTGTAGTTGGTTAAGTGGAAAAAAGACCATATCCTATGTGTGCATTATATTACTTTGTAATATGCATGCATTTATTTAATAAAGACGTTTATTATTATTATTAATAATTATTAAGTCCATTGGTTTCTCATGATAACTAGTATTAATTAAGTAATTGTGTAGTAGTAGATTATTATTTAATTATATATTTTAATTCTCTCTCTCTTTGTCAACCTCTGTCCATTCACTCCTGGATGTAGGTCTCTCTCAATTGTTTCCATCTTTCTGTATTCTTCGCCAATCTCATCCACTGTTTGCCCGCCATTGTCCTTATATCGTCTACCCATCTTTTTTGAGGTATTCCCGTGCTTCTTGTTGTCTCCCTCGGTCTCCATTCCAGGATTCTTCGTGTCCATCTGTTGTCCTCATATCGGGCTATGAGACACCCATCGCCACTTCATCTTTGCAATCTTCTTCACGATGTCTTTGACTTTCGTTCTGCGACGCATATTTTAATTAATTGATAACAAAGGGTTTAATTAATTTCGTATAATTATTATTACCAAGGTATGCATGTTTCAAATTTTCTCAAAAACGCTCAATTTTTTCAAAATAAATATAGAGTATTTAAAAAATCGAGTTGTAGCTCTGGAAACCGACATCTTTCAAAATTTTAGGCCTACGAGTTTAGTGGCAAGTCTGTGCCTGACTTTTTTGGTAATGTCAAAAATTATTTATGGCCTGGATATAACGTATCAAAATTTCATTAAAATATACAATTCTGGTCAAAAACTACAACCCAATAAATATATCACTGGGTAGCCCCTTTGGACTCCATATCTCCATAATGGGTATGTATGAATTACTATTTTCATGCCTTCTGTATACTATTAAGAATTTCACATGTACTTACCCAACACTTTACATAGTGCAAGGGATGCCACAAAAAATATCTAATCATGACAGAAACAATTGACTCTGCGTTACCTAGTAAAGTGCAATAGTCACACCTTTTTGTACTTATGCCTCAAATTTGATTTCAATTTTTTCGTTGTTTTGTGTTTTATGAAGTATTTTGCAACAAAAAATAAATTTTGTGAAATTAAACCATTGCAGTCATCAAATTTTAACATAAATAAGGGACTTAATTTTCCTAAAATATCCACGAACAAATAATAAAAATGGAGACCATCCGTTACTAAGTTTGTATATCATTTAAGTGATAATATAAAAACTCTGTTCCATTGAGGGTCTACACGACTTTATTGAAAATATGTTACCCTTCGCAAAAGTAAAAAGTTCTGTATAATATTACTTAAAACGATGTAAAATCCGTGTTGTCTTTAACTATAGCATAAGCCCTAAAAACTCATTTTTGGATCTTATTAAATAGTTTCCAAGGCTCTTCTTTATCGAGTACTTTAAATTTCTAATAAGTTTAGCATTTGAAAATTCTCCAAAACAATACAGATACATTCTTGTGAATTAGGCCACAAACGTGATGATATTCCTGTCATTTGTATTGCAAAGCACTTGTTTAGGAATATTATGTGTACTGTAAATTTTATTTTTGAATATTACCTGACCACTGCTTAATAGCATAATTCATAATTTCCCCAAAAGGTCCCCACAAAGTTATCTGATTGCGAGCTCCGTATTCAAACAATCTTTCTTCCTAAAATTTTTAAAAAACATAATTAATGAGCTAAAATCACTTCATCGTTAATAAACATACTTCACTGTTATTAGCGCATTTTTTAGCATCTTCTAACCAACGACCTAGCAGGAATGCTTCGTTAGTTGCTAAAATTGATTCTAAATCCAAAAATATTCCTCGGAAAATGGTGGCCAATTTTCTAAAATAAAATAAGTAATATATAGAGAAAATTAAGAAATATATAACGTCTCTGAAAATTTAGAGGTGATTCTATTGAATAAAATAAAGGCAGTAAGTTGGCCTTGAAAACAGGCATTAATATTATCTTATCGTCTGGGAAAAGTATGTTTGTTGTTCATTGTTTAAATTTAAAGCGTAGTGAGAATTGGTGTATTTTTTTAAATAACTAGTTTTATGTTCTTTTATTATTTTAATAAAGCTCCGGCCAGTTTGTCCTATGTATACCTTAGGGCAATCTCCACATTTTAATTTATAAACCCCACATTTATTTTCTTTTTTAGTTTTGGTTTTATAATTTTTTATTAATTTGCCGCGAGTGTTTTGTATACTATCTTGAATCATTTTTGGTTAAAGTTTGCCTACTTCTTTCGTAAGTTTACTGGTATAGGTAAGAGTTTTATAAACTATTTTAAAATATGATGTAAAATGTAAAATTTAGAGTACTCTTTAATTTTATTTAGATGTTATCTACCATCTGAAGAAGACACTGTGTGTTGAAACAATTGTCATGGTTAATATAATATAGTGAAAATTATAGTACATTGTATTATTTAACTAGAGACAATTACACACACTAATCACACTTATATGGAAAGAAGAGAAAATGCCAGCAAAATGGCACGAAAGCATAATAATCCCTATCCATAAAAAGGGAAACAAAACCAAGTGCTCCAACTATAGAGGAATCTCCCTACTTAACACGGCATACAAAATCTTATCGAATATCGTATTAAGTAGACTAACGCCTTTTGTAGAAAATTTTCTAGGGGAATACCAAGCCGGATTCAGGAAAAATAGATCGACTATAGATCACATCTTTACTATAAGACAGCTACTTGAAAAAGGATGGGAATTCAATAGAACTATCCACAATTTTTTCATCGACTTTCGACAAACATACGACAGCATTAAAAGGGGTCAACTGTGGAATGCAATGGCAGAATTCTCGATTCCAAAAAAACTGATCCACCTCACTAAAGTATGCGTAAATGGCTGTAGATCCAGGGTACGAATAGGTAACCAACTCTCAGAATCGTTTGAAATAAACAGTGGCCTAAAACAAGGAGACGCACTGTCACCCCTCCTCTTTAATATAATCCTGGAAAAAGTAGTTAGAACAACACAAATTATAACAGAACTAATAACAGTAAATGGACCAAAATTACTACTAGCATACGCGGACGACATTGATATTGTTGGAAACACCGTCACCAACGTAAAGGAAACTTTCAACAAAATAGAGATAGAGGCAAGGAAAACCTAATGGTCAATGAGGAGAAAACCAAATATATGTGCATAAACAGACAAAAGAATCGAGATAGAATAGGACAAAATGTAACAATAGACACATATAACTTTGAAAGAGTGGATCGTTTTAAATATCTCGGAGCGACAATCACCGCAGATAACGATATCACAGAGCAGATAAAAGGAAGAATTCAGGCAGCAAACAGATGTATGTATAGTCTCAACAACACCATCAAATCCAAGAACCTAAGACGAACCTCAAAAATCAGGATATATAGAACAGTGATTAGACCAGTACTCATGTATGGGTGTGAGACGTGGACGCTGACAAAAGCAATGGAAATGAAACTTAGATGTTTTGAGAGGAAAATCCTTAGAAGGATTTTCGGACCCTATCACCACCCCAATACCGAATAAGAACAAATGCCGAGGTCAAACAGATATATAACGCTAACGACATCGTACAAGAAATTAAAACCCAACGCCTAAGATGGGCTGGCCATGTCCATAGTCTCCCTAATAACCGCCTTACCAAGTTAATTTGGGAGGAGGCCCCGACAGGGAAAAGATCCTTAGGACGCCCAAGAATGCGATAGAGAGATAACATATGGTCAGATTTAAGAACAATGGGGTTACCCACTGATCCAACTATCATGGACGATCGTGTGAGATGGAAGCAAGTTGTGCAGTCAGCCAAGACCCACCCCGGGTTGTAGGGCTACTAAAGAAGAATTATTTAACTATTATATAATGGATTTCCATCAAGTAACGGCTAACACAATACAATATTTAATGATTAATTTTATAAATAAACTTTGCGACTAGGTATGGGCAGTTGTATGCCACCTGTCTGTGTTGATATGGTTATGTCAGAATTGCAGGAATGCTACTTTGGTACTCTACAATTTTTCGTGTTTTTCTTTAAAATATATGTAGGTGATATTTCAACTGCCATTTCCAAGAACAAGGAGAATCTTTAATTTCTATCACGAGAGGTTACATTTTACTCAACAACAATAGTATTTCCTTTTTGAATACTAGATAAATTAATATGAGTATTACTGTCTTGGTCGATGGTACTATAAGACAACTTTCTCAGAAAGATTCCTTAATTATCATTCCAGGAGTAGATTTAAACAAAAAAATAATATAATTACCAACCTAACACATTTCTACACTACTAAGTTAATTACAAATATGTAACTAATTATCCCTCTTCATTAATTAAAAGAATACTAAATGAATAAAAGACCAACACATCAATAATACGAACAAAAAAATACTGCAAGGTTCTATATTACTTGTCTGACAGTTTGATAAAAGACTTTAATAGAAAAGAGATAAGAGTGGTTTTTAGTAATGAAAATACAATTGGAAAATACTTTTTTACTAAGCAAAAGGCGAAAACTCCAAAAGACTTACTTTATAGGGTGGTTTATATAATTTCATGCAAATCATGTAACAAGTCTTGCATAAGCCAAACTGGTCGTTATATTAAAACAAGTTTATATGAACACAAAAGGGATTCTCAGAAAAAAATACCGTAAATCTAAAGGCTTTAGTAGTTTAAAACTATGGAAATTTCTGTATCTATATTTTTCTATTTGATTTTAATTTAGAAAAACTACTTTCCCGCTAAGTTGCAACGATTATCTTTTCTGATTTTTAATTGTGCCGTTGTTTTATGATAAGAATTTTTTTCGAATATATATTTTTTATTTTATTACTATAAATTTATGAATGTAAATGTCCATTGTCTTATCTTATTTTTAACCGACTTCTAAAAGAAGGAGGTTCTCAATTCGTCGACTATGTATGTTTTTTTATGTATGTACACCGATTACTCCGGAACGGCGGCACCGATTTGAATGAAATTTTTTACGTTATGTTCAGGGATTTGCTGCGGTAGTCCCATATTATTTTGGACGAAATTGGTGTAGTAATATCCAAGATGGCGCTGACAATAAGGCGGCCAAAAAAATTAATTTTGTCCGATTTTCTCCAAAATTGATTGGGGGAATTTTGTGAGTCGTATAGAACGAATCTGAAATTATTTTTAAAAAAATTCAATATGGCGGATCCAATATGGCGGCCAAAAAAATTAATTTTGTTCGATATTCTCCAAAATTTATATGGGGGAATTTTTTGAGTCGTATAGAACGAATCTGAAATTATTTTTTTTAAAATTCAATATGGCGGATCCAATATGGCGGACAAAAAAATTTAATTTTGGCCGATTTTCTTTAAAATTGGTACGAGGTAGTTTTCAGGATCGTACATAACTAACCTAAAATTATTTTTTAAAAATTCAATATGGCGGATCCAAGATGGTGGATTAAAGATTCAACATCTCCCGATTTTGTCTAAAACCAGTATTGCGGTATTTTTGTTAGTGTTAATTATGAATTTAAAATATTTTTTGAAAAACTCAATCTGGCAGATTTAATATGGTGTCCTAAAAATTTTACATTTTTCGATTTTCTCCCAAATTTTATATTTTTTGACTTTGTTCAAAGGTGGGACTGAATCGTTTTTGAGGATGTAAATAGCGAATATAAGTCTAGAAATTTTAAATTTCTGGATTTCATCCAAAATTATTAAGAAGCTTTGAAGGGTTTAGATTTAGATTAGATTAAGACTTAAAATAATTTTTTGAAATTCAATATAACAGATGCAATATGATGGGTTGAAAATTTTACCTTATTCGCATTTTTTTCAGATTTGGTATTAGAGGGTTTTCGGGGTCGTGTATTACGAATATGAAGTAAAATTTTTACAACTATTAGGTTGATAAAATACAATATGAGGAGAGAAAATTTTACATATTCCGATTTTGTCTAAAATTGATATTGTGGGGTTCTTCAGGCGAATACAAACTCAATATGCAGTATAAAATATATCGAGCTAAGAAATTTACATCTCAAGTTCTTTAAATATTGAAAATTGATATTGTGGGGTTCTTGAGGAGTATACAAACTCAATATGTAGTAAAAAATATATCCAGCTAAGAAATTTACATCTCAGGTTCTTTAAACATCGATATTGGAAGGGTTTGGGGCCTATATTACCAATCTAAAATTAATTTGAAATTTAAGATAGTGGATTTACTTTGACAGACTAAATATTTGTTTGACACAATTTTACTGGTATTTGGAAAACTCTAAGAACCAAAGAATTTTTAGAGTGATTTACAACTTTTGATAAAATGGGTACTTTTTTGCCACCTTGGAGTCATTGCGATGTACACTAATCTCGATTACTACTTAGTTTAGACTTCTAAAAGTGCGCTAAAAAGTGAAAAATAACTATAAATTTTTATATGAAATTGAACTTTTTGAAGTCGGCGCCAAATTATTTGTGAATGAAATAAATAACTACTAATATATACAAATTATGGTAAGAAAACAATTACAAATAAAGAATTTTTAATCTGTTTATGCGAATTACATTTTTGTCAGGTATTAGTTTGGCGCCGACTTCATAAAGTTCAATTTCATATAAAAATTTATAGTTATTTTTCACTTTTTAGCGCACTTTTAGAAGTCGGTTCAAATTTTTTATAAAAATTTTATGTTATGTTAATATTGTCAATTTTTATGCTATGTATGTAGGAAATTTTAATATTTTGGTTTATTTTTTTTTATTTTTATGCATTTAGTTTGTTACTTATGTAATAAAGATTGACGTATATGATATATTTTGCATTTGTCCATTATTTAAAAAGCAAAATTTATTTTGAAATATTTTTTTTCTCATTGATTTTTATCACGTATATTGCTTTGTCAATTAGTATTTTACTTACGACATTGAAGCATTTTGAGTTTGACTTAATTTGTATCTTATATTGTAGAGCTTCGAAAATGCTTTAAATTAAAGCGAAACGTCGGAAACTCAGGATTCGAAATAATATTGGCTCAATAAGAGCTAGCTTTTACGATGACTCGTATTACCCCCTTTTATATATACTTACTGAAATTCAGCAATATTCCTCTTTCTAAACGCCAAAACCAACTTATTATAGTAGATGTCTGCATTTAATTGTAATGCTTGTCTTGTAATATCGACAAGATCATGGCGGTAACCCGGATTATTTTTTAAATTGTCTGAAGCTTTCACAAATATCTTCCAGGCATTAAAAAAGTCTGAGTATTTAAACCAAGCCTAAAAAACGAATTTTAAGTTTATTTGTAAAAAAACTGATTATTTATTAATATTCTGTCTTACCCAAGTATTTATATTTAGACTAGGTGTCTTGGTTAAAACAAATTGTCCTCTCATTTTTTCAATACCACTAAAATTGTATATGGTGTTCTAAAATCAAAAAAAAAAAAATATTTTCCTATGTTTATTTAATAATTGAAAATTATATCTTACTTGTAATCCTTGCCAACCTTTTTCCGCATTTTCGTCTCTTTGACCATATCTTCTTCTGGAGTAATCCCTAAACCATTGTGCTAAATCTGTTGGTTGAGTTCTCCAAGCTTGCTCCGTCATCAAATCGTAAATGACATAATTTTGATTTATACCTTCCATAGTTAAACCCATGCCAATCATGGTCGAGTTTTCGGCATTTCTTGTATTTATTACCTCCTAAAAATTGCAAATATATTATCCGGGAAATACGTATGGTCTAATCGATAAATATATCAAGGTTTGTGTAGCGGAAGGCAGTTTTACTTTCTGGATAAATCACTTCAGAATAATGCCAGGAATGATAATTGATTTATGCTTCAGTCTAAAAAGTTCAGTGTGAAAATATTATTAATACACGATTTTCTTCTTTTTTTCGCTTCGAACATACCTCCGTAGCATTAGCAAAGCGTCAGAATTAGCGCTCAGTTATTGAAACGTAATTATTTATATTTAGAAAAGTGTTGATATACAGTAGATATTTTATTTTTTGGTACACATATACCGATTCTATGCTGTCCTTTTCTAATTACATTATTTAAACGAGTATAAGATGATAATCGGTACGTCAATTCTAGAATATATAAAAGTATGAATTTGTGGTTGCATAAATTATTGTAGTTAGTTTCAATATGTGAACAATATCTAACAATATTTACCAATAAAAAAAAAGTTTTTAAATCCTCTTATTTTTTATATTAATGGCAAACTTTACATTTATAAAGTGTGTTTTTTATAGAGATATAAAACTTTAAGTTCGCAACACTTTTTTAACTGGCGGCCATTTTGTCAGCTGTCAAGTGATTTATGTTTAGTTTGGTTTGGCATTTCAACATGAATAGACTGACGCCTAAACAACGCTTCCAAATTGTGCAAATTTATTTTGAAAAGCGTTATGTTCGAAATACGTATCGCGCACTACGTCCATTTTACGGTCAACATAATCGTCCATCAGAGCAATTAATTCGATTAACTATGGAACGTTTTCGCACCACGTTTACTCTAAATGATAATACGCATCCACAGAGACGTCGTACAGTGCGTACAGAAGAAGTCATTGCTGCTGTAGAGCGTAGCGTAGAAGAAGACCCGAATCAGTCTATCCGCCATCGTGCACAGGAATTGGATATGTGTCCATTCACTTTATGGAAGATTTTGTGGAAAGATCTTGGTTTGCGTGCTTACAAAATCCAACTCGTGCAAGAATTGAAGCCACACGATCACCTAGCAAGGCGTAGATTCGGTGAATGAGCCCAAAACAAGATTGCCGTTGATCCCGATTTTCATAAGCGAATTTTGTTTAGCGATGAAGCTCACTTTTGTTTGAATGGATACGTCAGTTAATAAAACTGCCATATTTGGAGTGATGATAATCTTCAAGTGTATGTTGAGACACCGTTACATCCAGAAAAACTGACTGTTTGGTGTGCTTTATGGGCTGGTGGAATCATTGGTCCGTACTTCTTTAAAAACGATGCTGGTCAGAACGTACAGTCAATGGTGACCGCTATAGAGCCATGATTACTGACTTTTTCGTTCATCAATTGAACAACCATGATGTGCAGGAGCTGTGGTTTCAACAAGACGGCGTAACATGTCACACAGCTCGTGCCACAATTGATTTATTGAAGGAAACGTTTGGTAACCGCATAGTTTCACGTTTCGGACCCGTGAATTGGCCTCCAAGATCGTACGACTTAACGCCACTAGACTATTTTCTGTGGGGATATGTGAAGTCGCTAGTCTACGCCGATAAGCCCGAAACGATTGATCACTTGGAGGACAACATTCGCCACGTTATTGTCGATATACGGCCACAAATGTTGGAAAAAGTCATCGAAAATTGGACCTCCAGATTAGACTACGTCCGAGCCAGCCGTGGCGGTCATATGCCAGAAGTCATATTTAAATTTTAATGCCAGAAGGTTATCTTTCGAATAAAGTAAATTTCATGTCAATTTAAAAAATCCATCTTTGTTTTATTCCATTTAAAAGTTCTATACCTCTGTAAAAAACACCCTTTAGTAATTTCTAACTCTTAAAAAATGGGAAAAAAATCACAGCAAGGAATAAAACTAAAAGCAAAAATAACTAAACATATTGTTGAACTGGCATCGCTTTGAATGAAGTTCTCACGTTATGCTCAAGAAGTTGCTACGGTAGTTCCATATCATTATGGTCGAAATGGCTCTTCATTAAAATCCAAGATGGCGCATGTATGATAAGATGGCAAACAAAAAAAATTAATTTTATCCGATTTTTTCCAAAACTGGTATTGCGGAGTTTTCACGGTAGCACATAACTAAAATTATTTTAAAAAAATCAATATGGCGTATTTAACATGGTTTTTTTTGAAGAAGTAAATTACAAATTTACAATTATTTTCAAAGAACTTAATATGGCGGATTAAAAATTTGACATCTCTCAAGTTTGCTTAACATTGGTAGTGTAGAATTTTTGGGGATGCAACTTACCGTTATTTTTTAAAAATTCAATATTGCTGACTAAAAATTTTACATATCCCGATTTTGTTCAAAATGGTACTAAGGAATTCTGGAAGCTATAAAGTTGGAATTTAAAATTATTTTTCAAAAATTTAATAGGAGTTATCGTACGAATATGGCGCATTAAAAATTTAACATCTCACGGTTTGGTCCAAAATTGATACCGGGGTTTTTTGAGTGGGTGCATTGAATTGTTTTTTAACATGGCGGATGCATCATGAGGTTTTTGGAAATAGTAGATTACAAAACCTAAATTAAAAACTTTCCATTTTTTCAGTTTTGTTCAAAATTTATATTGGAAGGGTTCCTGGAGGCAGGAGCGGATCCAGTCTTTCTCTTTGGAGGAGCGGTGATATTACAAAAATACAATATGGTAAGTGAAAGCAAGTTGTCGAAGGAAAGGGACGTCAGCAATTCCGAATTTGAAGTTCTAGATGTAGCGATCGCAAGCGAGCTGTTGACGGGGGGGGGGGGAGATGCCAGCAACATTCACATTTCTAGGTAAGTGGCAGGGTTAGGACTACTTTTCTGAATTTAAAGTTCTTGGAGGGGGCGAACGCGAGTTGTCAACGGGGGGAGGGGATACCAACAACATATTTTCCTAGTGTAAGAGGCAGAGTCGGGTCTATTTTCCTGAATCCGATCGCCCCCATCACCCCACTTTAGATCCACCACTGTTTGTTGGCCATGTTACAACTTTAAAATTATTTTTCCGGATTTGGAGGGTTTCAGGGGCGTACTAAGGAATCTAAAATAAATATTTTCAAACTAAATATGCTGCATAGATTATGACATTTCGGTTGTATAGAGGCCGGTGTGATATTTTTACAGCGCAGCGCGATTTTGAACTTTTAATTTCAGTTTTGACGCGACCACTGTTGCTTGCTCACAATTGTATTTCGTTTAATAATCGCAAGTAATCCAATTTATTTATTATATCTAAAAGCAATCTTCCAAAGACCAGAAACATTGGCTGCGTATTAAGTTGTTTGCTACCCATTTAAAAAAATATCATTTCCCTCTTTTTTCCTCATATTTCCATATTTTCAACATAAATTTTGCATTTAAAAAATGGATGGATGAAGGATTGATATTTACGGAGATATAAGGGTAAAAAAATCGTCGATTTTTTGACATTTTTCTAGTGAAAAATTTTTCACTCGAGATGCCTGTTCAGGACGCTTATGACAATTATGATTTCTCGCCTCATTCTCAAGTGATTTGTCTAGAAAGTTAAACAATCTCTCGTTACAGGAACTCGAGGCTACTTTTGACTAGAATAACAGGTTTTGCTTCAAACTAAAGGAAATTCTTGCTTTTACTAGGATAATGTTCACAAAATTTGTATTCAACTGTATATGATAGTTTCCTTTCATACTTCTTACCGTATTTATGATGCCAGCAGACCCATACATTCCTAAGGTTCCTCCGAAATTGTGCAGCATACACCAAATATAGGGCTGACCGAAGTATTGTTCGAGCCGATCGAATTGTGGAAACTGTTCAGATTGTAAATCTAAGACAATCATTTTTCCCTAAAAAATTTGAATAGTTTTGATATAAATAATAGATATTTTCTGTAACCGAACATTTAAATGAAGTACTTAGTGAAAGGCGAAACCATATCCAGCACATATAGGGTACAAATTATAGAAAATGTTAACACTGTTTAGATAATAACAGCTTCTACACATAATTTAAGCTGTTTAAAGAATTTTAAGCTTTTCAAAATAGCTTGCATGCTTCAAAATGCTTTGTAACTTATATATATATAGTCGGTTTATAACGTCCTTCTACGTCTTCCGATTTCCAGTCGCCACTGATCCCGATATTGCCAAAGATCGTTATCCAGTTGCCTTATCCTGATTTCTTCGTCAATTCCTCCTCTCCAACTTCTTCTTGGTCTTCCTGGTTTCCGTCTTCCTCGTGGTTTCCATTCTAATATCTGCTTTGGGAGCCGTTCTTCAGGTATCCTTTGAATATGTCCATACCACGTAAGTTGTTTAATTTTAATGTCGTCCACTATGTCATGTGTAACTCCCATAATCTCCTTAATTCTTTCGTTGGTCACTCTATCCATCCTTGATTTACCTGCCGCACGTCTTCAGTAGTCCATTTCAGTAGCTCTTAGTTGACCCTCCGTCCTCTGTTTTATTTGCCACACTTCGCTGCTATATGTGATAATACTTTTTACTATCGTATTAAATATTCGATGTTTATTAGTTTTTGATACCTGCTGGTCCCATAGAATTCCGTTCATCATAGCTATAGCTCTCCTGCCTTGAGTGCTCCTTTCCTTTATTGCTTTATCCAGTGTACCATCATTTGTTATTTTTAACCCTAAGTATGTGTAACTCTCGCATTTTTTAATACATTGCCCATCCTCCAATTTAAGATCTTGCTGAATCCCTCCAATACACATGTATTCGGTCTTTTTTATGTTAACCTCCAGACCCCACTTGTTATATTCTTCGATTAACTTCCTTGCCATGTAGTTGAGGTCATCGTACTCCTGAGCCACCACTATTTGGTCATCTGCGAAGCATAAGGTGTACAGCGTATTATCGTTTAATGGAATACCCATAGCACTACATTTCCTTTTCCATGGTTTAAGTACTTGTTCTAAATATATTTTAAACAATGTGGGTGATAGGCAACATCCCTGCTTAAGTCCTCGATTAACTTTAAATCCGTTCGACATTTGATTTTCCAATTTTACATGTGCATTACTATTTTCATAAAGGTTCTTGACAGCTTTAATAAGGGTCGCACTTATATTTGTTTTCTCGAGGGCTTGCCATAAGCGGTTTTGTGGTACACTGTCATAAGCTTTTTTAAGATCCACGTACAAAAGATGAACTTCCTGATTGTAAGCCAGCTTCTTTTCGATTACTTGGGTGATAGAAAACAGATGGTCCATAGTGGATCTTCCTGCTCTAAATTCGGCTTGTTCCTCGGCCTCCATGTCTTGGTATTCCAGTTCTATCTTTTCCTTTATTACTTTCCCGTATATTCGGCTTAAGGTACTCGTAACGGCTATACCTCTGTAATTTTCACATTCATCCCTTCTTCCTTTTTTGTGTATGGCGGATATTAGTGAAGTTTTCCATTCGCTGGGTACCGTGCTTCCATTTAGGCATTTCTGAAATAAATTCGTCATCTGTTCATACAGCTTTCTAGTTCCGTATTTTATCAACTCTGCTGGGATATTACCGGGCCCTGGCGCTTTTCCGTTTTTCAGTGATTTGCATATCTTAATGACGTCGTTTAGGTATATTCTACATGGGGAAGCTATTACCTGTATGTGTTGTTGTTTTTCCTCCTTCTGAAATTCCACCCTATCTTCCTGGAGCAGAACGGAGAAATACTTATCCCATTGTTCGAGTGAGATTGGTGCAATTACATCTTTATTCTTTTCCTGTCTGAGGGATTTTATAATTCTCCAGCTTTCCGTACTTCTCTGTCCCCCCAGAAACATGTTAATCTTATTACATTTAGCCTCCCATGTTTCGTTCTTCTTTAGGACTATCTTTCTTCTAACTTTTGTTTGTAACTCTTTATATTTTATCTTGTCTTCGTTGGATTTTGTATTTAAATAGGTTTTGTATTTGTCCCTTTTGTCCCTAATGTCTTGTTCAATATCTTCATCCCACCAATACGGTTTTCCTCTCTGTTTCTGTCCTTTTTCTTGGTACCCCAGTGCTTCTGTTGCTGCTTCCTGAATGCAGGTCTTGATGTGCTGATACTGTTCTTCCGTATCTTCAAACTCTACGTCACCCAGTTTAGAGTCTAGTCTGTCCTTATACAGTTTCTTAGTGCTGTCATGTTCTAGGCTGTCTATGTTGTATCTGATTTCCTCCGTTTTCCTATAGTTATTTTCGTTCATTATTTTTCCTTCGTGTCGGATTGGGAACGTTACTTTCATCTTTAGTAGGTGATGGTCACTTCCACAGGTTGCACCTCTATAAACTCTCACGTCTTGTACTTTAAGTTTTGTTTTAACTCGAGCTAGCATAGTCTATAATAGTTTTTAATTGTCGGGTATTCTGGGTCCACGTATATTTGTGTATCATCTTATGCGGGTAAAATCCATTGAGGATGCGTAGTTCATTCTGTTCACATACTGTAATCAACCGCATTCCGTTGTCATTGGTCACTTGTTCGCCGAATGGGCCTACTGTTTGATCATGTTGTTTACTTCCGATTCTACTGTTTAAATCTCCAAGTATGATAACTTCCTTCTCGGTACCAATTTTTGTTATAATTGTATTGAGTTGCTCGAAGAATTCATCCTTCTTTGTGCCCAGTGAGTCATCGTTTATGGCGTAAACTCCTACTATTGCTATTCTGTGTCCATATATCGTTAGGTTTACCCTTATGATGCGCTCAGTGATAGCCTTCCATGAAGTTACAAATTTTCTTAATTTCTTTTTAATTAAGATCGATATTCCCTATTGGGCGCGTTTATCCCTAGCTACACCGCTAAAGAAATGGTCATACTGTCCGAGATTCTCTGATCCCTGTCCCTTATTTTTTGTTTCCGTTATTACGGCCAGGTCCAGGTTTTGTTCTTTAACTTCTGACAGAATTTCATTTAATTTCTGGGATATACTCTGCACATTCCATGTTCCATAAATCATCGTCCGTTTCCTGAGCTTTTGTCGTATTTTTTTGTTCCGTCCGGAGTTCCGAGGCTGAAGACTGGTTTCTTTAACCGTATCTTCTTTTTTATGAGTATCAGGGGGTTGGCCTGATGCCTCAACCCCCAACCTGGAGGACCAGGTAATTTTTGATCAAGGTATTCTTCCTCTAGCCTTTGATGAGCCAACATCGGTACTACAAGGCAGCAGTTTTCTTGTAACTTAAATAGTATAAAAAGCAGTTATCTAAAGTCTCAAAAAAAATTTTCATTGGTTCAAAGTTCATTTTGCTCTTCAGAAACTTTTAAAGACATTTCGAAGAGATGCAAGCGCTATTTATAGGCTTAAATCACTTTTCAAGAACTTGAAAACTTGAATACAACAAATGAATATGATAAATGAAAACGTAATTCCAGATGGATGGAAGCTTGTGCAGTACTGAACAGGAAGCAGAGCACGAAGAGAAAACGTATGAATTTACTAAACTTAATATTTGTATATATTTCATATGATATTATTAAACTTGTAAGTACCTATTTGAGCACATACTTATTTTATATTTTCTAATACAACTATTAAGATCAGAAAATCCATACTATTTATTATTCTTTTATTTACCGTTGGAACGCTAGTCAAAAAGCTCTGAGCTCTAGTCAGGTTTTTCCAAAATTCATCGTTATAAAACATCCAACCTTGTAGGACCCTATACATAAATAAAACAAGTCTATAAATAAATAGGAATTAACTTACTATAGGGACTGATGTAAGTAATGCTTTGGCTCTATCTGGAGTCCAGTAGAAAAATGAATGGACAAATAGCCAACCTTGCATAACCCTGTAGATTTTAAAAATATCTTTAATATATTTAAAATTAATATTTATAATGTTTTTAAGATTTTTATTAATATGTTGCGTTAACTCTCTATATATTCATTCGAGGTTTTTTCATTTTATTTCCAAAAATGTTTTAAACAGTTTTATCAAAATGCTCTTATAACAATTTTTCACATTTATAATCCATGGAAAAATGTAACTAGCGATTTTATTGCTGAAAAGGGTATATTTTGGCATCACTAAAAACATACTTCGATGAAAATTCATACGGTCCATGGCTTACAAAATGGCAGCCAAAAAATGGTCACTTTTTTCAGTTTTTCCAGTTTATCTTGAAAAATAAGGGTTGTATGAACGAAAGTTATAGATAATTGAAAACCCTATCGATTGATATAATTAAAGTTATAGGTGGCGCCACTAGTTATCGAAATATGATTTTTTTTTCTCGGAAAATTCCACTTTTTAAAATCTATAATTAGATGATATTTATTAATTAACTATTGCTTCAGAATTCTAGAAAAACCCTAAAAAGTGTGTTTAATTCGAGATTTGTGAGTTGAAAAGTTTCCGAGACAATCGAGCTCAAAGTTCGATGTCGATTATTATCCTTCCTAATAAAGATACAGTAACCAGGTTGACAGCAATTTGAAATGACGTATATTTTTAAGATATGTTTTCAAAAATTTTTTTTTGGATTCTCCGTCGAGAAAATTGCGAAAAATAGTTTTTTGCACTCGAAAAATTGCAATAACTTTTTTGTCATTGTACGATTATTCTAATAAGTCTATTAGATTTAGATATATGATTTCCAATCTCTGGAAAAAAAAATTGTTTTACGATAAAATTTACCTTTTTGTTTAAAAAAAAATTCGCGGTTTATAAATATTAAGGGTCGAAATTTACAGAAGACATTATTGAATACTTGCAGTTTATCGAGAAATTTTTCGGTTTCACGAAAAACATCCCTGTAAGATCTATGGACCTCTGAAAACTACCCACAGAATCTATCCGACGGTAGTCAAATCGCGCGGATACAGCTAGTCAGCAGGTTGCTATGCTACAGGCGTGCCGCTCAGCTACAGACTACACGCACATATCGCTTTGTGCGACTGGTAACATTTTGGAGTATATGGTAAAATTGTAATATTTAGATTGTAATAGGTAGATAGATATATTGTTAATAAAAAGTTATTTCTGATTTTATTAGCAATCCATCATTTTATTAAAAAATACAGTTTGAACAAAAAGTATACATAATATAATATAATAATACAAAAGTTATATCTTATTTTATTAGCAATACATCATTTTATTACAAAAAAAGTTTGAACAAAAAGTGTACATATATAATATAATAATACAAAATATAAAAATATACATTAGTATATATATATATATATATATATATATATATATATATATATATATATATATATATATATATATATATATATATATATATATATATCAAGGAATCAATAAATACATTAATATATTATACATATCTGTATACAATTCTGCAATAATTTTGTAATAAATTTAATTGAATGAACAATTTAAAAACAGCCTATGAACAAGTTCTAAGTAATAATTTTATAAGATAATATTTTACAATTTTTCTTACCTTTGTATAGAAATATACACTGTTTCGTAATGATTTATATGTTACATTCAACGATCCACCACATATTCAAATACTTTTTAAAAGTTAAAATCTGCGTGAACTTTCACTAAAACGCTTTTAAATGCAAAAAATGTTTGCAATAGTGCTTTTACAAATGTACTAACACTATAACATTTTTTCTTTCTAGTATGTCAAAACGTTATATCAAATTAATTCCAAAGCTGAAATGATAGGTGTTACCAGAATGCCGGTTCCGAACCGGATACTGCCAAGAGCGGAAGACATCTGCGCCTGGCAACATAACAACCCGCTGACTAGCTGTACCCGCGCTATTTGAATACCGTCGGATAGATTCTGTGGATAGTTTTCAGAGG
Source organism: Diaprepes abbreviatus (assembly GCA_034092305.1). Taxonomy (NCBI): domain Eukaryota; kingdom Metazoa; phylum Arthropoda; class Insecta; order Coleoptera; family Curculionidae; genus Diaprepes; species Diaprepes abbreviatus. Next base: position 467,572 of record JASJET010000014.1, on the reverse strand, counting down.
TCAATAGATCTTACAGGGATGTTTGTCGTGAAACCGAAAAATTTCTCGATAAACTACAAGTATTCAATAATGTCTTCTGTAAATTTCAGCCCTTAATATTTATAAACTGCGACGTTGCGAATTTTTTTTTAAAAAAAAGGTAAATTTTATCGTAAAACAATTTTTTTTTCCAGAGATCGGAAATGATATATCTAAATCTAATAGAAGTATCAAAATAATCGTAAGTACACTGACAAAAAAGTTATTGCAATTTTTCGAGTGCAAAAAACTGTTTTTCGCAATTTTCTCGAAAGAAAATCAAAAAAAAATTTTTTTTGAAAATATATCTTAAAAATATACGTCATTTCAAACAAATTGCTATCAACCTGGTTGCTGTATCTTTATTAGGAAGGATAATAATCGACATCGAATTTTCAATTTTGAGCTCGATTTTCTCGGAAACTATTCAACTCACACATTTCAGATTAAACACACTTTTTTGGGTCAAAAATATCTATCATTTCCTAGAATTCTGAAGAGATAGTTAATTAATAAATATCATTTAATTATAAATTAAAAAAATGGAATTTTCCGAGAAAAAAAAACTAGTGGCGCCACCTATAATTTTTGATTATATCAATCGATAGGTTTTTCAATTATCTATAACTTTTGTTTGAAACATTTTTTTCATACAACCCATATTTTTCAAGAAAAACTGAAAAAAGGGACCATTTTTTGGCCGCCCTTTTGTAAGCCATGGACCGTATGAATTTCCATCGAAACATGTTTTTAGTGATGCCAAAATATACCCTTTTCAGCAATAAAATCGCTAGTTACATTTTTTTCCCTACAAAAGTTTAATTTCCATGGATTATTATAGTAGTAACTTGGACGATTTTTATTAGGTGTGTGGAAATTTTACTATGAAAGAAAATAATAAGTTTATCGAGTCTCCAAAGACAAACCCTGGTTTTTTAATTATACATTTAATATACTAAGGCATGAAAAGTTATGAAGCTTTATATGGAGGCGTAATGCTGTTGGTAGCGCCTTCTGCAATATGTATCGAAACTGTAATCAGATCTTGTTTTCTCGTACTACAAAAACTCGAAGTACTAAGTTCAGTGCAAATCAAGCTTTTATTAGGATAAATATTTACACAAAAGTTTATAACTATGACACCCTGTATTTCTAAAACTATCAACTTTTGGAGTAAGGCAGATTAGCCTAGATCTTAATATCATAGTCTCAAAAATTTGCTGTAGCATTTTGTACAGACCTTTTTGGCGACATCCTGTATATGCCTTCTCAAATTTTTTACTACTAATTTCATCGGCATAAAAAGGATTCCAATTAGTAAGCCGTGTAATTAACATTATACCTCTATATATATTCATAACATGTTATATGATTTACCTTTTTTCTTGCATTCTTTGTATATACCGCTTATAAATTATAATTAGACTGAAATTCTACAGTTATTGAAGGTGTTCTCAATAAATTTTGAATTAAAAATGTTTCTAAATCCTTATCCATAACAAGCTGTATTATGATTCGCAAGTCATGATTTAATAAAACATAACAATAATAATGGATGCTGCCTATGTGGATTATAAGAAGGCCTTCGACTCAGTGCCACATGAATGGCTCAAAACTATATTGAGAATGTATAGGGTCAATGATCATTTTGTTTCCTTTTTAGAACGCATCATGTCAACTTGGAGAACTAGGATCCAACTGCAAGTTCCATCCAGCGATACCAGCGAAACTAATACAATCCCAATACGAAGAGGAATATTTCAGGGCGATTCACTAAGCCCATTGTGGTTCTGCCTTGCAATGAACCCTCTGTCACTCCATTTGAACTCCACCAGATACGGCTTTAGTATTAGAAAAAACAACGAAGAAGTAGTAAAAGTGAATCATCTTCTATACATGGATGATCTTAAACTGATGGCTGCTACCAAAAACCAGCTGGAGCAAATGCTCAAAATTGTCGAGGAGTTCTCCGGGGATATCGGAATGCAGTTTGGACTTGACAAGTGCGGTATTTTGAACATCGTTAAAGGAAAGATACAACCGGGAGCATTTGAGATGCATAACGGTGAAACCATTGATGCAATGGAAGCAGAACAAACATACAAATACCTAGGTATGAAACAAGCTAAACGAATTGACCATCGCACTATGAAGGCCGAATTGACAACCGAATTTGTCAGGAGGGTAAGACGAGTGTTACGAACCAGTCTAAATAGTAGAAATTTGTTCAAGGCGCTCAACACGTACACATGCTCTGCGCTCAGCTACACTTTTGGAATAGTAAAATAGAGCAGGACGGACATCGAAGGCCTGCAAAGAAAAATAAGAACACTCCTAACAAAAGCACACAAACACCACCCTCGGAGTGCTATTGAACGTACAATGCTTCCAAGATACCAAGGAGGAAGAGGATTGGTCGATATTGGTAAGCAGCTCAATCAACAAATAATAAACTTACGTTCTTATTTCCATAGGTTAGCGGACTCTTCCACACTACATCGAGCAATATGCGAGGCAGACGATTCAACGCCGCTACAGCTGAGGGAACGGGATATTGCTTCTCACCACCGAACAGATCAAGAGAAGTTACAAGCCTGGCTACAGAAACCACTTTATGGACGGCATCCAGGTGAGGTCAACCAGGACAATGTCGACAACTTAGCGTCGAACTACTGGTTGATTTCAGGACAGATGTTTTCGGAAACGGGGGGCTTCTTGTTAGCTATCCAAGACCAGGTTATTCCGACGAAGAACTATCGAAAATTCATTATCAGAGATCCCTCAATAGAAAATGACCAATGTAGATATGGCTGTCGAACATCAGAGACGATCCAACACATAACTGGAGGATGCCAAGCGTTTGCTGCAACCGAGTATAAGGAAAGACACGATTCAGCCGCTAAGATACTCCACCAAGAGTTAGCAGATAAGTTAAAACTATTGCAGGTATGAAAGGTGCCTTACTACAAATATAATCCAGAGCCTATTCTTGAAAACAACGATTTCAAGTTATACTGGGATCGAACGGTCCTAACAGATCAAACAGTTGCTCATAACAGGCCAGACATTATACTAACAGATAAAATTTCCAGGCGAACTACACTAATCGACATCGCTGTACCGAACAACAACAACCTAAGGTCAAAATACAACGAGAAGATCGCCAAATACAGAGATCTGGAGGTGCAAATCCGCAGACAGTGGGCAATGAACAGCGTCTACCAAAGAACCTCTTGCAGAACATCAAGGGACTGAGTCTTAGTGAGCATCTGTATAAGCCGATTCAGAGAGTAGTTCTTCTGGCAACCGCGCGAACCGTCCGGAAGTTCGTAGGAAATACAGCAGACCACGCCACCTAGGTCCCGATAACATGAAAGGGTTCCCACATACCTTCATACTTTTGGTATCTCTATATACCTGGTATGAGTCAATATTCCCCGAAGGGAGTGCGAAGTCGTTCGGCTTAAAATCATAAAATATTAAAAAATTAAATTCAGCTTACCAAATTGCTTGAGGATCAACAGCAGCCATAGCACCATAAATACTTTTTCCTACATCAGCTAAGTAATTCAGATCATCATTTCCAGGATTCATTTCATTGAAACTGTCGCAGTTGTAAACATGATCAGTTCCAAATTCGGCAATTTGCTAAAAAAGTTTATATAGGGTAAACAACATTTTCAGTATTCAGATCTAGTAGAAAAAATTTTATTATATTAATTACAAAAACCAATCTTACTTCCTCCATGAACATTTTCCCAACTGTTTTAAACAGATCATAGGTAGGATCTATCAAAAGCGGACAGCAATATTTATCTGGGAAGTCATTCCATATTGCCATTTTTGTCATATTGGTCTCTGGGAACAATCTAGAATCGAAAAAAAATTAATTGATACAGTTTCGTTTTTTAATGCATAAAATGACTGAAAACTGTATAAAATCTAACTACTCAATCATATAGTAAGGTAAGATTATATAAAATATTTTTATTTTTTATCGTTTTTCACCTTTCAAATGCTCTTGGTACCTGTCCAGCGAACCCAGGTAAAATAGGAATGATTCCAATTTCCCGCATTCTCTCTATAATTTTATGCTGTAAATATAAGGATCTATCGTGCCATGCTTGGGATAGTGGTCCACCCCACCCACGTAAGTTTCCCATTCTTAACCTACAGAAAAATATACCATTCATATATCTTTATACCATAATTTTGATAAACTTCATCTTCTTGAGCACCATTATTGAAAAATAAAGGGTGTTTTTATAGAGGTATAAAACTTTAAGTTGGCAACACTTTTTTAACTGGCGGCCATTTTGTCAGCTGTCAAGTGATTTATATTTAGTTTGGTTTGGCATTTCAACATGAATAGACTGATGTCTGAACAACGCTTCCAAATTGTGCAAATTTATTTTGAAAATCATGGTTCTGTTCGAAATACGTATCGCGCACTACGTCCATTTTACGGTCAACATAATCATCCATCATCAGAGCAATTAATTTGATTAACTATGGAACGTTTTCGCACCACGTTTACTCTAAATGATAATACGCATCCACAGAGACGTCGTACAGTGCGTACAGAAGAAGTCATTGCTGCTGTAGAGCGTAGCGTAGAGGAAGACCCGAATCAGTCTATCCGCCATAGTGCACAGGAATTGGATATGTGTCCATTCACTTTATGGAAGATTTTGCGGAAAGATCTTGATTTGCGTGCTCACAAAATCCAACTCGTGCAAGAATTGAAGCCACACGATCACCTAGCAAGGCGTAGATTCGGTGAATGGGCCCAAAACAAGATTGCCGTTGATCCCGATTTTCATAAGTGAATTTTGTTTAGCGATGAAGCTCACTTTTGTTTGAATGGATACGTCAATAAACAAAACTACCGTATTTGGAGTGATGATAATCCTCAAGTGTATGTTGAGACACCGTTACATCCCGAAAAACTGACTGTTTGGTGTGCTTTATGGGCTGGTGGAATCATTGGTCCTTACTTCTTTATAAATGATGCTGGTCAGAACGTTACAGTCAATGGTGACCGCTATAGAGCCATGATTACTGACTTTTTCGTTCATCAATTGAACAACCATGATGTGCAGGAGCTGTGGTTTCAACAAGACGGCGCAACATGTCACACAGCTCGTGCCACAATTGATTTATTGAAGGAAACGTTTGGTAACCGCATAGTTTCACGTTTCGGACCCGTGAATTGGCCTCCAATTGACTTAACGCCGCTAGACTATTTTCTGTGGGGATATGTGAAGTCGCTAGTCTACGCCGATAAGCCCGAAACGATTCATCACTTGGAGGACAACATTCGCCGCGTTATTGCCGATATACGGCCACAAATGTTGGAAAAAGTCATCGAAAATTGGACCTCCCGATTAGACTACGTCCTAGCCAGCCGTAGCGGTCATATGCCAGAAGTCATATTTAAATTATAATGCCAGAAGGTTATCTTTCGAATAAAGTATAATTTCATGTCAATTTAAAAAATTCATCTTTGTTTTATTACATTTAAAAGTTCTATACCTCTATAAAGAACACCCTTTATATGTTAAATGGTAGCACAAAAATGATTAAAATGTGAACATATTAGTTAAATGGAATAATAAACATCATTTTACCAGGACAAAAAGGCTGGACCAGAAAAATGTTCGTTAATATCATCCTCGGTAAGGTTTAACTTTCTATAGACTCTCTGCCAAATAGCCTCTTGCCCATTAAAAGCTAGTACGAAATTAAAAGAATTCAGTGCCATCCAATCAATGTGTTTCTCCCATTGATTCCAGTCCCACCAAACGAAGCTGTAACTTGTTGTGCAGACATTTTGATAGTAACGAAATCTAAAACCAGTAAAATATAATTTTAAATAGTATGTTGCAATGGTGTGTGTACTATAGAACTTAAGGAAGTACAGTTTTCCCTAAATAAAAATAGCAGAAAATAATAAGTAAATATTGCAATTATGACAGAATGTACTCGAAAAACTAAATATACTATGTAAAAGTTTTAACCTGCTTTCGCGAATGCCCGACAGCTCGCACGTTGTGATGTCAGTCATCACTTTTTAGGGGGATTAGGAAAACAAACAACTTATAATTTTTATTTTTTTTTTGAGTATTAAAAATATCATTATGTGAGCGGGTTTAGTTGCATAAATATTATAAAAATATCTTTAAATTTGGTAAATGTGTGTAAGTATTTTTTGTTGACTTGAATATTATTGGTAATTTATAAAAAAATGTATTTTTAACTTTTAAATTGGTAGAAATTAAGTGCAAAGTTAGACAATGTAACGGAACAACGCACTAACGAGCATTTGGCCTCAAAAACCGGACAAAAAGGAGAAATGCAAACTAGACAAGTAATCATCGAAATTATTTTTTTTTGTATACTTGAGTAACCGTACTATCATAAAAATATGATAAAGTGGCCCCTCCACGCAGCTACGCTCCGCACAGTTACCTACAATCTAAGTTTCGTTCAATACGCACGCATTCGTTCTTGATAGATTTTTTTAGACTTGTGTTTGGTATTTTGTAAAGTGAATATTAAAAAAAAAATTTTTTGTGATGGAATCTGAAGAACAAGGTATGTATTTAATTTTAATATATATTATTTAAAAATATAATGACTCTTTAGTATTCTTATGGACCTAAAACAATATGCAAGAAAATTTTCTATTTTTTTGTTTTTCTTTTTAACTAATTAGTGTTTTTGAAAATGTTCCGAGCTAGGTCGGGCTGTAATTCCCTTTTTATAATAAACTATAGACATTAGCCATATCATAACAGTCAAAACATTTTCCACATGTTTCCACCTCTTAAAAAAACCGCTTTGAGTTCTACGGGTTTTTTTTGCAATAATTTTGATTATTTTTTACTTACATACATATTTTTTTCCTATAGGTACAAATTTTACATCAAATGTTATTGAGGTACATCGTAAAAGGATATACATGCTTTTTAACCAAAGCACATCCAACACACTTGAAGATAAGGTATCATTTATGGAACATAAGCTTTGTGAAATGATGAAATGTCTCCAAAACGAGTACCATACCTTAAGTCACGATTTAAAACATTTTAATAGTGATTTGAAGAAAAGATGGATATCATCTAACTATATTGAAGAAAGATTTTCGAAAAGAAAAACGAGAAATGGCTTAATACATCAATACCAGTACATAACTGGGCCACGAATTCTACGGGACGCCCAAGTAAGCATTTTCAAGAACTACATAATCGTAGTAAATGACGAAACACAAAAGAACTCTGCGAACAGGTATCTGTTGAGGAGCTTACCTATGCAGCCAGCGTACGTCAACGAATGTCTGGAAATGCCGTGGCCTCTAAACTTATAATAGATGCAAGTTCAATACCAACAAGAGCCAAACTTTACAGGAAGGTAATAAATACTGCTCAGAAACCAAAAGTAAAAAATTACACACCTGAACAAGCTTTGCAAATCTTTGTTGAACGTGACTTTACAAGGAGGCAGTGGGAGTTGTTATACGATTCCAATAAGGGTATATTTCCTTGGTATACTCTAATTAGAGAAGCAAAAAAACTCTCTGCTATCCAAAACCAGAATCAATCCGAGTTACGGAGACGAGTGTTGAAGTTGTGCTTCAGGACCTACTTGATCACACAGTAAAGAGACTTTGTTTTTATCCTGAGATAGATTTTTTATGGGAAAATATATAATCACCCTAAGTCAGCATATAGAACGATACCCATTACGTTTTTTTAATATTACTCCCCTCTCTCTTCCCACCCTAAGTCAGTGCTCCTTCACCCGATTGGTAAAGTAATGCCAGAAATGAAATTGGAGCACCTAAAAACATATAAAACGATAACCATTACGTTTTTTTAATATTACTCCCCTCCCCCTCCCCACCCTAAGTCAGCCCTCCTTCACCCGATTAGTAAAATAATGCCAGAAATCAACTTGGCGCCCTCAAAAATCCCAGAATACTGATTTTGACACGTCTAGAGTCAAAAACAACGACGTTATTAATTTTGTTCGGTTTTTGAGGCCAAATGCTCGTTAGTGCAACGGTGCAAATGAAAGGAATTGTCGATTGTCGGGATAAATGCGGATTACGAATGTATTGTGTGCAAACTGATGGCAAATTGTAGATTAGAATTGTTAGTTTTGAAAAGAAAAGAAAAATTCTTTTTAAAGATCAGCCTCATACGTTACTACATTTAACAGAAGATGCATTCTTAAACTCCGTAAACAAATGTCTCTTATTGTCCGTCTCTTTTATTTTCTTTACTCATCTCCCTTCTCCCGCTAGCTGCCCTCTTTGTGAAGGTCTAGACATGCCACTGGATCAAAATAAGAAGAAAAGCCTCGAAATTTGAAGTTAAGCAAGTTACGAAAGCAAATAAAAATAGTGTGTTTTTATATGACAGGCCTGTGTGATTCTTGTTTATACAGCTTTTATCGGTTGGTATTACGTTGATATCCACTTCAAAATGGGACTTCAACTTCGTCATTTGATATCAATTTCTATTACTTAAATCCATTAAATAGATAAATAGGATTAAAGTCCAGAAGAAACAAACACATTTTGTTTTGATTTGCTTAAACTTAAAAAAATAAAAGTAACGAATTGATTATATTGAAAATAGAGCTTAAAATAAATCATTCAAAGTTTAATAAGCATTTGATATTTCCCCCTTCCTCTTTATCATTGACAATCCCATCCGTCCCTCTGTCCGTCTGTTAGTACAACAACACTTACTTAATATATTCAAGGAAAATTACTACGGTTAAGTTATGTCCACTAATTTATAAGATTTAAAACAATTTATTTAGAATTTAATTCATCTTTTTCGTTTACTCTCTATTAAATATTTCTTCAAAAATTAAATTAAATATATTATAAAATATTTTTTATTTAATTCTCGTATTCACAAAATATGAACCTCTAAATGTGCTTATAATTGTTATTCTATTTTAAGGGCGTAACTTTTGGTGAATGCGCCGGATAAGACATTAGGTAGGCCCCATATAAATTTTGTTTCTTTGGAGATTCCTAATATGCAAGCGCTAGGTAACCATTTTATTTCTATATTTCTATAAGGTGGCCAAAAGTTACTCAAATTATTTTGAAAAGTCAAGATTACTATTTTTTAATTCAATATGACCAGTACTTTCTGAGCAAATTTCTCTCATGATAGGGACAAAAAGTCATAGCAATAGAAGTCCGCAAATAGTGTTCGAGATACGGGGTGCTGAAAAAACAACTTTTTTAAAGAATATTTTTAATATTTGGAAAACTGCTAAACATAAAGAAACTAAATTTTTTGGATATATAACAATATTAAGGGGCACATTAGAAAGGTGTTATATTTCTGGAGAGATAATGGGCACGATTATTAACTGAGTCTCAAAAATTTAATACGTCAATGCGTAATTTTTTTGGAAACTTTTTGACTCTCTAAGAATGCGCAATCAAATTGCAATAAAATAGTACTCATACATATTTTTTAAAAACTGATAGCGTTTATGAGATATTGCACTTTCTATTATTATAAGTATTATTCATTTGACTAAATATCGGGTCCCATTGTAAATGGTAACAGGTGTATCTCACAGATTCACAATGATTCGACTCAAAAAAAAAAAACGATTTTAGTAAAAGGGGATCTAAAATATTTTTAATTTTCTAAGGTGGCCGTAAGGGGGCATAACAGTCGTCAGAAAATATAAATAAATAATTTTCTCAAAAAAATGCCGAATTAAAATAGGTCGAAAAAGCATTTGTTGTAATCTTGACAGTTTTTTGAACAAAAAAGCTTTTAATGTTATCTTTTTCCCCCACCACTTTGTTTAGCTGACAAAGATAATATACTGCCAAGGTTATTAACACAGGCTTTTCGATCTATGTTAATATGATATTTTTTGAGAAAAATCTATTATCAAATTTCAGTTTAAAGTACTGTTATCCACCTAAAATTATACAGAAAGTAATTAACAATTACAGAAAAACAAATTAACATTTTATTTATCATTACTTTATCTTAGTCCAAAGCTACGTAAAATATATCTTTAACGTTATATACTTTAGAAAGGGCCTTCAAGGTTTCTTAAAATATAAAATAAGCTAGATTTCCTATGAACTTTCACCTTTACTTACCTATCATTTAATAATTTTGTAACATCAACTTCTGGTAAGACTTCTGGTAAGTTAAGCTGTACCACTTCCCAAGAAATATGGGCATTGCAATAATATTTCAAATAATAATGAAACCCCGTAGCTGCTGCAACTCCAGTGGATCCAGTAATCTCAATAATATTGTCCACTTTTCGGAGCTAGAAAAAGATATCAAATGTGATTTTGTAAAAAAATGCTCATATTTTTAACTGACTACACCGCACTATGGTTGATATTTTCTGAAAAGTCATGCAAAAAGGGAAGCAGACTTACAAGTTACTTAAAAATTTGTTTGTACAGGGTGTCTCAAGGTGACCGTCCATTAGAATATGTCGGGAAGGTATGCAATTTGATTCCTGCAAATTAATACAATGCTTCGATCATACCCTATAGATTTGTTCGAAGACTGTTTATGGTCTGTGGGGAGGAGGGTTTTTTGATGTTTGACAGACATAAACATGTTTACTTATCTTTTCTTTCAGTTTAATTGCTTGTCGTGACTCTTTTCAGTGTTTTTAAGTGTTAGAAATTACTGTAAATGCGAAGTTTACAATTAATATTAATAAAAAGAGGATTTAAAAGCTAATTTTTATTGGTAAATATTGTTAGATATTATTTACATATTGAAAATGACAATAATAATAATTTAGGTAACCATAAATTCATACTTTTATGTATTCTAGAATTGACGTACCGATTATCATATGATACTCGTTTAAATAATGCAATTAGAAAAGGATAGCATGAAATAAGTATGTGTGTACCAAGAAATGAAATATCTACTGTTTATCAACACTTTTTCAAACATAAATAAAAGTATTATTACGTTATTCAGCGTTGAAACAACCTGGCCCTAGTTTAAGCCTATTAGTTACCCATTAGCGTTTTCCACTCAAAAAATTAATTAGTAACCCAATAGTTAATTTCAAATTAAAGAAATACATTTCAAGTCACAGAAATTTAGGCAACCCAAAATATTCTCTCAAATAATAGTAGGCAGGAAAACCGAGATCTATCTGAAAAAAAGATATTTTCTAAATCAAAATGATTAAAACGTTTACTTCATTTTAAAGAATAGAACTCTGCAATTTACACTGTCTCAAATGCACCTATTCACGCGTCGACGCTCACTTTCAGAATGAATAATATGCACATGAATGCATTAATAGACTTAGCTGTGGTGTATTTTGCTGCGTGTACGAACTGTACATAAAAATACCTACATTCGCATCTTTGTATTTTGGATTTTGCACAACTTTTCAGGCAATATCGACTACTGTGCAGTGTTTGCTGATTGTAATTTTTTTGTCGGAAATTAAGGAACTTACTTTAAATGAATCTTTCCCATCTTCTACCAAATGACCGTCGATTATAACAGAAAATTCAGTATGTCTTTCCGGAAGTATCCTTTTAATTAAATCTTCGGTGGCACGTTTTTGGACGTCGGGTGGCGATTTTGTTTTTATGTGGCCTAAAGTGGACTCAAATTCTGGAAAAAAAAATTTAATTCCTTCTAGTTAAGCTTATATTTAAATTTTTCAGTTTATTTTTAAGATCCCTTAATTTATCTCCAATTTGCTTATAATATATAAGTGCCAATTTTTGTGTACTTCAAGGGTAATTGCAAAAATTAATAAATAACACTTCAGAATATTTAAACACATGTATTCATATCTGGAGGATAATTATACACATGCTGTGATAAGAAGAATATGTATCAAAATTTCGCCACGTAATAATATCTTTTACGTATAATATATAATAAAATTTATGCTATTTTCTTTTAAATACATGATAAAAATCCACCAAAATATTAACGTGAAAAAAATGCTTCAATTTTTAATTTTGATTCATTCTATGAACTTTCATTTGGTAAGATTTTATGTGTCATTTAAAGAGTAAAAAAGACTTGCCAAGTGAAAGTTTAAATAACAGCCAGAAGTTATATTATTTTAAAATATATTTATTTCAGTGATATTAAACAAGAAAACACTAAGGTATATGATAAAAAATTACACGCACGAAAAGAACAGTATAATTACTCTGAGAATATATGCTCCTGAAACTGTGGAATAACGGATAGTGACTCGTTATATAGCGATCTTCAGAAAACGATAAAAGAAAACGAATAAAGATCTGTAAGAAAACAAAAGTTCATTACGACGATAATTATTTTATGCTAAGTACCTCCAAGTAAATTCTACTAAACGGAGGAATTTAATTGAGCCACTCTATATATAGATTTAGACAGTTCCAATATATATCTTATGTCTATCTAAGAACAGTTAGTTATACATCAGGGAAATATAAATACGTTATCATACTTAAGCCTAAAGCCAAAATTACTTTTGGGGTAGTTAATTTGTTTTCTAAAAAATATATACCCCCCCCCCCCTCCCACGATGACATGTCGGTTTCGAACGTACTGTCTTGTACACGAATGGAATGAGAGTTACTTCGATCGTTTTTTAGTTCAGGTTAGTGTGATATCGTCTCCTCTCCCCCCCCTCCCAAGAGAGAGGCTGAATTCGCTTCTGGGTGCACATGAATTTGTAGGAGCTGAATTAAATAAAAATCATTAAATGGAAGTGTGTAAAATAAAGGGTATTTTTTATAGAGGTATAGAACTTTAAGTTGGCAACACTTTTTTAACTGGCGGCCATTTTGTCAGCTGTCAAGTGATTTATGTTTAGTTTGGGTTGGCATTTCAACATGAATAGACTGACGCCTGAACAACGCTTCCAAATTGTGCAAATTTATTTTGAAAATCATGGTTCTGTTCGAAATACCTATCGCGCACTACGTCCATTTTACGGTCAACATAATCGTCCATCAGAGCAATTAATTCGATTAACTATGGAACGTTTTCGCACTACGTTTACTCTAAATGATAATACGCATCCACAGGGACGTCGTACAGTGCGTACAGAAGAAGTCATTGCTGCTGTAGAGCGTAGCGTAGAGGAAGACCCGAATCAGTCTATCCGTCATCGTGCACAGGAATTGGATATGTGTCCATTCATTTTATGGAAGATTTTGCGGAAAGATCTTGGTTTGCGTGCTTACAAAATCCAACTCGTGCAAGAATTGAAGCCACACGATCACCTAGCAAGGCGTAGATTCGGTGAATGAGCCCAAAACAAGATTGCCGTTGATCCCGATTTTCATAAGCAAATTTTGTTTAGCGATGAAGCTCAGTTTTGTTTGAATGGATACGTCAATAAACAAAACTGCCGTATTTGGAGTGATGATAATCCTCAAGTGTATGTTGAGATACCGTTACATCCAGAAAAACTAACTGTTTGGTGTGCTTTATGGGCTGGTGGTACTTCTTTAAAAACGATGCTGGTCAGAACGTTACAGTCAATGGTGACCGCTATAGAGCAATGATTACTGACTTTTTCGTTCATCAATTGAACAACCATGATGTGCAGGAGCTGTGGTTTCAACAAGACGGCGCAACATGTCACACAGCTCGTGCCACAATTGATTTATTGAAGGAAACGTTTGGTAACCGCATAGTTTCACGTTTCGGACCCGTGAATTGGCCTCCAAGATCGTGCGACTTAACGCCGCTAGACTATTTTCTGTGGGGATGTGAAGTCGCTAGTCTACGCCGATAAGCCCGAAACGATTAATCACTTGGAGGACAACATTCGCCGCGTTATTGCCGATATACTGCCACAAATGTTGGAAAAAGTCATCGAAAATTGGACCTCCAGATTAGACTACGTCCGAGTCGGCCGTGGCGGTCATATGCCAGAAGTCATATTTAAATTATAATGCCAGAAGGTTATCTTTCGAATAAAGTAATTTCATGTCAATTTAGAAAATTCATCTTTGTTTTATTCCATTTAAAAGTTCTATACCTCTATAAAAAAACACCCTTTATAAACATATTAAAAAGCAATGTACCAAATGCAAAACATAAAAAGAGCATTGAATTTAAATACAAAGTAGATCTTTTACAAGAACAAATTATAAGGCAGTAGCTAGACTAAATCAATATTTGCTGCAGCAGGCTACAATTGAAGATGAAACGCGAAAATAGAAAATATTCACAGCAGTAAGAAATGTACCAGAAGAAATTTTGAGCAAAAGATTAAAAGTAGTTTGGAAAACGAAAATTAGTAATAAAGTGAAAGAAATATGTTTACTTCAGTTGGACTTAAACAAAAAGAACGAAGTACTTCAAGAAGAATACAAGAATAAAAGCAATATAGCAAAACCGCTAATTTGAAAGGCATGCCGAAAAGACTACAAATTCACTAGCGAATTTGAGCACGATTGTCACAATCAACAAAAAAATGTATTTAAAGAGATAAAGTATACAGAAGACACAAATAAGACTGGGCAGTATAACAGAAAAATAATAATTATAATACTACAAAGCACTCTGGACAAGCTGCAGGCGCAGCTGAAGCAAGTACAGGACTGTACAAATAAGCAGAACTGTTTCTCGAAGATGGACTACTGCACTTATTCAACGACGTCGGATATAGAGCAAAAATACCGTTATATTGGAATCTATCCTCAAGAAACGTAGCAAAAAGAAATGACACAATTCTAGAAGATTAAGTCATTTTGAAGCAGAATATAAAATAAAATGTTAGTTATCGGGTACAAATATTCACAAAAAATATATTAATACGAGAGCGGAAGGGCTTTCAATTATGTAAATAGAACACGGTTATGGCAGATAATTCACGACATATTTTCTTTAACAAATTAATAATTACAACGTATTCCATATGACTACATTTCCCAGAACAAGCTGTTTAATTTTAATTAAGAGCACTCTGGACAAGCTGCAAACGCTGCTGGATCAAGTACAGGACTGTACAAATAAGCAGAACTGCTTCTCGAAGATCGACTATTGCACTTATTCAACAACGTCGAATATAGAGCAAAAATACCGTTATATTGGAATCTAGTCACAAGAAACGTAGCAAAAAGAAATGACACAATTCTAGAAGAATAAGTCATTTTGAAGTAGAATATAAAATAGAATGTTAGTTATCGGATACAAATAATTACAGAAAATATATTAATACGAGAGCGGAAGGGCTTTCAATTATGTAAATAGAACACGGTTATGGCAGATAATTCACGACATATTTTCTTTAACAAATTAATAATTACAACGTATTCCATATGACTACATTTCCCAGAACAAGCTGTTTATTTTTAATTAAGAGCACTCTGGACAAGCTGCAAACGCTGCTGGATCAAGTACAGGACTGTACAAATAAGCAGAACTGCTTCTCGAAGATCGACTACTGTACTTATTCAACAACGTCGGATATAGAGCAAAAATACCGTTATATTGGAATCTATCCTCAAGAAACGTAGCAAAAAGAAATGACACAATTCTAGAAGAATAAGTCATTTTGACGCAGAATATAAAATAAAATGTTAGTTATCGGGTACAAATAATTACAGAAAATATATTAATACGAGAGCGGAAGGGCTTTCAATTATGTAAATAGAACACGGTTATGGCAGATAATTCACGACATATTAATAATTACAACATATTCCATTTGACTACATTTGCCAGAACAAGCTGTTTATTTTTAATTAAGAGCACTCTGGACAAGCTGCAGGCGCTGCTGGATCAAGTACAGGACTGTACAAATAAGCATAACTGTTTCTCGAAGATCGACTACTGCACTTATTCAACAACGTCGGATGTAGAGCAAAAATACCGTTATATTGGAATCTGTCCTCAAGAAACGTAGCAAAAAGAAATGACACAATTTAGAAAAATAAGTCATTTTGAGGCAGAATATAAAATAAAATGTTAGTTATCGGGTATAAATAATCACAAAAAATATATTAATACGAAAGCGGAAGGGCTTTCAATTATGTAAATAGAACACGGTTATGGCAGATAATTCACGACATATTTTCTTTAACAAATTAATAATTACAACGTATTCCATATGACTACATTTCCCGGAACAAGCTGTTTATTTTTAATTAAGAGCACTCTGGACAAGCTGCAGGCGCTGCTGGATTAAGTACAGGACTGTACAAATAAGCAGAACTGCTTCTCGAAGATCGACTATTGCACTTATTCAACAATGTCGGATATAGAACAAAAATACCGTTATATTGGAATCTATCCTCAAGAAACGTAGCAAAAAGAAATGGCACAATTCTAGAAGAATAAGTCATTTTGAAGCAAAATATAAAATAAAATGTTACTTCTCGGGTACAAATAATCACAAAAAATATATTAATACGAGAGCGGAAGGGCTTTCAATTATGTAAATAGAACACGGTTATGGCAGATAATTCACGACATATTTTCTTTAACAAATTAATAATTACAACGTATTCCATATGACTACATTTCCCAGAACAAGCTGTTTATTTTTAATTAAGATTACGAGCAATACGCATTTTATATTTTTTTAACACTTCATCTAGATGTATAATAGCAATTCATGCAAAAAAAAAAACGGTCAAGTGCGAGCGTGACTCAAGTGTCGAAAGTTCCGTATCATCCAACATTGTTGATTACAGAGAAATATTAGATTAGAGTCATGTTAGTAAGTCACTATCGCTGTCCTGTAATTTTCAAGAGTACCTTTAATACCTATTATATGTAAAAATATCTGAGACAAAGAGATGGACAGATAAACAGCCTAAAAGACAGATTCTATAAACGGTTTTTCTCCTTCTGAGGCCTAGGACCCTAAAAATGTTTGATTTTATGAATAAGTGGAATGTTTACCTCTTGAACTTTTTTGAATAATATTAAGAACGTTAATCCGCTCCGAAAAATTTTAAGAATCAAAAAATGTCGCTTTCTGATTCATAAATGTTAGAAGATGTTAAATTGTAAAACGAAGAGTTATATTTAATCAAATGTAAATGAAAAAATTGTGACTAACAATTGCTTGAGAATTGATACTGCTATTGACAGGAAATATTCTGGAAAAAATTCTCATTTTACAATTGAATAACTTAATAATTTGAGACAAGTTACTTAAAAATTTTATTTCAGGCTGTTTATGGTTTAAAAACTTGCGAGTTCATAATTTTGTATCCAATATTATATTTTTTCTTTTCAAATAATTTTAAAACTTTAAAATCTACCAAAAGAATTTTGTTATTAAGATGCAAATGTTTTTCATGTCGAAGATAAGATAATTTTACTATCTCAAAAAATTTTCAATGAAAATCTACTTGACATTGAATGTTATTAGGATATTTTGGAACATTTTCTAAGACTGGTTTTTCTACTAAAAGAGTATTTTCCATTCATCAATGGTATTGAAAACTTCAATTTATGAATTCAAAAGCTCTTGCAGGTTAAAGTGTGAATTTTAAGGTATCCTCATAGAGCTTATTATGACAAAAATGTACAGAAGTTTGGCCTATTGCTTTCTGAAGAGATTTATTTATTTATTTTTTTTTTAATTATTAACATCAAAGCCCAACAACAATAATTAATAGGGCCGTAATAAAATATAATTAACAAAAAAAAACATCTATTACAAAATAACAAAAATAATATCATAATATCACGTAATAAAATATAACATAAAAAAAAACGTACTTATTACAAAATAACAGAAATAATATCACAATGGTAGTCCCAAAACTACAATAATACTGAACAGGAACGTAAAAATTGGGTATAACTCATACTCAGATCACACGATTGCGACACCCTATTAAACACAGAACACATTCGATATATTGGCGACATACAATATACATTAGTCCTAGGTATCATTAAATGAAAGTATACACCATGCCTGCTCGTCAATCGTGGCACATTAAAATTTAGTTCGCCCAAAAGCTGAGGATAAACAATCTGACCGTTGACTCGCTTGTATCAAAATAAAACTGAATGTAAGTTACGTCTCATTTCAAGACTTTGCAAACTAAATTTATCCAGCAACAGTCGATTGTCTATCCCGACCGGTGGGTACACTCCCTCAGTTTTCAACCACAAATACTTCATAAACTTGCGCTGAACGTTCTCCATAGCCAAAACATATTTATTACAAACTGGAGCCCAAACAAGTGAACAGTATTCAAGTTTACTTCTTACTAGTGCTATAAACAATAATTTTAGGCTTTCAATATTCTTAAATGATCTACAGTTTCTAATAATTAAACCCATCATTTGATTAGCTTTAGACACTATTCTGCTATAATGAAGGTTAAAGTTAAGTTTAGAATCCAATACAACACCCAGATCCTTAGTTGCATCAACTCTTTTAAGTAGGTCATTATTTATTTGATAACTATATAGAATTGGAGATTTTTTACGAGTTATAGACATCACTGAACATTTGCTCACATTCAATAACAATTGAATATTCATACACCACCTCTGGACTGCACTAATACTATTTTGCAATCTATCACAATCCTCCTTCGACTGAACTTGGACGTACATTTTCAAATCATCAGCAAACATTAGGAATTCAACATCAATTGATTCAGTGATATCGTTTATAAAAATTAAAAACAAGAGAAACCCCAAATTTGAGCCCTGAGGTACCCCCGAAGAGGCCGCAAAACACTTTGATTGAAATCCATTATATTGGACATACTGAGACCTATTAAATAAATATGATTTAAAAAACCGCACAAATTGATCAGTAAAACCAAACTTCGCAAGCTTTGCCAGAATCAAACTATGGCTCATCTTGTCAAAGGCCTTTGAGAAGTCGGTAAACACCACATCGACCTGGCCGCCCGCATCCACAGCATCCGCTGTATACTGCAGAAAAGACGCCAGATTAGTGGATGTTGACCTACCCCTCAAAAATCCATGCTGTTTTGTAGACAACAAATGTTCGACTTTGTTAATAATAAAATTATACAGCAGCATCTCAAAGATCTTAGAAAAACCACATATCAGAGAGACAGGCCTGTAATTTTCCACTTCGGTTCTATTTTTGCTCTTAAATACGGGACATATTTTAGCTACCTTCCATCTCTTGGGATACACCAGCTGCTCAAGAGAGGCATTAAAAATTTTACATAGAGGAGCAGCTAAAACATTTATAGTGTCTTTAATAAGAAAACTTGGAACAAAATCTGGCCCACTAGACATTTTAGGTTTAAGCCCTTTCGTAATTTTTATTATATCCTGTTCCGTAAAGACCGGAACTGCAACTGTACTCTTACCCAAATCCCCCAGACTAACCTCTTCAGTAGACGATATTCCATTATAAACTACCTTAAAATACTCGGCGAAAGCCTTAACAATATCATTAGAGTGATTGAAAGTTTTACCCTGATAAGACACTTTATCGGGAATAGCGCAGCAATTTTTTTTTTCTGTTGAACATACCTCCAAAATGATTTGGGGTTATTTCCAATATCTCTCTCTATACGCTCAATGTAACGCCGATATGAGGCCTTTATCATCCGATTGGTCCGCGCTCTCAGCAATTTAAATTTGTTAAAATAAATGACACTTTTCGCTTTTCTATACTTTCTAAAAACGTTATTCTTACGTTTCAAACTACGAATAATATCCGCGTCATACCATACAGGAAAAGAGCGACCCTTATTTTTGAAGAGTGGCACGGATCTGTCTAATATTTTATACAACATTTCATAAAACCGGTCGCAACACATGTTAACATCTGAGTATCGATCCAGTTCAGCCCAATCAGCGGACGCAAGGTCACCATAAAGAAAATTAAAATTAGCTTTTTTAAAATTGTAGCACTTAAATTTACTGCTACTATCCACGAGGAAACCTTTCCGCCGAATCGGGCCAAGCTCCAACTTAACCGCCAGCGATGGGTGATGAACATCCTCCAAGATCATTGGACCTTCATCTCTCCGCACAACACAATTAAAATTAGCAAATATTAAGTCTAAATATCTATTGTTGGCATTAACAATACTGTTGTATTGGTTTAGGGAGAAAAAATCCATAAAGTTGTAAGCCAACTCACTTTTAGGATCGTTACCATATCTGTAATTGTCAAATTTAGGGATGTTAAAATCACCCATCACCAGAAGGTTCCTATCATAAAGATATTCCAAAGATTCAATAAACTCTAACAATGCCACATAATCAGCCACGACACAAGACGGAGGTATGTAGATTAAGATTAAAACAAATTGAACAGAGTCCACAACAATCCGGCAGCCAACCATATCCACACTCGGGACCACTTCAGAGAATCCACCGATATCTAGCGGAGCAGTGTCTATAGATTTCTTCACTGCAACAGCAACACCTCCCCCTCTTGATGTCCCCCTATCACACCGAAACACAATATATTCATCCGGAAAAAGTTCTGAGTCTCTTACACAATCTGTCAGCCAAGTTTCTGTAAGACACAATATGTCATACTCGCAGTTAGAAGAAGCACAATAAAAATCTTCAGTTTTGGTATTCAGACCACGTACGTTTTGGTAGTAGAGCAAGGGATGGGTTAAGCTCAGGCTACTGGCTGAGCCTGAGATGCTCCGTTTTTTGATAGTCTCGACTTAACAATTCTTGGTTCACCCTGTAGAAAACGTATAGCCAAATCATTCTCCCCATTTTCCTTTCTAACAGCCAACTCCTGATACATTTTCCTTAAATGAGCTCTCTGAGCAATGGTCATATCAGCCGACATACGAACAGATTTACAAAGAGAATGTCCACAATATTTAAAACGGGCCATAAAAATGCTGATGCCTCCATCATGTTTTTAAGAAGTCAAAATACAGAAATACTCTGAATATTCCACCTGATTTACGTAAGAAAAAAAATATACACACATTCTTGAGAATACTCAACTACGTAAATTATCTCAAATCAAATCAAATAATAAATTTCTTCCATTCAAAAGTGTATAAAATACAAACAAACAAAGTAATTGAAGAAAACTTAAATAGCAAATATATAAAATAAATATCAATAGAGATAAAACCGAATTACAAAAAATTCTCAGTAAAACGTTGTCAATTGAGTAAGTTTATAACGTGACAACTCAAGCGCGGATCCAGGCAGAGGCAATCGGGGCAATGGCATCCCCCAAAATTATATGAATATGCTATAAAAGAAGAGAATACTCAAGTCATTGAATCTCAAAAAAAAAATCGTTTGAGTAAGGGTATGCAGTACAAAGATTTTTTTAAGAAAAATTTTCATATTATATTTTGCAGCATCAACTATATGTCGAAAATGCTACATAAAGTAGTTCAAACGATATAAAAATGAAATTTACACGAAAATTTATAAATGTCAATTTTACTTATAGCAGAGTATTATTTATGTATATATGGGATATATGTTTTTTGGTTTGGAACTTGGGTTTTTTGCTTGTGCCCCCCCCCCCAAAAAAAAAAGGAAAAATTTTTTGGAACCGCTCTTGCACTCGTGTTTCATCTTTTTCCATTTTATGACTATTTATATTTTATACTGCTTTACAGGATTACTCGATCGACGCTCTTTGCGTCTCTGATATAAACTTGACGATTGATCGTATTTCCAACATAATCTTTCAATTCGATTGGTCATAGTTGACATATTATATTCCCTTTAAATTTCAACTGATATTTATAATTTTAATTTAATACATCGAAATAGCCAATTTAAGTTATTCAATACCGCAGAAGTACAAAAATTTACAAGCAGAAGCAGATTTCCCTTATCTAGTGGACACAAAAAATGAGGGAGATAAATCGTCGTAAGTTATTTAGTCTTCCAAAAGTGAGGTTATCATCAGTTCCAAAGATATGTTAGATTAAAAAAGGCCGTCAAGTTTATTCGAAACCATGCATCTTTACAGCCAAAATAGCTATGCAACTATACTATTTTATGCGTCACAACAAAGTCTGGTACTCCACCACGAACCTCTTCTTTTTTTAAGAGATTCATGTACGTCACACAGCATCCCATTATATTGTTTTCAATTATTGAAAAAAAATTGACACGTGTATTTGATACGTCAAAAGTACAAAATATCGCCCCAAAATACTTGAATTATCCGTAATTACTATAGTATCGCTTTTGCTTCTCCTACCATGACTTCGCTCTGAGCAAATAAATTACATATCTTATATTATTTAAATAATAAAAAATATTAATAAAAAAAAATTCTTAAAATCCTAAGAACTTCATATTTTCTTAAAAACATAGCCTGTTTATTTGAACATAAAATCTGTTTAATTAGTTCTAAAGAACAGTCTGCATCGTGATCTTTTTAATTTAATTTTTCTGCTTGAAACAGGGATTAGTAAATCAGATGAAACAGTTTTCTATAAAAATGCAATGGATTTATAGAATCTGAGTGGCTCTCCTAAATATTAAAATATCTAAGAAAATACATCGGTTTATGACTACTACTTAAAAGCCAAAATTTTGTTACTGACAATTAATTTCTGAAATAAATCCAATTTTTACAATTAATTATTTAATTTTTGAGAAAAGTTATTTGTATACTAACACTCATTTTAGAAATAATTTCAAGATCTCTTAATAAATAAATTAAATTAGCTTGCAAATTGAACTTACTGAAACCATGAACACTAAAAATTTCCGCTGTGAAGAATAAACAAAACACAAAAAATAGACGTGCCATTTTCCTTTTCTCTTAATCACTTTCTTTTTCAACACTCTGATGATGTAGGTTCTTCTAATCTAATTAAACTATTTTATTTACACTGTATTTTTCCTAATCAATTCAAATTTAATGTAGATTTTATTCAAACGAAAACTTTTCGTTGTTTATATTTAAGATGATAAAAGTTTATCTCATTGTATTTTCAAGTGGTCACTTGTTATCCATAATTGACTATGAGAAAATATAAGACATAGACGTAGAGAGGTAGGATTTTTAAATTTATTTTGCTGCTGTTAATGATTCGAAGAAAGGCTAGTTAGATTGTGAAAAAAAGAATATTAAAAAATTACGTTATGATTTGTTTACTTATTTATTTAATCCTATGCCTTTCTACTTTTCGGTGTAAGGGCTGAGTGGAGTTACGTTTACACTTTTCTTCATTCTTTCTTCCATCGCTTCCTATCCCTTTCCGCTGCTTTCCTAACATAGTCGTTTCATTTTCTTCCTGGTCTTCCTTTCTTATTTTTTCCTGTCACTCGCGTTTCATACACTTTTTCGCCAATCTCTCGTTATTCATACGAACATATGACTGAACCACCTAAACTGTCCTATTTTTTTCCATTATTGGTTTTATACCCAGTTTCTTCCAGTATGTCTAATTTTTCGGCCTTATATTCTATTATTCTTAGAAATCTCATATTCATTGTATTCACACGTCTTTTAGTCTTTTCTGTCACTACCCATGTCTCACTATTGTACATTATTGTTATGTTAGCGAAGCTTCAAAGTGACCAGGGCATTGAAAGAAGGCGCAACATGTTGACCGAGGTATGGAGGAGAAACTTCAAATTAACGGTCTTCGCAACCGTGTATGCTATAGTCTTTTAGATAGTATGAGTGTATAGAAATAAAATGGGTATATTTCCTGTCAGGATTCCGTTGAACAAAATTAATGGTTATCAATTAAAAGGAAAATTTAAAATTTTTGCCGTTTTCCGGTATTAAGTAGCAGACATCGGACATTTTCGAAAATATATGCGAAACATCTTGTCGGCCTTTGAAAACTCTTCAAAACAGGCTTTTGCTGGAGTTGATTGGATTATTTGTTATTAAAATGGTCTTAAAAAAATGTAAAAACTTATTGACTGCTTAATAAACAATAGCCAACCTACGATTTAAATATCGCCTAAAAACATAGGCCATAAATGGTACCTTATCATTGTATAGTTCAAATTTTTAACATTTGTGTTTATATTTTACTTCCCCTCGATAAAATTATCAAAATCACACTTTTATTAAAAATATTATCCCTTCCCCTCGAATTGGGGAAGGTATATATTTTTTACCCGTTGTCTCAAATTACCCATAAAGATTGCATCAAAAACCGAAAAATACTTGCTGTTGAAGTTATTTGGAAAAACTAAAATTAATTTAAAAAAAACTAGTCACAGTTGGGGGCTAGAATGTAAATAAAAACATTATAAAACTTAAAATGTTAGTTTTAATGATTTTACAAAAATAACATTTAACAAAATAGGTAATAGTTCTTTAGAATACAACATACTAAAAGATAAACCAGAGTTTGAAATAAAAACCATAAATCTTTAGGAGGTGTAAACACCTCTACGATCATATCTGTACTCAAATCATCCCTGTCTAGTTTGGAGGGAAAAATATTTGACTCCACATGCAATATGGAACCTGAAATATTTTTTATTTGATCTACATAATGCCTTTTTTCTTTCACCTTTGTATTTAGTAATTACCCAATCTCCGACCGTTAGATTTTCTTGAGCCTTGGTTATCTTTTTAGCCTTTTTTTGAAGATAAGACAGGGGCAGATCGTCACTTTCCTTACCCAAAACTATGTTTTCTTCATTTTAGCCAAGCAAAATTATTTGTTTGTCGTCAGATTTTTCTACTTCACTATCACAAGTACTCTCATCGTTACTAAAAACCTCAAAATCGTTTACGGTTAGGTTCTGTAGATGCCTTTTTAAGTTTGTTTTAAAACCAGAACTCGCTGGAGTGGTAATATCTTCAGCAATGACGCTTTTTCCAGGCTCCACTTAAAGCCAACGTCGAGTTGTCTTTGCAGAGTGATCCCCAGATTGCATATTATATTTACGATGGCATCTGAAATTAAAGACGGAGTTTCTGTTTCCGTTGGTTTTCTGGGTAGACTTTTTGTTGGCCTTGAAGGATCTAGTGTATACAATCCAGTTTTAAGAAAGCCAAATATCAAGTTCTGTGGTCCTTTTTGGCTTTCATCAAGCTTTGCTTGTAATTTAGTTAAAAGAGCGGGAAATGCATCTGAACTAACAAAATCTGTCTTCTTTCTTAAGTTTTCTTCCAATCCGTAAGAATTATTCTTTTAAGAAGCATAAAAAGCAACGATTAGGGGCTCCATTACATAGATAGCGTTTGACAGACATTCCATATTCATCTCCTAACAGTTTCGAAGTACATTCTTAGAAAAATGAGACGATAAATTGTCTCGAACGAGGACCTGAAAGCCGAAACGGAAAAGGAAGAAGAGAACATTATGGAGAAGGCCAAATCTATGGAGCAAGCATTAAACATGTCTCGTGCTGAATAATAATTATGCTACGTAGTGCTCGCTCGACTTGGTCAGGATACTGACTCTTTAAAATATTCGAAACTTACCGTTGGTTGAGATCTCAACTCCTCTTTGACTACAATGTTAGTCAAAGGAAAACTTGCCCTATTTTACACGTTAAAATTTTTGGTAGAATTGGTGCACATTCATTGTTCTCCTGTTTATTTAGGAATATTGCCTGCGTTAACAATTTAGATATTTGCATCATGGAAAAAAAGTTGGTGAATTAACAAAGACCGACAACATTTCAGACCCAGAAACCGAACTATACCGAAGGTTTTTGACGTACTGAATATAAAGACCCATCAGCTCTGGTTTTCAAGATATCCTAACCCAAAGGTGCAAAAAACACTGTTTTTTGTTATTTTGGAGGTTATGTTTCAGGGTAGCATGAAACTTTTCGAAACGACACGATGGAGCATCTGATAGTACCACGCATTGCCTTCAAAACCCATTTTGGAACGTCTCAAAATTTTTTTGCATAATGTGGGTAGGCCAAGAAAACTCGGGAAATACTGAAAAAATATTCATTTTTCGAAAAATATAATACAAGGAAAGTTGTTTCGAATGACCCAGGGAAATCGGGGGTTTTTGGGATCTCTAATCATAAATCGGAGATCAGAATTGGATAATTTCAATATCCAAGATGACGGATTTAATATGGAGGATGTGAAAATTGCAAAAATTATAAAAAATCGATGATCCAGCCGAAACTTGTTACTTATTAGGTAGTGAGAGAAGTCCACTCAACTTATTTCTAATTATCGTTTTTTAAAAACGTCCTACCACGTACTGCACTGACCATACTCATTAAGCAATTTTGATAAAACTAAAAAGAGATATTTATTTTTGTTGTTACTTTAAAAACCGAGATGTTATCTAAATAAATAATTTGCGAAAAAACTGTTTATCTTAAAAAATAGGTCAATGTCTATTTTAAAATTGTATTTTTTTAGTAAGTAACAAAAGATTATGGCTCATTATCACCATGTAGGTGTGTCTTTGTATCATTTGACTTACCAAAACAGATACTTTTATTACTAAATTATCTTTTTTAACAGAATCAACTCGAGTAAATCGTACCTTCAACACCTGCTTTTACAACGAAAACCTTTTTTATGTATATTTATCCAGGTTGCATCCAAATCTATTACCCTGAAGTTTCTGATTCAGTTATAAAAGTGTGCCTAGTTGTTGCTAGGCTACTGTACCATTACTATACCCCAGTCATACCGTTGTAATTCAACTAAATTCGATTAAAGCTGATGCTTACGTACATTGTATGTTATTTTGGTGATTCGATTGACTGTGTGGGCTTTCTATCTGTTTTACCACAATTGAATTATAATATTAGTTGGTCATTAGGCCATATTTTTATATGTTTTATGTAAAATTTCGTTATTATGAATACCAGTGTTATAGCTTTGGCACATAATATCTTACATGTATTTTTTTACGTCCTGAATTTAATTTCTAGGAGGTGATAACTTCTCCAAAGTTCATCGTAAAAACTTTTTTGCAGGTTGTGATTTAAAAGGTTGATTTCTTCGTGTAAAATCACATTCATATTATTAGGTATAGGTCTTGAATGGAATTCTCATATCACATTATTGAGGAATAAGTTGGCATCCTTTATTATTGTTCTCAGGCAACTTCGTGGGTCTCTTCACTGTAAAACCCTTCTCTCTGTGTATTATTCCTTGTTGTATTCTCATATTTCGTACGGTCTTCGCCTTTGGGGTTGCTGTGCTGGCGCAATTAAGATTTTTAAAATGCAGAAGAAGGCTATTCGACTTGTCTCTGGTATCGGCTATAGGGATTACTGTAAGCCACACTATAAATTGCGGATACTAACGTTGCCTAGGTTATTAATCTTCTACCGATAACTGGAGATTCATAAAAACCGTGGGAAATTCCACCAAAATTCCATTTTTCACTTTTATAGCACAACATCAGCTAATTTAATTAGGCCTTCAAGGTATAGATTGGAGAGATCTAAGAAAAATAAACTGAATATGTCATTGTACCACACGTTGCCTGACGCGTTCAGAGATTTAGACTTTATGAGATTTAAAATTTAATTAAAAGGGTTTTTATTAGAACATGCATTCTATTCGGTGGATGAGTATATGGAGACTTCTTCTAGAGCATATTTTTAGGTTTTTTTTTATGTGATTCACAGATTAAAAACTATCTGTGTGACTTTATTTTCTTTTTTTTGTTTTAGTGACTTATTACAACTGTATTTTTTTGTACAAAATGTAATGAAATAAATTTATTTATATACCAACCTATCTATCTATCTACGGAAAGGAAGTAATGTTTGCTTTCTATTTTTTTATAGGGGTGAAAACTCTACATTCTGCTAATTTTATTCCATAAAAGTATAAATTTACTTAATTCAGTCAAAAACTCGTTAGTTGTACATGAATTTGAAAAATTAAGTTGAACAATATCGGCTTTTTTCAGACTGAAATTTATCACGGGACAACTACCCATTATGTACAGGGTGAGTCAACGATTGGATGAAGTAGGTTTGTGCCTTTTCGGTGAAATTAACAAAGAAACTATATTTATTGTTTGATACAGTTTATTTTTACGCAGATTTTAAAAATATTTAGGACTCTACAGGGTGAGCCAAAAAACTAGGACAGCATGAAGTTGTATTTTTTTAAATAGAACACCCTATATACGAATCATATTTTCGATTTAGCTTATAATTTTAAATCTTTTTTATAAAAGGTTTACTATAACAAAACTTTATAGTTTCTGAGATAATTAAGTTTAAAGAAAAAAAGTCACATTTTCAAGCATCAATTCAATCCTAAATAACGTTTTCAATTTTGTGACCAATATATTCAAATTTGGAATTTAGCAAGGCCAAGGACGAGTTAACATAATTTTTACCTAATATTTGCAATAAAAGCTACAGGGTGTTGAACACATCGGCTCAAATTTGAACAAATTTAAATAAATAAATATCTTTTTTTTTAAATGGTACACCCTGTATATTTTCATGTTATTTAATAGAGTAATAAAAACCCTAAAAGTTTTGTTCAATATATCCTATACCTATTTATAATAGTTTTTGAGATATTTCAGTTTTTCTTATTTTCCATACTTTTTTACAGAAATAGTCTTCATTATCATAGTAGCCATGTAAAATAATAAAAAGAAACTACAGAAACAAACAGAATGTGGTTAAATATGATGAAATACATTATTCGTTATATTACAACGGCAATAGTTTAATTAAACATAATGTGAAAAAATTAACACAACAATAACGACAAGGCAAATACATATTTACTTTTATACTAAATTGAAACAAAAAAATTACCTATTAAATACTGAGATTAATTATTTCTTTTTAATAAGTGTTCAAATAAACGACCCTCTTGTGCAATGCACAAATTTAGTCTTTTTTGCAGATTTTCTCGGACCCTGGACAAAATTAGTGGCGTTATTGTTCTACAGGTATCCCTAATCCTGTTTCGCATATCTTCCACTGTTGTTGGTGGATTAACATACACCTTATTTTTAATATAACCCCATAGGAAGAAATCTAATGGGGTGATGTCGCAAGACCTTGGTGGCCACTCAATGAAACCCCCACGTCCAATTCATTTTTGCGGATATCGTTGGTCCAAAAACGCACGAACTTCACGATGGTAATGCGGAGCCGCACCATCGTGCTGGAACCACATACTGTCGAGCTCATCCCTATCGAGACCTTGAAGCAGTTGGGGTAGTTCTTCTTGTAGAAAGTTCAGGTAACTATGGCCATTTAGTGGTTCATTAAAAAAGTGGGGTCCAATAATTCGATTATGATGAATACCACACCAAACATTTAATGATCAGTGGTTTTGATGTTGCACCTCTCTAATCCAAAATGGGTTTTTTGTGGCATAATAATGCATGTTGCGTCTATTTACGGCACCGTTACTTCTAAAAGTAGCTTCATCACTAAACATTACCTTGCATAATAAATTTGGATTTAATTGAATCTCCGCACTTATTGTACGACAAAAGTTTACATGACTTTCAAAATCCTGTCCATGCAATTCTTGGTGTAATTCTATGTGATATGGATGATACCTATATTTCTTGGTAGTACGATTAGCGGTGGATTGTGATGTTTCACATAATGCTGCTAACTGACGGCTACCAATATAAGGATTTTCCTGAACATTTAACAATACTTGTAGTTCTTTTTCTTCATTAGTTACTGGTTTGTTGACCACTTTACGTTTTGGATAATCAACAGTACCAGAAGAATCAAATCTTTGCATTAAGTTTTGAAAAGTATGGGTATTAGGCTGGCGTCGATCAGGATAATTCATTTTGTAAATTCTTTGAGCAAGAAGGCAATTTTTTTGAGCCTCTCCTATTGTATAAATTATATCTATTAACTCATTCTTTGGAAAATTCATTTTACAATATAAGATGAATGCTAAAAAAACCAAACTACACTACATAAAAACCAAAAGAAGCGATTGCGGTTATAAATTTGACACACAGAAAAATGTTTTTTTACATTGTTTTTGCCATGGCTACTATGATAATGAAGACTATTTCTGTAAAAAAGTATGGAAAATAAGAAAAACTGAAATATCTCAAAACTATTATAAATAGGTATAGGATATATTGAACAAAACTTTTAGGGTTTTTATTACTCTATTAAATAACATGAAAATATACAGGGTGTACCATTTAAAAAAAAGATATTTATTCATTTAAACTTGTTCAAATTTGAGCCGATGTGTTCAACACCCTGTAGCTTTTATTGCAAATATTAGGTAAAAATTATGTTAACTTGTCCTTGGCCTTGCTAAATTCCAAATTTGAATATATTTGTCACAAAATTGAAAACGTTATTTAGGATTGAATTGATGCTTGAAAATGTGACTTTTTTCTTTAAACTTAATTATCTCAGAAACTATAAAGTTTTGTTATAGTAAACCCTTAATAAAAAAGATTTAAAATTATAAGCTAAATCGAAAATACGATTCGTATATAGGGTGTTCTATTTAAAAAAATACAACTTTATGCTGTCCTAGTTTTTTGGCTCACCCTGTAGAGTCCTAAATATTTTTAAAATCTGCGTAAAAATAAACTGTATCAAACAATAAATATAGTTTCTTTGTTAATTTCACCGAAAAGGCACAAACCTACTTCATCCAATCGTTAACTCACCCTGTACATGAAAAAGTGAATGAATTTTCTAAGAAATTCATTACCAACTAACAGTCATGAATATTGATTATCATTTAATAGAAAACCACCCATCTAAATGGGTTAATTACCCGTTTAAAGTTTTCTGTGGAAAAATTTTCAAAGTTTGTCTCAGGTGTGATTTCACAAAACAGGTTAGTTTAGGTCAGTAGAGGTTAGATCTTGGTTTTTAGGCCAACGTAGCTTGCCGAACGATCTGTTTATATTTGGCACCCCGATTCTGAACGTTTACCACATTCTATACTACAATACTGAAATCGCTACAATTAATTGCATTTGAACTATCAGGTTTTCCATCCTAATGAAATTTAAAATCCACGAATCCACGTCAACGTAGCAATACATATATATATATATATATATATATATATATATATATATATATATATATATATATATATATAATGTTTATACGGCTTTCACGGATTCCTCCGTGTGAGATGCATTAGCAGTGGTTATATCCACATTATGCTGTTGTAGTACTGAAATCACATTAAGCAAACGTACAACTTTATGCAACTCCGTATGTAAGTGAAAATAAAATGCGAAACAGTGAATGCAAACTTCGCTCCATCACATCCTTTCTGTGTTAGAGGTTGCACAGTTAGAATAAATTGTAATAAAACACAATTCATCCTATTCCACAATCATCGAGATGGTGGCCTACCTGTACCACCATACCGAGAAGAAAGTCAAAGCTTACCCTCCCCGACACAGTGATACGGCAGAGATACATGTTTCGTCTCTCACTAGACTCATCAGGGTACCGACATGCACCTGGCTGTGCAAAGGACAGATTGCATTGAACTATCAGGTTTTCCATCCCAATGAAATTTAAAATCCACGAATCCACGTCAACGTAGCAATATATATATATATATATATATATATATATATATATATATATATATATCGCACAGTAAAGAACACAACAATTCTCGGCCTATGAAATTACATGTTTTGAGCTCAATCATGAACGTACCCAAAAAAAAAATAAAACGATAGACCAAAAAAAAATTCGCATTTTTCCGCGGTTTTTGATATAAAAAAATTAATAAATATCGTGTTTTATTTATGAAATTTACTAGACGTGATCAAAACTTAAAAGTAGGGATTGGAAAATCTAAATTATATGGATGAAAGTGAAACATTTTTTTTAGGAAAAACCATGCGAGAACTCAAAAAAACTTCATATTCGACCTGAAAACAGAAGGCATGTAAAAATCATCAAAAAATTTTCCTTTTAAATTTTAATAAAAAAAAAAAAACGTTTTTGGCGATGAACTTTGAGGGTAGTTATCATCTCCTAGAAATGCAATTCAAGGACGTATGTATGTATTGGAGGTCTGTACACTGCTTTTTTTTAGGCCTATTATCTCAGGAGAACTTTGTCACAGGCTGTAAAGGCTAATGAAAAAGATGGCATAGAGCTGACAGATTTTTGGAAAAATTATAATATCTAGCAATGCGTAAAAAATATTGCTGCTTCATGGGATGAGGTAAAACCCAACAATTTAAAAGGAATTTGGAAAAAGTTATGTCCACATTTTTTTAAGCCATCTGAAAGTTCTTCCTCTACAGATCCACCAAATATCGATGAGATCACAACTGACATTGTTCATTTGGCTAACCGTTTGCCTGACATTGCAGTTACTGCTGATGATATTGATGATCTGTTATGCTCACATTCGCAAGAACTGACTAATGAAGATCTTATTGAATTAGAGGTACAAGTACAAGAGGAAGCAATCGAGTCACAAGAAATAACATCTTCTATTGGTAACACTGAAAAAGAACTTACACTAAAAAAATTTTCCGCAGCCTTTGCAAATTTGGAGAATGCCATGAAAATTTTTAAAGAAAATGATCCTAATTTTGAGAGAAGTTTTAATGTTTATAACAAAATTTATGCGGCCTATCAGTGTTACCAAGACCTGTATGATAACAAGAAGAAAGAAGCGAAGCAATCTAGAATTGATAGTTTCTTTAAGCCGAAAGTTTAATTTATTATTTCTCATTACATGTTTTGATTATTAAAGTTTTATTATTATTATTATTAAAGTTAATAACACACATATACCAAAAATAACTCCCAGTTTAATAAGTACATAATTATTTTAACAACTTACTTTTGATAAAAAAGCATATATTTTGTTATAAATCCAGTTTTTCTTTTTAATTTTGAGTCCTTGTGGAACCTAACCTTTGAATTTTACATAAAAACATATGAAAAAATATATCTCGACTTACGTCGTTTCGATTTACGTCGCGTATTTCGAGAATCCAACATGCCGTAAGTACGAGGACTGCCTGTAATACATTGAGGCAAAATAATACCCAATATCAGCATTTACAAAAAAAAATCGCATTTTTCCCCTTTAGCTCATTATTTTAGTTGTAATCTGAAATAAATTCATTTAAATACTTATATTTATTTTAATCAATTTCTCTTCAATTGGCTTCACATACTTAAATTTGTACATATAAATTCATTTAAATACTTATATTTATTTTAATCAATTTCTTTTCAATTAGCTTCATACAATTACGATATTTCGATAAGAAATGGGTTATTGACATTAAGCTTGTTGAATGTGGAAGAGAACAAGATATAAATGAAAGCGTACACGTTTACCAAGTGGATAAAATTTATTTTGGTTACACTCTACATGAATACTACAGTAATATTTATCATAAGTATCAGTAACAAGTATATTAAACACCTTTAGATACATAAACAGCATCTCCTTGAGAAATCTTGCCAGTTTTTACAACCTTAAGGTAAATTCCCATAACGCCTTTTTTGAAAGGTCCTTTGGATTCATGGAACCTGAAATGAAATAACAAGTGAGGTTTCTTTGATTTTTTTGACAGTTTGTATCATTATCCCCCTAATTAGTTGTTTCCAAATAACACAAAATAATGTATGCTCAGTTAAGGGAAGCTTAAGAATTCTAGGTTTTTCTGGAATTCCTGAACAGCTGACAACCCTAAATATTTATTTATTTATTTATTTACTTTATTTATTTATTTATTTACAATAACTGCCCTACAGGTCTTGAGACCCAACTACAAGGCAGTGATTATACAACAACAGAAACAATGTCATTAATAAATATATTAAAAAATAAAGGTCACAGTACTGATCCTTGCGGCACACCAGAACTTGTGAGAACCGCGAATTTCAACATACTGAACACGATTACGGAAATATGATTTAAATAACGTTATTAGTGAATCTGAAAATCCAAATGATGACAATTTTTTAAGTAAGATGGAGTGATCCAAATGATCAAATGCCTTTGTGAAGTCCAAATAAACAACATCCATCCGACAACCATGATCAATAGCCTCAGCTATATTCTGAGTCATAATCATGAGATTAGTTGTCGTCAACCTACCCTTAAAGAAGCCATGTTGAGATGGAGTAATTAAATTTTTAGTTAATGAAAAAATAGAATCATGAAGTAAAAATTCAAATATTTTGGAAAAATTGCATATAGTAAACACCGGTCTATAATTACAAACTTCAGATGTATCCCCTTTCTTAAAAACAGGACTAACCTTGGAAATTTCCATATGGAAGGAAATCTGTTTAATTTTAAACACCTATTATATAATATTTTAAGTGGTTTGGCTAGGATCAAGCTGCAGTCTCGTATTAGAAAGGCTGGGATTAAATCCGGACCAGTAGTAAATTTAGGTTTAAGCTTCTTTATAGCATTAACTATTTCACATTCAGTAAAATCAGATACATGAACAATTGGAAAGATGGAATCTACGGAACATGAATCATCCATGGATACCGGACTGGCCGAAGAAAAAGATTGCTTAAAGAATTCCGCAAAAGCATTTAAAATATCAGATAAGGTATTAGTTTCTTTATTATTAAAATACATACTATTTGGAATACCCTGTAGTTTCTTTTTCGATTTAATAAAATTCCAAAACTGTTTAGGATCCCTTTTAATATTATCCTCCACCCCCCGAATGTATGTTTAGTATGAGACAGATACAACCTATTAGCATCTAGTTTGGGTTTTATATACTCATGAACAGAATTGTGGAATATTTTTTGCATCATTATTTATTTATTTTTTTTTTATTTATCAAAAGAGTTATTTAAATTATGAAAATTTATAAATATGCGACAATTTTGTCCATGAGTGTATAAGAGATGGAAAAAATGTCGATTTTAAGACACGTGTTCACGAAACACAAAGATCAAAGAAGTCAGCGTGAAATTAAACTAGCAGTGTCCTTTTACTTTTGTTAAGAAGAGGTAAAAGAGCAATATACACATGGTAACGTTATTAGTAATAAAACGTTGATAATTATAAATACTTCAGAACCTTATCTAAAGTATAGGATATGGTATGAAGTGCGTGTTTTAATGTGAACTTTGCAATTCATGTATGACGTTCAACAATAAGTAATCTTTTTTACTATGAGATGCTGGTTTTTTGTCGTTTCGATAAAGTGCATTAAAATAATCAAATCAGGTTTTTTGCGTTTTTAAATGTTATCAAAAATGGGTTTTTCCAAAACAAAATATCTTCACACGGTTTTCAATAGAATTTAATTGCATTTAAATACTTTACTACTAATAAAAATATGCTATAATTTTGGGTTACACTTTGCTAAGTAACTATACACCAATGCTGCGAAAGGGTGTTTTCGGAAACCCAACACGCTGATATATTTTGAAGACTCTTACTGTGTGTTCTACCGATAGTAAATAGTAAAATATCGTAGTAATACTCTGAAATTTGCCTTCTAGAATCTGTTATTCTTCAGTATTCGTCAAAATTATAACATGAAAATTTTTATATTTCAAAAAAATGATGCTATAGAACTCCTTTTATGTATTTTTCTGATGATATTCTCTAAAACACTACGTAGGAATACTCTGGAATTTGATTCGTAACATCAGAAATGCAGAAATATATAACCCTAAATAGGCGACGAATTTTATTTAGTATTGTGCTGGAATGTCATGAGGCTGCAGCTGAAAATGTGGTCACTTTGAGTTAAACCAAAGCACACGATTTGTGTAACGAAAACCGCATTACTGATTCGCTAGACAAATAGGCAACTGAGCTGAAGATGCTTGACTAAGTTAGCAATAACAAAATCAATTAAATATTACTTTCACCATCTATTTAAAATACGATGGAATAAAATCAAAAACTGAGAATTCTCCAAGCAGTTATTAAACTAACCAGAGGTGAAAAAAGACAGGATGTCTGACGATGTCCAGAGAAAAACTGCATTTAGTTACACTGATTTTCACAGGGTAGTGCCACCTAAGAAAATATTTATTTAATATGAAAATATGCAACACTCCCAGATGTCGGCTATGTGAAACAGAAGACGAGACTATAGAGTGTTCTGGGCAATTGTCCCACTATACATTCATGTTAAGGAAGTTATGGCACATTGATCAACATGAGAGAAATGCTGCTATGTCATCGGCTACTTCAAGGCAGGGGCGGATCCAGCCTCTCTCTTTGGGGGGGGGGGGGAGGCGGTGATATCACAAAAGTACAGTACGGCAAGCGAAAGCAAGTTGTTGACTGGGAGGGGGGGGAGGCACCGGAAACATTCCCATATCTAGTGTAAAAGGTAGGGCCGGGTCTATTTTTCTGAATTTGAAGCTCTTGGGGAGGGGGGATGCCAGCAGCATACACATTGAAATCAAAGGTCTTGGGGGGCGGCTATCGCAAGAAAAACAAGTTGTCAAAGGGAGGAGGGAGTGCTAGCAGCATAAACATTCCTAACATAAACGGCAGAATCAGTTCTATTTTCTTGAACTCAAAGCTCTTAGGAGGGGGGGCGGCGGTCGCAAGCATACACATTCCTATACTCTATTCAAGAACTAGAGAGAGTAATAAAACTATTACCGAAACCTCCAACGTACTTGCTCCAGTGCCGCAGGTAACTGAGGAGTGTCGTAAATCTAATTATATTTAATTATATTTAAATATTATAAGCTTTTATAAATTTACTGCACCAATAAAATTTCTGATAGTTCAATTTAATTCCTGTCAGTAAGCAAAGTACACCTTACAGTGTGTCATTAGTGATTTATCTTGTTTGCGCTTGTTTTTATATATTATTTGAAATTAGTGAGATACCCAAAAGATATGGCTTTTACCTTTATATTTATTACAACATGGTTAAACCAAGGCATTTTTTCCTCAACGAAAAACTTATTACGATGAATGTTTATGATGCCTTAAGATATCAATATCTAAATAATAATGTTAAAAGCTCCTTTGAGATGTGTTCCAACATGACGGGAGTTGGAAAATCTACTATGTACCGAATATTGAAGGAGTAAAAACGACTGGAATTGTTAATACTCCCAAGCCACATTCGATCACAGGCAGCAGAAATACCTCGTTGGAAGAAGAGATGAAAACTGCAATAAAAGGAGTTGGGCATACCTTTTATTATGAGAAGCAGATCCCAACCATCGACAAAATTCTAACTAAAATCAATGACGATCGAGGTTTACCTGAACTTAAAAGAACTGAGCTCTGGAAATTGCTCAGAGAACTTAATTTTTGTCAGATAGGAAATCTGTTCTTATAGATCATCCGGAAACTGTCCGATGGAGAAGGAAATATCTCTCTCAAGTAAAAGGTAGAGTTACTAGAAATAACACAACTTACAAAATTAGTTATTAGTAATTTTTTGAATAAAGTTACTGAGAAAAATTGGGAAAAATCCATATAATAAAAGAATAAAACAAAATGTAGAACCTCGATCTCATGATCGTTGAGATAGAGGAACCAATCATAATTAATTTGAACGAAGATAGCTTTACTGACTTTGATTCCGAATTAGATACGTAATGTTTACCAGTGTAAACACAATTTATTATTTAAATTTTAGTTTTTCTTATATTTTATTGTTTAATGTTGTCTCACTCTTTTATTTTATATATATTTAATTCCATTTAGCCGTAATTTTTTAATTATTTTATTATTGTATTTGTGTCTTTTTCTTAAGTATGTAGAATTAATACGTTTTTTTGGGGCTATCGGATTTCCATATAATAGCGTAAATTAAATTAAGATGTCAGCGCAATAGAATTAAAAATAAGTAGGTCTAATTTTAACTGTAACATATAAAAATTAATTACATTTGAATCCCTTTTTAGTGTTTAGTTGTAATTCTGCAGATGGTTTAAGAAATAAATAAACTGAAACGTCAAATGTTCTAGAAATGTTTTTAATTAATAATAAAATGACCGATAGCCTCAAAAAATTTTAAATATTATATGGACGAATTTATTTTTTTATATACGTTTATCTTCTTGTATTTTTGACAATGACAAGTATTTAACTTATAACTTTGAATTTTTTGAGAGAATAAGGCTACGTTTTAGTTTGAATGTGCCTAAAGTAGATTCTATACCAAAATTAAAAATAATAAAAATGCAGTTGTGATTTGCGTTAAATATGTCAAAATTATCTATATTTTGTAATGAATGTGAATTATTAAGAAATCATAAGAAATAATATAATATTATAAAAACTTTTTATTTTAAGTTTATTACTGAAATAATATTCTATGCCATAAATACTTGGTGATAAAATAAACCTCCTTCCGACGCCTATGACAAGGATTAAAATTCTTTTTAACACTTCACATTTACAAATATCTGCTGTTATCCAAGCCAAATAGCTCATTATTATAGATCTGTATTTTTGATTATAAAATTTCGAACCTATTCCTATGAAAAATTTTGTCAAAGACACCTGTCTGAAGAACACAGGTAGTTTGCGAAGAAAAAAAGGTAAAAAATTATTTATTATTCTCTCTAGTTCTTGAATAAACTATAGTATAAGAAGCAAAATCGGGTCTATTTTCCTGAACTCCAAGCTCATGGGGGGGGGCGATCGCCCCCACCGCCCCCCCTCCTTGGTTCCGCGCCTGCTTCAAGGTGCGTATAAATATGGCGAGCTGAGCACGTGACGCGCTCGTGATGAGCGAACTTACAGCGAGACTCCTTTGAATTTTGCCGATTTCTATTGATGTCGAGTGCCTTCGACGGTAGGTCTCAAAGCAGGTAATAAATGTACTTGAGTTAAAAGAAGTCAATTTTTTTATTGTTCTATTGTTTGCGAGTAGCTCGACCAAGACTCGCAGTAATCCCGTTTCTGTCGGTTTTTTGGTGTGAACTCAAAGGATTTTTTTTTATCTAGAGGGACGTGTTTATAACACGCTCCTTCGAAAAAAATTACTTCTCAACGACACTGACGACACGAGATTTTTTTGTTAATTAAGTGGAATTTATTTAGCACTTGGCATTGAGTAAAAGTTGTTCAAAAGTGAATATGGAGTGGTTCGAAGAAAACATGATGAATTTAGAGGAGACCTGCAAATAATTCCAAAATTTATGAGTTATGGAAAAAAATTTAATGAAAGAAAAGAAGTGGATGTGTAAAATGATATTGAGTCAGACATTTTGCAGAGACCAGCGTGTCTGTCAAATTAAAATGGGCTGCTGAAAATATACTTCCCTTCTGGATATGACTGGTTCTATTTTGTTTAATAAATATTCAAAATATAATGGAGAGACTTTGGGGAAATTTCTGTATAGTCTGCTAATATGTTGGAGCTATAAGTTTGCTAGAATTTCCAATCCTGACGTTATTTTATCCAAGGTAGTGCGTTGTTATCGCTGAGGTTTTCGTTTTTTATTTAATAAACTTTTTAACAGTAAAATCCCACTGAATAAAACTAGCAAAGCAGTCGTTTATTCTTCTTCGTCAGACATGACAGGGCAGGTCTATCTTCTTCGGTCACTTTGTATTAACTAAATCGTTTGCTAGAAATTGACATCGTGTGCTCCACTTCAACCGAAACAAGGCTACCCTTTGTACTTCGTCACTAATAAGTCCGATTTATAAAAAGATATAACTTTAAACCTGGACATATTCTTTACCAAAATTCTTTGTAAAATGTACTACGGTACTAGTTGGATAACAAATTTGAGTATTCGTAATACAAAACACATTTGGTGTGAAAGTTCCACCTATTTCAAGGGCGATAGGTTGGCTCAGCCAGATTTTTATAGGAGAATACTTAACGAACCTAATGAAGCTCTGAAGCCTAGCCCACTGCCCTCATTTTACAGATCAAGACCAAGAACACAGAAATTTTTTAGGTTATAATTTTGGAAAGGGCTTATAAACGAATTACTGCGATGAGGCTAATTTCATAGTGTTACTATGACCCTCTTTGGTGTATACCATCGAGAAAATATTCTAGATGGAGTTATCAAAGCAAATCAGAGTGTAAAGTTTCAGCAAACATACTTTTATAGGATTGATGCAAAGTTTGACTATAACAGTTTCTTAGATCTCCAAATAGAACTATTTATTTATATTATTGTTTAAATTTATTGAATAAGAACTGACGCGTTTTAAAAAACATTTAAGCATTTCTGGAATTTATTTAGAATTGATGTAGATACTTGTAATAGTAATTTTTATTAACACGGTAGTTATTGATAACTTGACATGATCCTATTTTTTAAATAATCATTTTTGAAATTCCGTAGCCACTATCATTTAGAATTTTTCATCGTAAATCAAAGATTTTGACATTTCTATATAATAAAATAAACACAAATAAAGTGTTAACAAGATAAATTACAAGTTTGTTAACTGGCAGGAAGATATGTTTAAAACTCTGAAGTGTAACAATCTTTGAGCATATACTACTGGATGTAGCATGCAATGTTTCGCCCAGAGCAAGAGAGATAGTACTACCCCATATTCGCCGTCTCTCCCGGTAACGTGCGCAAAGCATTGCACGCTACCTATAGTAATGTATGCTCGAAGGAGACAATAAAAAAATAACTTTGGATGGCGAAAAACATTTGAGATTTGCCGATGATGTAACCTTGATAATCAGAGACAAAGAAGACTACGAAGAATACAGGGAGAATTGAATGACATATCGAAAAAGATAAATCTGAAAACAAATATCAGCAAAAGTAAATACTTAACTAAGTATGCGAAACAAAAGCAATATAAATTATTAAAAAATACACAAATAGAAAAAGTTCATAACTATATATTCCTGGGCCAAAAATTTGACTTGTCAAAAAATAACTTGACAGCAAATCGGCAAGAAGAGTCTTTAAGTCCCCAGCATTTGTAAGACTACACGGAATATTTAAATCCGATGTGTCTAACACGTTTCAATCTGTATGTTTTCCCAACCCTTCTAGATCAGAAACATGGGCACTAAATAAAAGTATAACCCATAGACTACGAGTATGACAACGCGTCATAGAGACTCCTAAAGGTCAAACTTAATGTGTTATGGAACACACACTAGTTATTTTATACTGTTTAACGTGAAATATATTCTGCTAAAATGAATAATTAAATAATCACTCCTCGGATAGATTTTATACGTGAGAACGGGATAGTATATAATTTTTTATTACCACCCAAGAAAGTCTAAAGGAAAAATAACTCAATTATTGTACTTAAGCATAATCTCAACTTTATTACCTTTGAGTCGTTTAAATGTTTTCTTAAAAATATATAAACCTAGACTATTTATTACGATATAAACTAAAAGACCCTCTTTAAGATTTTTAAATAAATCTGTCAAAGAAATCCTACCCTGACTATGTAATTAAAACGGAAAAGATAAGAGCTAAGGGAAATTTTAACATATGGTGTATGCAAATACCGTTAAAATGTATTAAAATATCAAACAAAAGAATAATTAAAAAACTCGCTATAATGGAATATATTGTTTGACATCATGTAAAAAAATAAGTATAATTACTGTTTTTTCTGTTCACATGGAATAAAGAATTAGATATATATTTTCAGAACAACTAAGAAGAATGAATAGTTTTTTTTACAGAAATTATCGATTTTTCTTTTAGGTTTAGGAAGACGTAGATTAGTTTGATTAACTGTTTTTACATAAGAAAATAAAATTATGACGTTCAGAGGCCAATTCGTGAATTTAGTATACGGTTATAGAATAGCTAACGCCATCGGGACGAGAAGAGCGAAACCTTCTAGCTTTAAGGGAATGAAATTGACGATTACAGGGTGTACGACCGAGGGGGTACGAGGTGTAAGGATCGAGGATGTTCTTGTAAAAATAATAAGCACAGTTACAATTTGGAATTCGTTTAGGGCGGTCGGTACGACTTTTAAGAATAGTGATTTAGAAAATTACATGACGTATATATTCGTCGGGAATGAAGGTTTTCTTTGTTTTGTTTTGATTTCTCTAGGGGAATATCCTATATTTATGTCACTGGGTAAAAGGAGTGACTTTAATACTATTTGTTAAGTAATATAAATAGCTGTTTTTTTTCGCGTTTTTATTCTTTTTTCTGTTTAATATTTTAGAAAGCTATTTATAGGTTTTATCTTCTAAATTGGATTTTACATTTTTACCAATAGAATGGCCAACGGGAGCAATTATTTTAGTAACTTGATATTGTTATTCATTTCTAATTTGAGGTTTATCATTGTAAATATTTCCATTTCCTATTTATTTTTGTTAATAGACTTAAGTGTTTTGAGAAACTTGGTTTGTTTAATTTATTAAAAACCTTCACGCGATTAAACTCGCGGACGCACTGCTGTGAGAGCTTCAAACAAGAGATGTCATCTGACCAGCTAGTTAGCTGAGTTTTGATATTAGTAAGCTTTAAAATTACCCTGTAGTTGTTTGGTTTTAAAACTGTAAAAAAAAAGATGAACGACCAGACTTCCAGAGCGTCTTTGTTATCGTAAAATTTAATTATAGGTTTTTAAAATAGCTACTAATATGGGACAGTAGTATGATTATAGATGGAACGGCTAACGCTACCAAGACATTCCGCTAGCAGGAGTATATGATCAAATGCTGTCACAAATGACCACATGATAAATACAGAAATAAAATGGATATCCAAGTAACAGATATAATAGAAATAGTATGTACATACAAGAAAATGGAACTAGACACGACATTGAAAAGATAAAGAACACTCAGTGAGCATGAAAGATTATAGAATGAATACCACGAGCACATCAAAAATTAAATGATCAGATAATACAGAAATATTAATTGGATCTGACTAGATATGGAAAATACACGACAGAGAACAATGCCAGCAGTTAAGGAAGGCTCTTATCGAACGATGAATAAAATAAACTTAAAAAGAATGTGCCATGGATTTCTAATCGTTTTTAACCTCCAAAAAAAGCCAGCACACATTCTTCAAATGAAAAACTCATGACCACCGTCTTTTGAGACCGCAGGAGTTATTCTTATCAAAATCACGTTCGGGTTTTGCAGTAGCCAGCACAGTTGAAACAACACTCATTGAAAATATGTGGAAAGAAGTAGAACGTCGCATTCATACTAAGCGCAAATACCCAATCATTGGTAAATAGATTCACTCAGAAATCTTCCCATATTATATGAATGCTAAATAATCGATGAAGAGGTAGATTCATGAAATGCAGACCGGGGCATAGGCAGGCTCAAACTGAATGCTAAAAGCATCTGATTGGGATGGGTAGAAAAAGTGGATGATGATGAAGTAGTTTCCGAAAATTGATCTTAGAAATACCAGTAAGTAATAAGGTATCCAAAACAGCCGATTAACTAATTTAAAATTATATGGTTGTGATAGAATTTACTCGAAATTTAATCAGAAGAGAACCAAGATTTTTAGCTAAAATTGTAGATAGGTAATGAAATGTTAGTAAATGTAATTAAATTTGTAG
Organism: Diaprepes abbreviatus; assembly: GCA_034092305.1. NCBI lineage: Eukaryota > Metazoa > Arthropoda > Insecta > Coleoptera > Curculionidae > Diaprepes > Diaprepes abbreviatus. The sequence goes on along the minus strand of JASJET010000014.1, from coordinate 424,204 downwards.
ATTTATTAGATTTCGAAAATAGAAACTTCATGTATGTGTATATGAATGTCTAAATTTTAGTGGAAACATTTTAAAATATCTATATAAAATTTTTAGGGGTTCATTTACGCGTAATAAAAACAAATATCAAGATAATGAAGAAAACAATATTTCAAGGGCAAAAAATCGTTTGATTTTGCATCGTAAAGTAAATATTGACGAAAATATTTTGGTAGCAAACATACCACATCTTTTCTAATCTCTTTATTTCAGGTTGCACGTTTTTAAGTGGTTTATTTTTTGCAAGATCTTATCTCAAATTTTTTTAAGTCGTTTAACGAATTTCTCAATACATTTTCTTTTTTGTTGTCTCTTAAAATACTTTAACTGAAGATATTATTTCCTTTTTTCAGGAAAATACGCGAAAGGTGTTTAACCTGATAATCTGAATATTGTTTGCCTTTTAATGTATGCGAGTTTTGCGGACAATGAATTATTTCAATGCAAATGGTGTTTTTTTTTCAATTTTGCATGGCATTACTTAATTTTTTCCAAAATATTTTTTTTTATCATTTTTAATTTAAACCATTTCCAATACTTTTTCTTCTTCATATTAATAATTAAGATATCTGCCAAGTGGCGAGTAAAAATTTTATAATTACAATAAAATGTAATACCGTCAACTCTACTTTACTAGCCTATTAATAAGTTAGGTTTTATTCGAGGATAACTACGCCATACGTAAATCGGGCTACTACATACTTTCATAAGCACTGAAGATTTTTAAGTGTCAAGGGAAGATAGCCCTCACCAACATCAGGCAACACTGGAAATGATCCGTAGAATTTACAAGTCATTACCCGTCGTGGGATTTCATCAATTGTGTAATTAATAGCTACACGTTGTTATTGAAGAGAAAGATCCTTTTTTATGTTTGTGTTGAACTGTAATTAACTTTTGCTGATTTTCAGGTTTGGTATTTTGAAGTTGGAATTGTTTTGTAGGGTTTCTATTCTGCAGAATAATAATATTAACTATTCAAAGCAGCGGCTAACTAGTTTTATTCAATATCTTCATAATTATCGCAACAATGACAAGTATTTTGATAATATTTCGTAATCAATACTGTCAAACTTTGAACCACTTCAAAAAAAAAGAAAAACCCCTCCTGACTTACGAACATATAATTATTGCTCAATCAAAACTCTTAGAAATATGGCAATGAATCCGTTGAAAGCCACGCTTTCATATCAAGGAGCCCCATACTCTCTTAACACAACGCTGCATTGCCCAGCGCATTCGCCAACATACACATAACTTTAGAGAATGATATTTCGTGAATGAGACGACTAAATATAAAATATTATATATATATATATATATATATATATATATATATATATATATATATATATATATAGGGTGTTTTTTTATAGAGGTATAGAACTTTAAGTTGGCAACACTTTTTTAACTGGCGGCCATTTTGTCAGCTGTCAAGTGATTTATGTTTAGTTTGGTTTGACATTTCAACATGAATAGACTGACGCCTGAACAACGCTTCCAAATTGTGTAAATTTATTTTGAATATCATGGTTCTGTTCGAAATACGTATCGCGCACTACGTCGAAGAAGTCATTGCTGCTGTAGAGCGTAGCGTAGAGGAAGACCCGAATCAGTCTATCCGCCATCGTGCACAGGAATTGGATATGTGTCCATTCACTTTATGGAAGATTTTGCGGAAAGATCTTGGTTTGCGTGCTTACAAAATCCAACTCGTGCAAGAATTGAAGCCACACGATCACCTAGCAAGGCGTAGATTCGGTGAATGGGCCCAAAACAAGATTGCGGTTGATCCCGATTTTCATAAGCGAATTTTGTTTAGCGATGAAGCTCACTTTTGTTTGAATGGATATGTCAATAAACAAAACTGCCGTATTTGGAGTGATGATAATCCTCAAGTGTATGTTGAGACACCGTCACATCCAGAAAAACTGACTGTTTGGTGTGCTTAATGGGCTGGTGGAATCATTGGTCCGTACTTCTTTAAAAACGATGCTGGTCAGAACGTTACAGTCAATGGTGACCGCTATAGAGCCATGATTACTGACTTTTTCGTTCATCAATTGAATAACCATGATGTGCAGGAGCTGTGGTTTCAACAAGACGGCGCAACATGTCACACAGCTTGTACCACAATTGATTTATTGAAGGAAACGTTTGGTAACCGCAAAGTTTCACGATTCGGACCCGTGAATTGGCCTCCAGCGACTTAACGCCGCTAGACTATTTTCTGTGGGGATATGTGAAGTCGCTAGTCTACGCCAATAAGCCCGAAACGATTGATCACTTGGAGGACAACATTCGCCATGTTATTGCCGATATACGGCCACAAATGTTGGAAAAAGTCATCGAAAATTGGACCTCCAGATTAGACTACGTCCGAGCAAGCCGTGGCGGTCATATGCCAGAAGTCATATTTAAATTATAATGCCAGAAGGTTATCTTTCGAATAAAGTAAATATCATGTCAATTTAAAAAATTCATCTTTGTTTTATTCCATTTAAAAGTTTTATACCTCTATAAAAAACACCCTTTATATATACATATATATATATATATATATATATATATATATATATATATATATATATATATATATATATATATATATATAACGTGCACTGGTGTTTTTCCGGTTTTCAATCCGTTCGTCAATAGAAAAATCTTCACGACATTTCCCCAACCTTTCAGCGGGTATTTTCAAGTGATACTTCCTCGACGGCTGCTCGGCTTGGAATTCCAAAATTTCATTGCAAAAGACTAAAAAACTGTCGAAGTTATATGGCTGTGACATACAGACGGACGGGCAGACAACAAAGCGAAACTATAAGGGTTCCTATGAAACCCTAAAAAGCAAGCGAAATTTTTCAATAATAAGCTTAATAAACATAATTATGAATAGGATTTCATTAGGGCGACTAAAGGGTTTTTATTCTCTGGTAGGGTTAATTGTAAATTCGCTATTTTTTAGAGGGTGTTCGATCACGGGTGCAAAAATAGCATGCGCTCTTGGACTATAAGCCTTGAAACAACACGTTTCTCGAACCACCTGTCATATTCCTTGACCGCAATAAGACTAAGTACAGCTCCACTGACGAGATCATGAGGTGATCGAAACGTGTATGGAGAGAGGACCAGAGCGATATTTGGAGGAAATAAACTGTTTGTATATATATTTTTCATATTCTTTGCCTGAAATGAGAATTACATATATAACAAACTATTTAAATACGGCAGAAATATTTCTTTATTTCTTACTGAAATTTTGATTTTTTAAAAATTTCACGTTACTCCGGTGATTCATAGATGTCGTTCGACTGGCGATGTTTTTCAGTCTGACATCGAAGTTGATAGATGGCGGGTGCAATATCCTGCTGACATACCTTGAAATTTATGGTTCATATATCAGTTATTTCCTGCTAATGTTGCTCTCGGTCCGATGCAGCTCCACTGACGAGATCATGAGGTGATTGAAACGCGTATGGAGAGAGGACCAGTGCCATATTTGCAGGAAATAAACTGTTTGTATATATATATATATATATATATATATATATATATATATATATATATATATATATATATTTCATACTCTGCCTGAAAGGAGAATTACATATATAACACACTAAGACTAAGTACAGTTGACTTTATTGACATTTATACGATGTAATAACTGTCAACTTATCTGTTGTAGTATTGACAAACACACGTCTTTCGCATAATGTTTTATATTTTTCATACTTACTGTTCAAGCAATTTCATCGGTTGTCTTTCCGGACTCATTATGCCAGTTGCTGGAGAAACAGTTGGTGCAATACATCTTAAACATTCTAAGCATACTTTCGCTACAACCTCGCCTATTTTAATGTATCTCCATTCTTCTTCCGCAAACGCTTTTGGACCTAAAATCATAACAATACTTAATATGTAAATAAACTTCAATCATCATTGGTGTCCGACAAAGAGATTTTAGATCCATAGAGGCCATTAACCCTGAAGAAAAAACTATTTTGTGAATCACAACAAAGATGCGTATAAGCCACACATTTATTTACTTATTTATTCTTGCAAATTACACAATATTTAATAGTTGTTCACAATTTAATTCACTTTGTTTTACCAAGTCAAATCAGTATCTTTCAAATAGCACTAAAAATGAATCAAAAGCAACATTGTCGGGTTGTGCAGTTCATCTGGATAAGTTATAATGATACTAATTCTAGTTATTTGTTGAACCATTATAAGTAGAAGCCAATATATTTTAGCTAAAAATGATTATTTATAGGCCAAAAACTTCTGTACATTCCAGAAATTACGTTATTTAATGTCTTATGATATTTAAATAACTAAAAAATGTTAATAAAAAATAAAATTTTTTAATTCTAAGAACTTCATATTTTTTGCAGATATATCGCGACTTGGCAACAAGGCAGATCCTCATCTGGTGGTTACCATGGTTACACGAATACTTCTGAAACACAAATATTTACATAGGTCCACGGATTTCTTCAAATAAAATGGATGACAGATTGTAATGGAGCTGTCAAACGAAAAAGGTCCGGCGTATGCTCGGCGCCATATTCGAGAAAATGACGTTTTGGCACGTCAAATTAACCGTCGAAAGTCAAAAAAATAGTGTCATTTACTGTTCTCGATTCATGCGCCGGAGCAGCTCAGGTGTAAGAAGCCCTTGCTTTATTCATGCAGTGCATTATATCTCGGGGCTTGTCAAATTTGTTTTCCCCTTACCCTTAAGCACCACTAAAAATATTTGGTGTATAAAGCCCCAATAGCTATCAGTTATCATTTTTAAATGCTATTTTTGGTTAAAAAACATTTTATACATGAAATGGAGAGACAAAAAATAAGATTATTTCACAAGCTATCGAACTTACGTTCATAGTTCTTTTAACGAATTATGAAATATTTATGGCCGAAAATGCGATGACACCAGACAAAATTCAAAACTAATAAGTAATAAAATATAATTTTTACCTTTTTGTCTTCAATATGTTTTGCTAGGCATATCAAAAACACCAATTCCGAAAAAAATAATTTGGAGGTTATTTACTGTTCAAATTAACACTTAAACCGCTTTATTCACATCTACTCGGAGCTACTCAGGGTTTGATGCACCTGAGCTTAAAACTCTTGAATCGAGGGCAGTAATTGTTGTTATTGTTGTGAAGTTGATTGTCATTAAAATCTTTGTATTTGCCTTGGATTAAATTTATTTTATATTACTTAACAACCAAGTAATATGCACCAAGGCATAAGTCAAATACTGAGGTGTAAATATAGACCACAAAATTATCTTAAATTTGCACCTTAGAACTGTTAAACAAAAATGTATACAAAGAGTCAAACGCTTTAGGAGTCTAATATACAAAGAAAAAGGCATATCAAGAAAAACAACTCATATATAGAAAGCAATATACTGACTTTATTAGGAATAGATGCCCCCCACATAAGTAATTACAGGAAGCCAGTACTGATAAACCTTGAAACGGTGGAAATTACAAATCTATGTAGTATGACTAAAAGCCATCATCCCAATCCACTACGGGAACTATCCAATCAGTTATTTATTGTATGAGTTTTCAAAATATCCAGCCTCTTACTGCAAGACGTCCTGTCCTGACAATTAAATTTGAAAGAAAATCTGCAACTTGACCGGTGATAGAGGAACTATGTATGACCAGAGACCGAAACCATAGACCAGCCAGAAGACCTTCATTAATGATACTGGCAGATCTCACGTTCAACCTTTCATATACTTTTTTTATTATTTTGTAAAGATTTGTAGGGGCTTGAAGATCAAATGTACTATAAATAAGGTATTTATTCTAAAGAACCTCGTTCATTGACCTGTAGAGTTTAAATTTATATGTCCTAATAAATTAAAATCATAATAATATTTATTTAATTGTAGTGTAGTATAGTGTTTAACAGAGCGTAAGGAAGTAAAATGTTGCATTTAACATTATTTGAATATAAAATTTAATGTTACTTATTTAAATAAAAGTTTCAGCTATCTTACAAATTGTTACTTCTCAAATTTTTTATAAGTTGTGTTGATGAAAACAATTATGTCACACTTAAATGTTTAAAAGTAAGATACTCGGCTGTTATAGACATATGGACACAAATGTTTATGTTAAATCCGTAATCAGAACTAGCCGTAGGAAAACATTTTTAAATACCACGCCCATACTATTGAGATATGAACAGAATTTATTGTAATAATTTTGCATGTCAATAATCTCAAATTTACTTGAAATTGGAGAGACATTTAACTTTCTAAGGATATTTTAATTGATAATTAGAAAATACTGAAAATATTAAAAAGAACAGGGTACCTCCTAATTAACATTTAATTTTTTTTTTCAAAAAATATAACGTTTTGAAGAAACAATTCGTCAACATATTGCTTTTTTTTAATGACCGACCAATGGTATCGCAGACATTCAGAGATTGTAATCAGTTGACACGAATTAGATCCGTCAGGTGAGTTTAAAACATAATACTTTCATTTTATCTCTTTCTACTATCCGTTTCGTTCAACTACTTATGTCGATACAAATTCGGAAAGCTATGCGATTTGCCTCTACCCTTGTCAGTTAGAGATAACCGATTATATTTAGCCCGTATAATTTTCCTACGGCGACAGCGTATTCACTGTTGTTGTAAGTGAACTTTCCCCAATATGGCGAATAGCATGGTCCGGACATTTTCGGTTTATTACACGATCAGTACATTTACTTTACACGTGCGTGCATAGGTCAGAAATTTTGGATGAAGTTTTTCTTGTTTGTGCCTGTCAGAATTTTAACCTAAAATCTCTTTGATGTTCGAACTTTTTTTTTCCATCCACTTAAGCCACGAACTTGACACATAAAATTGGACTGCTCATGCATAATACCTCCCTTATACTAAAAATGGCCCCACCATGCTCCGTGTCATTACGTGCAAATAATTGGTTTGGCAACAATGAATTCCCTAAGTTTTTATTATATTGGTGAAAGTGTATTTTTGACATTGACTGAATACTTTTCATTTTGACAAGAATTTAGTTTTGATTTTGCTGTTTTATGCATTTTATCACATTTTATGTAACGTCTTACTGAAAATTTCAAACAGGGACTTGAATTTTAAGTTTTTTTTTGGTATTTTAAAAAATGCGATTATCGTAAGACGTGCAAATACATCATCTAGTAAATTGGAATTTATTTTGTTGGTAAGTTATAAAGCATTCAGTAATAATTATTTAAAATTTTACCTTAGAATCAAATTGTGAATCTAAGGGTAACAAGTTTAATCTAATGGATATGATGTACGATAATTTTTAAATGTTATCAATATTTTAGTTTTCTAAGAGAAAAGAAACTTCAAATTGAAGGGTTGAAGCAAATTGGTCTTGATCATAATTCTTTTATACACCAGATGCGTAACTCTATTCAGAGCATTTTTCTGAAGATAGTTTAATACAAGAAGATGAACAAAAAGTTTGTGGTGTGCTTCTTACAAATAAACTGCCTAAAAGAAGCTATGAAGCACTGTTCGATGTAAATATCTTGAAGCAACTAAATTTGGACTTAATAACATTCTCGCTCTACAAAAAAAAGGTCCTGAATTAGGTGTGCATTAACCAAGAACGATATCGTTTTACCACAAAGTTAATGTTCCATTGACATATAAAGCTGAACATCGAAACTGGTATGCTGTTAAAATTTAAAATGATTATACATTTAAAAACCAAAATACCATATTAAAATAGGAATAAATGATTGCATATTATATGAAATTTTTCAATATTATTAAGCATGTTTGGAAATTACATAAATTTTACTTTTATGTATTTGTTTTGTCTAAAAATAAAATAATAACCTTTTGTTTCAATATGTTATTAATTTAAAATAAATTTATATTTAATTACTTATTATTTAAAAAAAAATAAAACAACAATTCTTGGTTTTAGCTCAGATAGTAAGGAAACTTGTGTTGTGAAAATCCTTTGTCAAAATAGTGAGAAGCTGTGATTGATTACCATTTCAAAAATTGATCTCAATTGATCAATTCCAGACCCTCAAACAGTTAGTAAATGGAAAGTTTGACCTAGTGTAAAAATTCAAAGCTGCTAGTAAATCTTTATGTATATATATTTAGATTAAAAATGATTGTATTAATGTAAGAATCCCACTCTTGTATTTACATTCTTTTTCATATTTAAAGTGTCTTAATAAATATTGTTTTGTTTACAATTAAATATAGACTGCTTTAACACTATCCACTTTGGAGTTTAATTTTTTTTATAAAAATGGTTTTAGTACATAATGTTATTTTACTTTCTTTAAATTAAAGCTCCGTTATTATGAAGGGGGTCAACATTATCATAAATGTTGTTAACCCTATGTAAATACCTAACATATCAGTTCCCTAAAAGTATCGAGGAAAAAATAATTTTAACAAAGACCTAATCGAAGCTATTTTTAAATTATGAAATTCTATTACTTTGCGATAGATTATATGGACATTTCGAGACCTCACATTAAACAATATATTACATTAATTCATAATATAAAATTTTTAAAAATAAATGCCTTAATGCTTTTTTTCATTAACTTCTTCTTCTCCGAAGCAGGATGTAGATTATACTAATGTTATTTGCAAAAATATCCACTGATTTCCACAATCTTTTCCCAAACAGATATTTAAAAAAAAAATTAGTCTCGATTTGTTTTTGGCGCATATTTCACATTTTAGCTATTTTGCTAAATAACAGTTTTATCGTAAAAAATAAAATATGTAAACAGTCATAGAAAAGGCATTTTCATTTATTTATAGGAACTAACATTTTATGCTTGTTTTCTAAAAATAATAAAATTGCTACATATTTACACTGTTCCAAAGAAATTAAAAAAATAGGTTTAAAGAAATTGCTTTGAATAGAAAAATTATAATTTTGAAAAAACTAAAAACAGAAATTTAAGTTAAATATTGTTTTACAAAAACAATTATCCCGGTCTTTTTTATTGAATATACTCAATTAACCTGTCAAGTAAAACAAGGAAGAGCGATTTATTGTTTGAGATATACTATAGAAAGAGATAGTTATTATCTAAACCTGTTAGAATAAAAAAACTGACCTTCATACACGACACATTCACGCCAATATAAGAAATTAACAGGGAATTCAATGTCGTCATACAAATCATTGCACCTAATGGCGACCAATAAGGGGGGGGGGGGCAAAAAATTATTTTTATGAGCAGTCCAGTTTTTTATGTCAAATTCGTGACTTAAGCTCTCTGTACATTTCATAATCTTACCTTCAACTAGAAGATTAGGTCTAAAATTTAAGAACGATATTTTCTTATCGTCTGATAATTTCTCGTTTGTCCAATCGACTGATGCTTGATTAAGCAAATGCAGTGCTGCGAGATCACTAAAAATTCCCTAAAATAGAAAAAATATATAAAGTCGATATTACTGTTTTATTTTACGTATTACAACGAAAAACAATAAACACATTTAATAATTACAATACCTAGAACAGTGGTTCCCAACCAGTGGCCTCGACCCACAAATTATCTTTAAAATTTATAGGTAGGTGATAAAATATTAGTAATTTATTTATGCTTGACAACATACGAGATATGCAATGTAATCAGTGCCGACGTATGAACCTCTCGTTATGTCTGGCAAGGCTAGAGCAAGCTAGCCGGGTAGTTCGCAGCGATCAGAGAATCGTGTAAGAGAGAGAAGCGTCACAGCTGACTGCCTAACATTCCGCCAAGCTAAAAATAATCGGGAAAGTACTCCTAACTAATATATAAGCAACAAGCAATCTTTAAATAGTCAGTAACGAGTTTAAACATTCGAATATAAATATGAGGGTAGTGTTAAAAAGTTACTGTGTTTTTTTCTGTCGTTTGTAAATAAATAGTTCTTATTTGATTCCAAAACGTTATAATAGTAGGGTTAGTCCGTTAAAATTAAAATGTTCTGTTATTTTCCGTTTTGATAACACAGTACGATGTGCAATTTGTGCATTGATTAAGAATGGTCATCTCTTGTAGATTTTGGGTCGCTGAATTCCAATCCGGCCTTAGAATTGCTCGATCATATCAGATTTTTTAAATATTCTAGCCTAAAGGGCAAAAAAGGCGATTTTGACCGATATTTGAGGTTATGTATCATCTCGACATTTTTTTTCTCAAAAACAATATACAGCATCTTAAAGTATAAGTCTTTCTCTTTCAAATGCCGCTGAGTTTGCTCAAATATTTTTCTTTTTCTTCGAGATATTCAATTTTAAAAATTTCAAAACAACAAGTACAACAACTACCTATTTATATACAGTGGAAAACAAAAGGAAGAAAGAGCCCAAGAAGGAGTGCTCATCCACGAAAAATACGAACACTACATAGAGGACATACAGTACGTCGATGAAAGACTCATTGACGTCATCCTAAACTTACAACCAGAAAAGATGAACATCATAAGCGTCTACGCACCAGATATCAGCAAACCCAGAGAGGTCAGAGAAACATTCTTCAATAAACTGCAAGATCTACTAAGTACCATACCCGATAGAGAAAAAGTATTTATGCTAGGAGACTTCAACTCAAGAATAGGTAACGAACCCATTCCGGGAGTAATGCAGATATATAATGAGGTAACACTAAATGACAACGGGGAACAACTCATACAACTGTGCGCCCAAAACGAGACGAGAATAAATAACACCTTCTTTCCACATAAGTGGCAATATAAACGGACATGCGAAAACACCCGAGAACAAGAATCAACCATAGACTTCATAATAATGAACAGAAAAGTGTTACCCCACCAAATACTCGATGTCAGAACTCTGAATTCGTCAGACCTGGGAAAAGACGACCACCGACTAGTATTATGTAAATACCGGTCCCAACAAAGTATAAACAGAACGCACAAAGAGAAACACACCTTTATTTAATACAATACCGAATCATTCGCTAACGATAGCACAAAAGTATTGTATCAGCAGAGAGTCTCGGAGAAAATAAAAGCTAATACAATCCTAGAAAATGACGGAGTGAAGAAAGCCTGGGAAAAACTGAAAAGAAATATACAAGAGAGCGCCAGGGAGGCTATCGAAACACGAACAGTTAGCACGAACAAGCGAAGCAATACAAAACCATGGTTCACAGAAGAGGTGAAAATACTAGCAAAAGAAAAACGACAAGCATTTACAAAATACCGACAGCACAAAACAACAAACCATTTCGAAGAGTACAAAACGGTGAGAAACAGAATCAACAGTCAAATAGCTCAACTGAAGAAAGAATACTGGGAAAAGTATTCAAAAGACATGGAACACGACCTATATGGAGGACAAAAGAAAATATGGAACATGCTGAGGAACAGAAAAAAACCAATCAATGAATACGTTCAACTAAGTCCAATCGACAGCCAACAATGGGTCAGCCATTTTAAGGACTTACTCCAGGCACCAGCTACAGAAAACAACGTAGACGAAAACCAACAAGAAATCACAGAACTAACAGATGTTAACATCAGTGAAGCAGAGATGCACCTGACAATTAAGAAATTAAAAAACAGAAAATCACCAGGTACCGATCAAATTACGAATGAGATGCTAAAGTACGGAGGCCCCAGCCTTGTCACAGAGCTCACTGTTCTATTTCAAAAAATACTCCGCACAACGTCAGTACCCAACGAATGGCGGAAAAGCATCACAATTCCGATCCACAAAAGAGGATCAAAGAAACAACCCGAAAACTAAAGGGGAATCAGCCTACTGAATAGTTCAGCCAAATTGTTAACCAAAATACTGTCACAACGGATCGTAGACAAGTTAAGGGCGTGCGAAGAACAGCAGGGCTTCCGGAATAACCGCTCTACTATTGACGGTATATTTATTATCAGACAGCTGGTTGAAAAATCTATCGAATACGATAAACCGCTGTTCATTTGTTTTGTGGACTTTACACAAGCGTTCGATCGAGTCAAACTGGAACACATAACAGAATTACTGCGAAGAAAACAAGTAGACGAAGCAATCATACGCACAATATACGAACTGAATTCCAAAAACACCATGGTAATTAAAACAAATAACACTCTAACAGAGGAAATCCCACTATCCATAGGCACACGACAGGGTGATAGCATAAGTCCAACACTTTTCAATATAATCATGGACGAAATCATTGGTGAGATAAAAAGCACAAATATTGGGTACCCAATGGGACACAACACCGTTCAAATTATATGCTTTGCAGACGATGTTGCCTTGACAGCAGATTGCGAGGACAACTTACAAAGAATGCTTTTCCATCTCAATCGAACAGTCAAACAGTATGATATGAAGATATCTGTGGAGAAAATCAAAGCAATGGTAATAGCAAAAGAACCGGTAAAATGCAAACTAATGGTTGATGACAAACATATCGAACAGGTTGGGAAGTTTAAATACCTAGAAGCACATATAACAAGTAACAGGGCAGTAACGGAAAAAGTACGCACACAGGCCAACAAAGCGGCCATGATATCAGGCCAACTAAGAGACGTAATCTGGAACAATAAACATATGATGGTTGAGAGCAAAGCAAGAATTTACAAGGTCTGTGTAAGACCGATACTGACTCACGGCGCAGAAACAAGAAATGAAACAACAAAGACAAAACAAATTATGAGAATCACAGAAATGAAAACGCTGAGAATGATCACGGGAACAAGTTTAAGAGATAGAATAAGAAACGCAAAAATACGCGAGGACAGCGGAGTGGGGGATGGTGTGAAGTGGGTTCGAAACTGTCGTAGGCAGTGGAAAGATTACGTGGAACGAATGGACGATGACAGACTAGCAAAAACCGTGATGAGAGAGAAACCAAACACCAAACGGCCGCCTAGATGGCTCCCCAAAAGATGGAGAGACAGCTGGATTTCGACCTCAAACGAGGATCGATGAGACATTGTGTAGATAACAGAACTTGGTTCTACCTAGAAGAAGAAGAAGAAGAAAATTTCAAATTGAAAAAATTTTTCGGGTTCTGAAAACCTTTACCTTTCGGTACCGATAAACTTTTAAGCGATAATTTTGATAAACCATGGATGTTTTAGGCTTATCAAAGTATCGCTCAATTCAAATTTATTATTAGTTTTGCAAAATAAATTTGTTTAAACAAATTATTGCAAAATAAATGCTTCCATTGCATTTTACGAAAATAAATACATTCAAAGTAGTCCTTATCGTTATTACGATATATTTTGATGATAATATTTAGATGAATAATATTCAGATTGCGTGGAATGCTGGGAGATGGCGCTGCTTGTATTAGATTTCATATTTTATCTAATATAAATTGCTTAAAGGATTTACTTCTTCGATGTTTAAAGGCGCTGGCCTATTCTGTACTGATGAGAAGCAACACGTTCGAAACTGGTCTACAGATGGCGGTGCACTACGATAGGCTGGTCTTCTTGCAATCTGAGATAGTACTTCGTTTTTAACCGTGTCAGAACAGAATGCGTTTGTCCTTCACTACATAGTATAAAACAAAGTCGCTTTCTCTGTCTCTATGTCCCTTTGTATGCTTAAATCTTTAAAACTACGCACCGGATTTTGATGCGGTTTTTTTCAATAGATAGAGTGATTCAAGAGGAAGGTTTATATGTATAATAACATCCATTAAATAGTGGAGAAATACTGTTATTTTTGAGGTTTCTAATGTGATGTCGTTAATTATCATATTTTTTTCCGCTTACGTTGATAATGCAGGCTGAACCCTACGAGATTTATCAAAATAATGTACTAATTATTTGTACACATTGAAAAGGTCTACAGAAAACTCCGCGATGGTATATGTCTATCTCTCATGGATATCCCACAATAACATTTTTTTGTCATTTACTTTTTACGACAAATAATGGCAAATTTTGAAGCGATTTTAACCAATACAGCATTAATCCTTATCCAATTAAATAGCTTAAATACATTGTTGATTTAATATAGATCTATATGGTCCTTTACAGCACAAGATTTAAATGAATATTTTCGAAGATATTACAGATTTAAAATTGCGGGAAGTAGCGCTTGCGGCGGTACTGGCCGACCGGGGCGGCGGCAGCGTGCCTATAAATAGCGCGTCGGAGGCCGATGTAATAATTGTTGTAAAAATAAAATAAATAGTCACAGTTTTTCTGTAGTGTATTTAGTATCAGCATTTCACCCGTGCGAAGCCGGGGCGGGTCGCTAGTATTTTATAAGATTTTTTCAATTGTTTGAGAACTAAAATAGTTTCTCTTATATAATTGTAATAAAAAAATATCACCACTTTTATTAAATTCTAAAAGATATTTAATCAAACCCTTTATTTTTTGTTCTATTGGTCCACTATGTATGTTATTTTAAAAAAATCTAAAAAACGATCGCTTTAATAAAATGTTGGGAACCACTGCACTAGAAGAACTACAGTTGCATTGTTACCCACCGCCATACGATTATCCATATTGGTATAATATTGAGACCATTTGTCATGATATTTTAGTGTGTCCCTAAAAGGACCACCGTCCCCATATACCAAACCCAGTCCTTCATCCTTATCCGTTAAAAAGCTGCTTATCCATTTTGCAACATCATCTCCGCAGTCGGTGCCGGTAAAGGGTTCTTTTCCAAAAAAACTGCCCAAGATTGAAGTATCTGAAAATGTTAGAAGAAGGAGTATCTTTTTTTTTTTAGACCACAGAAATGGTGATATATGGAGTTTTGTTAAAATTGTCTATAAACAAATTAGTTGAAATTTTTTTAACAAAAAATTCGATTTCAAATTACGGTAACTTTCTTATGAACATTGTAAAAAGAATTTACCAAGACTCTTTTTAAAGCTGATAACTTTATTTGTAAAATGAGCGGTTTCCAAGGTCATTTCGATAACTAGAGGCGGAGTTATGAGTCAAAAAGGTCGTATAACTCGCAATTTTTCAATTTTGCAACACTAAATTGCAATAACTTCGGCCCGAATTAATATTTTTGGATAATCTTTGGACTAGAAAGTTTAATTATTTTCTACACCATTTTAAACAATTAAATTGTTAATAAGAAATTATGACCCGTTCTGGCTGTTGAGCATGTTGAAAGTTCGGATTTAGAATATATATACGAATCAACTATAAAACTCCATGGACCTTTATGGGCCACGAAAACTTCCGGGCTTCTGTTCTAATACCCTTTCACCCTCTTCATCACATAGCCTACCCATTATGTGTAGGGCTTTCCTTAAGCTTCAGTGACAGGCTATTATTCTGGTCACCAGATTAATCCGTTATCTGCTTAAACGCAGGATTTCGCAGCCTAATTTACCGAAAGGTTGCACAGGGGGTCAGAATAACCACCCACAATTAGCAGTTTTCGTAATGCCAAATACTGGTTTGGGTCTAATAAATGTGGCAGCAGATCCTTGTCTTGTAAGTAGGTCTACTTTTTTATTACCTCGGATGCTCTTATATCCTGGTACCCACACACACCTGTTTTACTGTTAGCTGATGATATGCCAGGACGTTCCTACTTCTGTAACCCCTAATCAGATTCTCACGAATTCAGGTATCAATGGCATGGATTTTTGCCTGAAATACCGTGGTGTGCCACCCCAATGCTGCATTTATGTCGAGTCTGAGTGTGGCTTCGTGCAATCCGGCTCCTGTGCCATAATCAGTGTTGATCCTGTCTGTAAACCAAACGAAGTTTTCTGGCTGACTAAGGGATCGAACAAATCCTGTATTCTAATCAGTTTGACTGGTGTAGGATTCGTTAAAGTTGTAGGCTTTCGACATGGTGTTACTCCTTATCTCCAACAATGAGTTCATCACCACACCGTTGATGCTGACGTTCGAGTGCAGGTCGAGTCCACCAGACTTTGTCTTGTTCCAACCACATCAGCCTTTATTTTTATAAAGTGGGGAAAATTTTAATAGAATTTCCATGACTGCTATCAGGGTGCTTTTCATGGCTTCAGTGATGCACAAACAGACCAGTTTTTAGAGTTGGGGAAGCTTCAGAGTGGCTCGACTCAAATATAATTTTTTTCCACCAAACAACCGAGCTATACGTTATCGTGGGACTTACCACTACAATATACAAATAGTGTACAATATTTGATTTTAATCTTCAACTTCTGCTCAGTGGCGTTTTTGCTGCCATGATGGCCATTTTACCTTTCGTAATAACTTTCTACAAGTATGAATTCCAAGTAAGCTTTGCATCCAGTATTAAATCTAGATACTTAACCTCTTAGCTAAGTTGCAGTCGTGAATAAAGAGAGTTGGTAGATTTAATTTGCCAAGCTTCCTTTTGTTGATGAAGGGTATAAGTGTGGTTTTTCCAGAATTTACTCTAAGGTTCTCCTTAGTAAATCACTCCTCCGCTATAGACAGAGCTCCCTGCATAATGTTTTGCTATACTACCACACGATGAGTATAACTAGATCGTCATTGTACTCCTGGATATATCCTTGATCGCCGAGGTTTACTAGAAGTTTATCGTTTACCAAATACCACAAGACAGAGTAGAACCCCTTCGTGTGGGCAGCCTGTGGCTACCGACACCTTCACGATTTCCTTCAATAGATTTGATTGTGCTGATCTGCCTTGTAGCATGTTTTGTATTCACCTGCATGAAG
Organism: Diaprepes abbreviatus; assembly: GCA_034092305.1. Taxonomy (NCBI): domain Eukaryota; kingdom Metazoa; phylum Arthropoda; class Insecta; order Coleoptera; family Curculionidae; genus Diaprepes; species Diaprepes abbreviatus. Next base: position 407,480 of record JASJET010000014.1, on the reverse strand, counting down.
TATATGTCTTCTAGCGGACGTTGTCATGGATATGAAGGTGGTATGGTCAAATGTTCCTTTAATAACAATTAAGGTTGTTAGTGCTATTTCTTTATCATTCATGACAGACTCTTTTTTCATTACTAGGTGATGTAGAGTTGACTCATGATTTTCCTGATTGGTAGACATGTTGATTGAGGTGTAGTGGTCTCTCTTTCAGCGAGGCTTCCCTTATATGCCTTTCAATTGGTTTCTCTGTCAACTTCAGCAAAAAAGATGACAGGTTAATTGCTCATAAAGACTTCATATGCTAGTAGTTTTTTCAAGGCTCTGGTTGATGATGATTTTAGACCATTTTCAAGACAAGGTATGCTTGCTCTTAGCATTTTGCAGAACACCGAAATAATGAGCTCTTTGTCCTGTTTTAGAAGCATTGGGATGACCTTATCAGGTCCCGGTGCCTCATAGCTATCAAACGATTATATAGCATCCTATCGTGGGTTACCATCGCGTTTGCAATTTGTCAACCTCTTTTTGATGCCCTTCTGGTCAGCTAATTAGTCTTCACAAAGGTGGATGATGAAAATGCCTCAGAAACAGATCGCATTAATTAATGCTTTTGCATTAATAAGGTGAATTTCTCGTTTATAATTTAATTTTCCATATATAGACTTGATATGAGTATGATGCCACGTAATCATGTAACAGCCCATTACTTTAAACTACCCTTTTAATAAATCGATATTCCTCGACCAGTTCTGGCTATTAGTGGTAAGCTTTTATATACGTGTTTCTCGATGTTACATTTACATACAAAAGTAAATTAGGTTAAAACAGAAATATTTCACTTTAATATTATTTTTAGGCTTCGACATTTTAATGAATTATATTTTTCTTACTATTTTTTGGCGCTATATTTAAAATTGATTGGAAATACCAGCAAACTACACAAAGACAAGCTTAACTAAAAATAATGAAAATGAAAAACACAAATAAATTTTACAATACGAGGGTAGCCGTTTATATATCGAGAAATGGTAGCTGTAAACTTACACTGTAACGTCATTTTTAACCTTAGGAATGCTAACGTAGATATCATTCTTGTTAGGAGCACTTAGAATGACTCCATTGTCAGCTGCTTTTATTTCTATTAGCACAGTTCTGGGTAATTGTCTTGATGTCCTCACTTCTTTAGCAGCTTTGTTGTAAATACAAAAAGACCTGAAAAAGTGATTATATAAATTCAAATTATACATTTTGTACAGTAGTAATAAAAAGGATTTCAGTCGAAATTGAAATATAAATATTTTCTAGTTGTTATCAAATTAATGTACTGTAAACATCTGAAGATAATCGTTCATTCGATCAAGATTACAAATAAATTTGTATGTTCTTATAATAAACTAGCTTTTACCTGAGACTCCGTTTGCGTAAAACTTAAATACAATTGTTATAAAAAGTTTTAAGAAAGCAATCTATTTCACTCCTGATAATTTATTCTTCATGTCTGTGAAGTTTCATCGAAATTAGTTCAATCGTTTCGAAAATTAGCTCGTACACACGAACAGACAGACAGACAGAAAAACAGCCCCTGTTACTCCTAACAATCTGTCGTTTATGTTTGTAAACTTTCATCGAAATTGGTTCATACGTTTCAAATATTAGCCCGTGCAGACAGACACACATACAAACAGAAAAAAAGCAGCCTATGTTACTTCTGCCAACTTCTTCTTCATGTATGTGAAGTTTCATCGAAGTCGATTAAGCCGTTTCGAAAATTAGCTTGTATACACGGAGAGACAGAAAAACAGGAAAAAAGGTGCCTATATTACTGCGGACAACCTTCTCTTCACCAAAATCGGTTCAGTCATTTCGAAAATTAGCCCGGACAGACAGACATACAAACAGACGCTTCAGGATTATTAATATGTATGATGATCAAGCATAATTAAAATAATTTTTACTCCAATTAAAACTTTGTATAAATCTTATTTTTCGATATAGAGAAAACAGAAAATGTACGTGCCTTTCGCCCCAGAATTTTGTTTATCGAAATTTTATGTGTACTAGATACCGTTTATATTTTGGGAACTGGCAACACTGACATTGCTAGGTCCCAACTGTCATATCTATTGCGAAGTTTGACATTTTAGACACTATACTTACCCAGTACATTTTGATATAAGAATGCCATTTGTGTCGTCGAAATAATAATTTTTAATTAGAAATTGAATATACTAGGTACAAAAAAGTTATGAAACATTATATGTAAGTGAAGAGCTGCTGGTGGTGCCCTCTACAGTGAACATCGAAACTATATTCAGATCTTAATTTCTCATCTGGAAAACCCCAAAGTGCCAAGTACCAAATTTAGTGCTAATCCAATTATTATTAAGATAAATATTTAAAAAATTATAACTTTGCATATATATATATATATATATATATATATATATATATATATATATATATAGAGAGAGAGAGAGAGAGAGAGAGAGAGACCTTATGATATTTAAATAATTAAATAATAATAATAATTGAATAATAATGGTGACCTGGTTGAATTAAACGAACTAAAACACAGGGATAAGTGGGTATTTTTTTAGTGTCCCCCGTATACATTCTGAAAAAATTGATTAATTGGGGCGTAATGTAAAATATCTAAATAATTACCATAATTTGCTTCTAAAGTTTTTACATTCACGTAATCTCCGACGCCCTACCCTTCGAAAATACTCTTAGTTACAGCAATGATCCCCATAATATAAATATAAAAATATTTTCAGTATTTACCTGTCCATTAATTCCGTTCGATTTCCTACTTTTTCAAGTTCTTTTACACCTTTATCTGTACAAAATAATGTTTCTGTTTTTATTCCTTTACCACTCTTCAATGGAAACAGATAAAGCTCCTTTAGAATTCCCACTTTTTCCCATTCCGTAGGTATTTTCTCTTTTCGGAGTTTTTTAAAATAATATGCTCCTGAAAACAAAATAATCAAATAAAAATACACTCCTGGCCAAGAAATCTGAAATAACTTTTAAGTTTTGCATCAATTTTGATTATCTCTTTGGCTGGTTGTAGGCGCTGGATTAGTTTTCTTGTAGACGAAGGTCGAGTTTAGTAGTTTTTTGTGATATTTTGAAAATTATTAGTACAGAGTGGTCAAAAAAGAAGAATAAAAATTATATTTAAAAAATCGTCAAAAGTCAATTGGTTCAAATAGAAAGCACCTATTTTTATATTTTTTTCATATTAAGCATTAAAAATAAGGACAACTGTGTATAAGGTTGTCTATTCCAAAAATTTGTAGTTTTCAAAATATTGGTAGTTCAACATTTTTCTATTGTAAAAATGGTGTACGGCTTTTAAGTTTTATTATTAGTTGGCCATGACCGCGAGGCGTGGCGAAAATAAAACAATCGAACCCTACAGAATTGTCACTATTTCTTGCCACACGCACGCAGATTATTTAAATTTATTTATTATTTATGGAGAATGTGATAGAGTTATTTCAAGAACATGCATACATTCGCGATCCGATATCCGGAGAAACAGGAACCAACACTACCAACTGTTAAAAAGATTATAAAAAACTTTGGATCTAGAAAACCTGAAAGAAATAGAAATAAACCAGTTCTTAATAAAATAAAGTTAGAAAAATTATTTGAGTAAATGTTCAAATTGACGCCCTTGAACTTCCAAACATTTTTCGCACCTAAGCAGGAATTCTTCATGGGTGGATTAAGTTCTTCAAATGCTATTCTGACGCGCTGCATGCAATCTTCCATAGTGGTTAATGCGGTGTTGTATACTTTATATCTGATTGTCCCCCAAATAAAAATATTAAGTACTGTTAGGTTGGGGGAGCAGGTGGCCATAGATGTGGCCCATTCTTGGCTATCCAGTGATCATAAAACAAGTTTTGCAGGTGATTGTTAACTAAATGACTATTATATGGAGGCGCCCCATCATGTTGATATAATAGATTTCTGTGATCAGCCAGGGGCAAGTTATCCAAATAGTTCAATTCCAAATTTCTCAAGATGTCGAAGTAGCGCTCACCTATAAGTTAAAAAACGTATTTTGTAACTAGAAGTCTTCAAAAATGGTTAACTTATCATTCAGATTATCTTGGTCAAATTCTAGAACGACGATGTCGCCATTTCTTATAGCACAATAAACGTTGAACTGCCAAGACTCTTCAAAATTTAATTCTCTAAATGGATGTACGTTTGAGTTGCTCCAATAGTGGGAATTGCATCGATTAAACAATCCATTTTTTGTGAATTTGGCTTCGTCCGACCAAATAATATTATCCAAAAAACCAGCATTCTCTTGTGGCCGAAGTAAAATAAATCAGTACCTTTTAAATGTTATACTGTGGAATATACATAGGGATGAAAATTGTATTTCCATAAAATCCTTAAAACTGATGTTTGAGATAATCCAAACTCTAATGCTACTTGCCTTGTAGATATTGTCTGATATGCGGCGAAATGTCCTAAAATTGTAGTTTCAATATTTTCATTATTAACAATTGGTTTATTTCTATTTGTTTTTTTCTTTTATGAATCCAAAGTTCTTGAAGTTTTGTACAATCCTTTTTACAGTTGTGGTTTCTGTTACTGCCGATCTCGGATCGCGAATGTATCGCATGTTCTTGAAATAACTCTACCACATTCTCCATAAATAATAAATAAGTTTGAACAATCTTCGTGCGTGTAATTTAATCGCCCCGGCATGATTATTAATAACGAATGTCAAATGGCAAGAAATAGTGACAATTCTGTAGGGTTCGATTGTTTTATTTTCGCCACGCCTCTCGGTCATGGCCAACTAATAACAAAACTTAAAAGTCATATAGCATTTTTACAATAGAAAAATGTTGAATTGCCAATATTTTGAAAACTACAAATTTTTGGAATAGACAACCTTATACAAAGTTACCCTTATTTTTAATGTTTAATATGATAAAATTATTAAAATAGGTGATTTTTTAAATATAATTTTTATTCTTCTTTTTTGACCACTGGGTACTAATAATTTTCAATTAAATTATAATGGTGCCTTCTCAACGATATAGATGCAAACGATACTTCGAAACTTAAAATTTTTTTGTTGAAGTATCGAATATTTTTAGCATCGATAGTTTTCTTCCAATTCTAGGATTTCCCCTAGAATTAACGTTTCTTCAGAATTAAGACCTATTGTGTGATTGCTGAGTAAATAGTGCGAGTTCTTCTTAGTCTATGCTATCCTTTTCTAATTGTATTATTTACACTAGGATAAATAAGCTAATTAGTAAGTCAATAAAATAAAAATATGAATTTCTGGTTGCCTATACTAAGTATAAGCTGGATGGTTTAAATTTATGGGTATGTCAAAGATTATATAAGTCTCTCGATACCGATATGTGATGGAATCAATGCTTTTTGGAAAATATCTATAATTAATACCTTGCAAAAAGAAAGTATCGAGTTCATATCGATATCGATATTTTTTGTTATTTTAGCATCCCTACTCAAAGACTACTATCTGGATTTGAAGTCTCCGTCTCCTTTCTTCGGCAGCTGGCACGTGGTTACCTTCATCACCGTGAAGGCATACTGCGGCTGTCGTAGTTTTATTTTAATTGATTTTAATTTATTTAAATAACTATTTACAAAATCATCAATAGTAATGAGAAATATAACCTTTTAACTATTCAATGCAACCGGAATTGTTTCTTTATTGTTATAATCAAAGCAACAGTGATTTTTTGAATTAAAAAATCAGTATAAAAGAATCGACTTGCTAATAATACTTTATGAAAATATTTTTGTATAAACTGTATAAACAGCTTAACTTATCTCGGTAGCAAAACAATCTTTATCACTATATAAATACTCATTTTTATTATCACGAAGGCTTTCTTTACACAAAATAAAACCATCGAAGGAGTTATTGTAATGATAACAATTGCATAAACACAAATCGCTAATTTTACAGTATCCAATTCACAAAATTTTAAAAACTGTTTTTTGACGTTTTCAAGCACTCGTAGTTAATTACAGAGGCCTACAGAATTGGCCCATCACGTCAGTATTCTGAGACTTATGTACTCGATAAATGGGACTTTTAGCTGGGCTCCTGCGGAATACTCCGGCTCCAGCTCTTTCATCTTGTCAAGATCCATCAGTATACCACTAGGATCCATTTTTCGGAATATTTTGCTCTCCCTCCCAATCCTCTCTACTTGGCAGAAATATCTCCAAAGAGAGGTTGGGTTTTAAAAGCGGCATTATGTAATCTATCCTCATGGAGAGCGATAAACACCTCTCCACCGTGTTTTCCCAGACACCTGAATAGACCCCCATTCTAATCTCAAGATGTTCTAGGCAACTGAGACGATAAACAGTCTTCAGGGCCTCGTTCTCTATGTATAAGTGAGGAGGAAGCAGGTTCATCAGGACTTCAAGAGCCCTGGTGGGAGCAGTCCTCATCACACTCAAAAAAGTATCAGGGAATTATTCAATAAAACGAAAACGGTTCACTTATTTATCGATATTCATTTTATTTTCTTCAAAGTAATCTCCATTGCAAGCAATATACATATTCCAACGGTTCCTCCAATCTTGAAAACACTTTTCATAGGTCGATTTTGAAATCACCTTCAGCTCCTTCTGCGAATTCTCCTTTATCGGCTCAATCGCCTCAAAACGCTTTCCGCGAAGTGGTAACTTGAATAGTGGGAATAGAAAAAAGTCACAAGAAGCCATGTCGGGTGAATACGGAGCTTGCGGAACGCTATGACCGTTTTTTATCAAATAGTCGCGTAATAGATGAGATGTGTGAACCGGTGCGTTGTCGTGGTGAAGAAAACACGAGTTGTTTCTCCACAATTCTGGCCTCTTTCCCTCAAACGCTTTAATACGCTCACGTAATATTCCTTATTTACTGTTTGGCCTAGCGAAATAAATTCGGAGTGGACCACACCACGGCAATCAAAAAAAAAAAGATCAACAAAACCTGAATTTTGGATCAACTCTGTCGTAGTTTTTTGGGTTTTGGCTCATCTGAGAAGCGCCATTCCGATGATTGTTAGTCAGTTTCGATGTCATATTCATAGACCCATATCTCGGCACCAGTAATGATGCCATCAATAATATTTTGACCCAAAGAAAACATTTCTTTAGCGACATCAATTCAATCCAATGCTTTTTTGCAACAAATTTAGCACTCTCGGCACGCGCTTCAACTCGTCTCATGTCCAAAACATCGTGCATAACGCTCTGCACCGATCCGAATGAGACACCAAGATTGGCCGCTATCTCCCTGATACTCGCACGACGATCTGCGAGGACAATTTTCCTAACTTTTTCGATGTTTTCGTCACTCACACTGGTGGATGGACGACCGGAACGAGGCAAATCATCAACCACAGCGCGATCTGCTTTAAACTCTTTGTATCACTCGTACGTTTGTATCTTTAACATTGTCGAGTCCCCGTAGGCTACCGTTAACATTTTCAATGCTTCTGCACATGAAATTTTATAAGAAACACAAAATTTCAGACAAACTCTTTGCTCAACTAAACTCAACATTGCGAAATTCGCAGAACACAACAAGCACTGACTTGTTTTCAAAGCATTCACTCACAAATTCCCGACAGATTGCGCTCAAACAGATATTTGAGCACCAAATGACAGATGTACCAACTCAGAAAAAATTGTTGACAATATCTCAAGCGCGGTTTGTTTGAATGGGAAATTCCGAGTACATTTTGATCAGAAGGTATACTATGTCTTTGAGTGTAATAGTCAATAGCTTATTATGACGTTTGTATTCTTTATAAAAAGTGTCATTTACGACAAAAGATAAGACTTAAAAATCGAATACGTTGGGATAACGTTGAGTCGTTCAATTCTCCACAGGGTGTTCAGAAATTGAGTGCAAAATGCAACTTTTGAGTTTACTCTATTGTAACTCCAAATCTATTAAAACTTTTTGTAAACACAATATTAGGGTGAGTCCAAGTAAGAAGAAAAATCTGAGCGTAAGCGTATTACGTTCTTTTAAGTTAAAAATGTATCGTCCATACGGGTCATTTCATTCCGCAGTCTAAGGGGTGTGATTTTTTTGTCTTAACCTAACTTTTATCAGAATTTTTGGTTATATTTTATCTAAAAATTAAAATGAAGCAAAATAAAACATTAATTGCAGCAGCGTCGCTACTGGGTCCGATCTATATTTTAGACAAACACTAGAGAAAGACTTGGACACTAATAATTAAATTCAAGAAATGCGAGAAAATGATCCCGTTTTTTTGTAATTTCAGTAATCATGTGGTAGGTTATGTTTGTTAGTACGCCTATGAGTGTAAAACAATAATTTAAATCTAAAAATAGGACATAACTAGTACACGAACATAAAGTCGAGGGGAACTAAAATTAAAAAACTACGATGGAGACATTAAATTAGTAAGTAAGAAGAGTTGTTACCTCCTGATTTAGTGAATATTTTAATAAAATATTAAAAGTGAAATTAGACGATTTATTTGAATTCACTGAAATCAGTACTAAACCGAAGTAGAACCAGCAAAGTTATAACATTGGTGAGAGTGGAAAAGCAAAGCTTATAACAATATAGACAGCCTATTTCTCTTCTTAGGCCACTGCGCTCCCATGAATGACAACCTCGCTGAATATTCGAAATTTGCGCTTCGATTGCAAATATTTTGAAAATCTCACTGCCTTAACAAATCGCATACAACATTGAGACAAAATGTCAGGATATTTACTGAAAAGTCAGGAATATTGTCAGGAAATCTCATTATTTGATCTGGTCACCCTAGCTAAAGGTGTCTGTGGATTAGTGCCTCGATATCAGAAACTGTCGTTGAAGAGAAATTGTTTCATAGAAGGACGTTTATTCCATAAGATTTAATTTATTATATCACAAACCACTGTATTATTGCAATTGTTACATAATTAATAAAAAAATGAACAAGAAATCTTTTTCTTCGGTAATAAGTATTTTTAATAAATTAAAACAATTTAACATACTTCATAAATATCCATTATTTCAAAACTTGCAAAATAAAAAAATATAAATAAAACAACAAACTTCTGAAAAAAAAACATGGGTTATGTTCATACATAATATTAAAAATAATCAGTTTCCACCATTGTTAAATTTCTCCGCTGAAAAGTTCAATATCATTTTGCGTAATGACCTTGGAAAAGGCGGATTTAGGCGGGAAATCTTCGGTCTTTGTTTTTTTTTAAATATAACAAATCACAATGCTTGAAATTTGACATATGTCTAATTATGCTACGCTTACGCTCAGATTTTTCTTGTCATCTGGACTCTTAGATGGAAGAGCGTTGCCAACAAGATGATGAAACCGATCCAGGAATGTAAAATTAAATTAGTGTGGCTTTTTAAATCGATTGGCAATTGACTACTAATTAACTACCATTAAATAAGTAAACAATATCAATTATTATTAATTATCGTTTAACCCTGTTAAAATAAATTTTTATCGCTGTTGTTTTACAATATTTATTTATTTATCTTTCCAAACATTAGATAAGCTGCAAAATTAAAATTAACTTATTAACACAACATTATGCAATCTTTTTGAATTTTGAACTCGAATAATAAAAAGTTAAAAGGCACTTATTCGGAAAAGTAAAACATCGGAATTTTTATTAATTTTTTGCATACCCATTACTGAATATTTTTTTAGCAGTCGCACATCGTTCCCCCAAAAAAATATCTTCACTTGTACATGCGTTTTCTGATCTATTACTATAAATTTTGCCACTTCCACTTAAACACATTTGTACCCCCACATAGCATGAAAAGCTGCAGTAGGCTTAGGGAAAGCGGTTGAGAATGATTTGGAACTTACAAAAAGTTTTAGTGAAAGCTTCCAATAATCACAAAATATCCGCAACATTTTAAATTTAAGCTTCTTACTGCCCAAGTGTATGCATAGATGCCGTTTGTCCGATGATATTATACAGTTGTGAATTTTACTCTTTTTCATGTAACATATTTTGAACCGCTGGCCATGAATCGTGTGCGAGATTTTCCGTAAAATGCGTCTAAGGGAGGTTTTCCGGAAAGTTCTGGAAAAATTTCTGTGAGTAATATTATTTTATTATTAACAAATATTTGTTTAAACAGATCAAGTGTCATTTCTGTTATGTTCTTATAAGAAAAATTTGTATTTTTTTCAGTGGAGATGATCAACTATATAAAATCTAAATTCCGATACATATCGACAGGATGTTACACCTGCCGACATTATCGATGCTAGAATGTTTAATATTAAACTTATTTTACGGATATTTTAAATTTAAGCTTCTTACTGCCCAAGTGTATGCATAGATGCCGTTTGTCCGATGATATTATACAGTTGTGAATTTTACTCTTTTTCATGTAACATATTTTGAACCGCTGGACATGAATCGTGTGCGTGCTTTTCCGTAAAATGCGTCTAAGGGAGATTTTCCGGAAAATTGTGGAAAAATTACTGTGAGTAGTATTATTTTATTATTAACAAATCTTTGTTTAAACAGATCAAGTGTCATTTCTGTTATGTTCTTATAAAAAAAATTTGTATTTTTTTCAGTGGAGATGATGAACCGAGTAGCAATAAAAACTGGTATCACAATCCTCAGACTTTGACTCTTGTTCCTGCAAACTTTCAGTTTCTATATTTAGGACTTCTATATTATTTCTTTTACGTAATTTTTGTAACTTGAGCTTTGATGATAGCCAGCTCGTACTGATGATAAGTCAAACGATTTTGTACCTCTAAGTGGTATTTTCTTATGGCACCTTGTAAAACTTTAGTTTTTATATTATGCCCATAAGATACTCATTCAAGAACCGATTTTCCTTTCTTTTTCGAAAACCCAAAGAGAAAACAGAGAAACTGCCAACCGAACTCATTATTAAAAAGGGTGGGCCATGAGTTGGTTTCTTTTTTAACTATTAATTTCGATGTCAAGTAACAGACTTCATGATTTATGTTTTGACATATGTCAAGTGAAAAGCACGTTAAATTTGGTCATGGATTTTTTAACAACCTAAGAGCGCATTTTAATATTCAAAACCAATTACGAAAACGGACGATCTGTAAAAATTACATTTCGTAAACTTTGTGAACATTTCGGTCAACATAGATGTCCTACAGAACTTTGAATTCGCAAAACTGTTCAACGTTTCAAGGAAACTGGCTCGGTAAAAGGTCGTAAGGGATACCAACATGCTCAACCAGTTCGTACTCAACAAAACATAGCCACAGTAAGTGAAAGTGTTCGTGAAATGCCTTCAACATCAACACATCGTTCACACAAATTAAACATTCCTTAAACCACTTTACGTCACATTTCGCATGTTGATCTTCATTTGCATCAATGCAAGATCCAATTGACTCAAGAATTAAAGCCACAAAACCATCACCAACGCCATACTTTCGTCAATTGGATGCTTGAGAGAGAAAAAGGTTTTTCTTCAAAAATGATTTTCTTCGATGAAGCACATTTTTAACCGATTTCTAAAAGAAGGAGGTTCTCAATTGATCGACTACATATTTTTTTATGTATGTACACCGATTACTCCGGAACGGCGGCACCAATTTGAATGAAATTTTTTACGTTATGTTCAGGAAGTTGCTACAGTGGTATCATTTTTCTGGACGAAATTGGTGCAGTAAAATCTAAGATGACTAAAATGTGGTCGGACTTGCATTGTCTTTATTTTTATTTTTACGACTTTTCGATTAGGTTGTATCTCTAATCGTTATCAAATATAAACTGAATGGTTTGTCTTAAGGCAACGAGCTTATATAGGGACTGTGTCGATTGCGCTTCAATGTCTACAACCTTAAAATCTAAGATGGCGCTGACAATATAGCGGACAAAAAAATTAATTTGGTCCGATTTTCTCCAAAATTGGTATGGGAGAATTTTCGGGGTCGTACACAACGAATCTGAAAATATTTTAAAAAAATTCATTATGGCGGATCCAATATTGCGGACAAAAAAATTAATTTTGTCCGATTTTCTCCAAAATTGACAATATGACGGTCTAGTAATTTTAAGTTTCCGGATTTCATCTAAAATTGGTACTAGGTGCTTTTAAGGGTTTAGATTTAGATTAGATAAGACATTAAAATTATTTTTTTGAAATTCAATATGGCGGATCCAATATGGTGGGTTGAAAATTTTACCTTAATCGCATTTTTTCAGATTTGGTTTTAAGAGGGTTTTCGGGGTCTTATATAAAGTTATAATGAAGTTAATTTTTACAACTATTAGGTTGATAAGATACAATATGATTGACTGAAAATTTTATATTTTCCGATTTTGTCTAAAATTGATATTGCGAAGTTCTTGAGGCGTATACAAATTCAATATGCAGTATAAAATATATCGGGATAAGAAATTTACGTCTCAAGTTCCTTAAATATCAATATTGGAAGGTTTTGGGGCCCATATTACCAATCTAAAATTAATTTAAAATTTAAGATAGTGGATTTACTATGACCGACTAAAAATTTGTTTGACACAATTTCACTGGTATTAGGAGAACTCTAAGAATCAAAGAATTTTTATTGGTTTATTTTAGAGTGATTTGCAACTTTGGGTAAAAATGGGTCTTTTTTGTCACCTTGGAATCATTGCCAGGTACATTATCTCGATTACTACTTAATTCAAATTTGTGGATAACATAATGAATTCAAAACTAAAAATCGAAAAATATAATTTTTATAAAAAAAATTGAACCGACTTCTAAAAGTGCGCTAAAAAGTGAAAAATAATTATAAATTTTTATATGAAATTTAAATTTTTAAAGTCGGCACCAAAGCATTTCTAAATGAAATAAATAACTACTAGTATATAGAAATGATGGTAAGAAAGCACTTACAAATAAAATATTTATTATCTGTTTATGCAAATCATATTTTGTGAGGTATTAATTTGGCATACACAGTTTGTAGTCTAAGAATCGATATTTTGTTTTCTGACCACTCACCCCCCAGATAGGTACCGTGATCGATTGATATACATAGTTTTCTACAGATTTTCTCGTAAAATGCATTGTTTCTCGTCGAAAAATCGTTGAATTTACAATAAAGCTCGATTTCTCAAACTTCAACGATTTTTCAACGAGAAACAATGGTTATAATGAAAAAATGTGATCACTTTATTCTTAAATTTGTACAGAAAAATGAAATAAATTTTTTTTGGAACGCAAAAGTGAAAATGTTTCCACATTTTTCCGGAAAATCGCCCTTAGACGCATTTTCAGGAAATCACCAACACGATTCATCATCAGCAGTTCAAAACATAAAGCATACCCTATTCTTTATGGTTCAAAATACATGAAAAAAGCTTAGGTGAGTGACTGGACTTCAGTCGGCGACCTTGATGGTCTGTGACGCCTAGACTAGACGTAATAAATTTTACGCGTTTTTAATTGGAAACCTTAGACAAAGGAAAAAAGTTGCCAGGATAAAAAAATATAACATGAGAATATAACTTCCGACGAATAGCCTCAAATAAGAAAAATTCAAAAAGCTTCAATAGAAACCGAGAAAAAAATTTTAAAATGGCGTTTTTTGGTTATTTTTCGACCTTAAATCACTCGTAGGTCAAAAATAACGAAAAAATTTCAAAAATAAAAAAAGTATTTATATTTACACAAAATATATGATAAATATGTTCTGGAATCGATTTTTTTTTTAATTTTTTCCAATTTTGCAAGTTTTTTATTAATAACAAATTATCGATCATCGGTACGAAAAAATTTCATTAAGGGTTTTTATTAGCAACAACGCATCGATTAGAAAAAAATTCATCCTTTCACCCCTCCGTGGTCGGTAAATTCGCTTTTTGTGCATCTCTTTAGAGGTGTACCGATCTCCTATTAGAGCAAGTGCAATCTGATTGTTTAAAATCCGGCAACAATGCACCAGTTTTCCCGCCATATTCATAGTCCTTCACGTTTTCCTTCAATTCGATTTTTAGTATTTTTTTGCTATATTTTAACAAAGTTTGATGTTCATTTTTATCCAAAATGTGCATTGTTCCAAAATTTACAATTATGTTTTAGTGAAAGAAATATACTGGAAAAAACGATGTGAAAATTTTTTTTTTTGGAAAAACTACTTATGTGCGACCATCGAAAAAAACCACAGGTTCAAATTCTACGACCCCAAAATAAGAGGGATGCAAAGATCAGCCTGTTTCCACTATTCCGAATAATTACAGTTCAAAATAAAAAATTACTGTATCAAAACACCTCCCACCCTCACCAAAACTACCCCTTACACATCACTTATCAATTTCGTATCAACTGATAATTTTGATATGTACAATCTACCAAAAATATTTCTTACGCAATTTTTTTATTATGTATGTAACCTTGTTATTTTACGTTTCAGATCTTAAATATCTAATCAAATTCATGTTATATATTTTAAAACTGAAAATATAATGGGATCACTAATAAACAAGCATAAAAAATAAACAAACGTACCTAAAATTGTTAGGAAAACGGTTCCCACTCCAATTATAACTGGTGTCTGTATTGTCGGAGGCATTTTGTGACAAATCGCACATTGAATGTGAAAGGCAGAATAAAAATGAGAATATTAAGAAGATTGTTGTAGTATGGAGACAGTGGCGGCGTCAACTTTTATTTAAATAAATATTACGTAATCTTAATGACGAAATTCTCTTTTTTAGATACCATCTGTTCGGGAAAAAGTGAAACTTTCAAAAAAATATATCTAAAGTTGAATATCTCTAAAGGGACTAAGTGAAAAATTATGAAATTATATCTCCTTATGATAAAGATTTGGTAACTAAGACTCTACTCTTTCCATAGTTAAAGGTGACCAAAAATTACTTTATGCGCACACAAAATTTAGCAGTAATTAATGATAGAAAACGACTTAATAAACGGATAATTTTTTTCAAGTTAAATTCACCAGTAACATAAGAAAATATATTAATTTTATTATATCTTATTAAACAGAGGCAGTACCTTGACAAAAAAAACATATTGTGATTTAAAATACTTCATTTTATTGAAACTAAGTTTGTTACACAAAAAAGTACCTAGATATTTCTATTAGATATTCGTATGTATTTGGAAGATTTTTTATCTTTTGAAAAATTTTCATTAGATGAGCGGTTTTGCCAGGAAGAAAATATTTTCAGTTACATGCATACACCAATTTACTGTAATAATAAAACAATTCTTAAAGTAAATATTGGAAGTATATGTATGTATTTTGTCACGGTTCAATTTTGCCCTTAACTTCACTATGGCTAATTCAATTAATTTAACCTTATTTTGCAAATACTGTCGTTATGGGCAACACAGTATCATTTTCGTTAAGTATTTCCCAGGGATTCTTTGAATAAGGGCATTTCATTAAGTACAGTTTCGATTAATTTTATTTACCATTATTTTGTTCTGCTTTGGTATTTCACTACACTGTACTTAGGTATTTTCTTATCAATGTCGAACTTACTGCTACCTTCTTTGTATTCAGATAAATCTTGTTTTTTTTCCTGCTATTTATATTTACATTTGAATGGAATTGTATGTATATTGGGTTGCAGAAATCTCCTATTTATCTATTAATATGTATTTTTCGAATTTGAAAACGACCACTGGGATATATATTAGATTTATTTTTGGAAAAGGCTAATGATTAACGAATTGGCTTAATTAAGATATGCATTTCAACCGACTGTTGTTGCCCTCTGTCTTTTTTTTTGAGCTGTCATTTCTTTCACACGTGGCAATTGAACGCGCCTAACGGAAGTCGATTAGTGCGCAAACTGGGCCATGGTTATAAATGGAGACCATTTTGCCTTGATTTTTTACTTTTTCCTGTTTTGATTCGACCGAAGCAGCTGCAAACTTCCATCTCAATTTTTAGTTGCCAAATTTTTGGGATTCTGAGATGGAAAGTAGAAAATTATCCTGGTAATTTTGTTGTGTTTAGGAGTACCGTATCTTATGTCAGGTTGGCAGTTATTGTTTTTTTACCGGGATAGTCCTGGAGACAGGGATTTTGGGCAGTTTGCATGTGTCAATGAAGGAATCAGTCTAAACCCTAAAAACAGCGGGCCCTCCCTATCAGGCGAAAAGCTACGTTCCACCCTATCGATTAGAATACAGCAATCCACCTTCAGTGTATTCGTTATGCTGCAGAAGAAGCTTGCAGTTTGAAGAGTATTTATTTTCATCAACTATTTTAACTTAATTAAAGAACTTAATTAGAATTAATTTATATGAGTTTAATTTTGACCCACAAACTTCTTGCCTTTGGTAGTTCATTTAATTTTTTTTTAATTTTGTTTTTCAAGAGTTGAGTTGAAAACTAGGTCCAGACAACATTGTGCCTTTGCATTCGACCTAGCTTAAGATGCAGTGGCGCCCTTAAATTACCGCTCTATTCTATGGCATAGGGATTAGCTCGGCTACTTGCTCTGCTTTGATTAAATTATCTCATATCTTAGCGCCTTTCTTTTAAATATCAGTGTAGAAATTTTTAAAAAATTAAATTAATTTATTATGTTCAGTACATTTATTAACTCTATCTAATATCTTAGGATTATTAAAAAGGTTGCCAGCATTTAAAATCAATAATTCTTCGCGCTTCACCGGAGTCTTGTATACTTCTGTTTCAAGAGCACCCCAGAAAAATAAGTCACACATATTTAACTCTGGACAATGTAGTGGCCATCTTACTGGTGCCTCATTACCTCTTCCAAACCATCGGTTACGATATTCGTCGTGTAAATATTGCCGAATAGCAACGGAGAAATAGAGTGGGGGCACCATCATGCCTACCTTCAAATTTTTTCTCAAAGCTTTCTCAAAGAAAACGCTCAATATTGGCAAATGTTTGATGGTTTGGTATTCGGCGGTTACGAAATCTCTCCATGTAAACCCTAACACTTCGACGACCATTTCCTTCACAAAATCCATATACCAGGAGCATGTCAACCATCTCAGAGCGCGTATAATCATTAAATTCAGTTACCATGTTTTCAAAAGGTTTGAAAAGAATCAATATTTTCCTAAAACTTTGACTAAGTTGGCTTAATTCAACCTATTTTGACGTCAAGAATATGTCATCAAACGTTGTAAACGTATTTTCCGGACACCCTGTATATTGAATATTTATTGATATAATTAATGAAGCTACTAAAATCTTTTTGCTTACAATACTTATGTTTAGTTACAATAAGGAACTAAATCAAAACTTTTGGAATTTTTAAAAGATCGAATGAATATTTTATGTTGAGAGACGTCAATATGAGATTAAAAAATTTAGCGAGAGTGAAAGCTCATTTTGGTATCTCCCATTACCTCAAATAACGCTTTTATTAAATCTTCAATACACATATTCTAAAAGAATGTATACAAAATACTTTTAGATTGTGTTCAAGTTACTTCAGAACAAAAACAGAAAACAATAAAGTATGTCTGTATTTAATGAAATAAACAATTTCAAGTCAGATTCGATCATTACATGTATAAGAATCTCATTTTATAACAACTCATGAATATAACTATACTACTGGGGTAACAATATATCTTACAATTAGTTTACAAACTTCGAATTTTTTTTCCTTACAACCGACAATTAAAGCTACAAAACACATATTAAAAGAATCCGTATTATCAAACTTAACTATTTTAAATTTGTTGGTAAACATACTTAAAACAATTTATTATAACACTTTTCTAAAAAAAAAGACTTAACTTAAGAACACATCAATAATTTCTAGTTTTGTTGCTTTATGGCTTGCTGCATAAGTGGTATCTTAATTAAATTAAGTTTTAATTTTAAGATTGTTTTTCATGTTTTGTGATGAAAACTGGATCACCTAACTTGATAACTCCTTGAGTCTTAATTTCACAGTTGACACCCATTATTGGTACCCTCTTAGGACCTTTGCTAAGGCGATAACTGAAAAAAGAAGAAAAAAATCAATAGGAAATTATACATATATTAAAGTTAAGAAATGGGTTTTATCTTTAAGTGGTACTTATTTTCAAATGTGGGGCATTTCTTGTATAAATTTGAATTTACCTTGCACGTGGTCATATCAGCACCCGATTAACACTTATAGTCACTGCCATTTCAACAGTCGTTATTTAAGTACCTATTGGCTGTAGTTTAGAAAATATAACACCTTAATTCACTATCAAGGTCCAACTTTAAAATAGGAGATTTTGGAAAAAATCTGGTCAAATTAATTTTTTTGATTTTGAAAGGCCACCCCAACAACTTTTTGAACATAACTCAAAAAGGTTCATGAAATTGGTGGTATATATATATATATATATATATATATATATATATATATATATATATATATATATATATATATATATATATGTTTATGAGACTTTCACGGACTCCTCCGTGTGAGATGCAATAGCAGTGGCTATATCCACATTATGCCGTTGTAGTACTGAAATCACATTGAGCAAACGTAGAACTATATGCAACTCCGTGAATAGATGAAGTAAAATGCGAACAGTAACTGCAAACTTCGTTCCATCATATCCTTTCAGTGTTAGAGGTTGCACAGTTTGAATGAATTGCTACAGAACACAATTCATCCTATTACACCACCATCGAGATGATGGCCTACCGGTACCATCATATTGAAAAGAAAGTTTAAACTTACCCTCCCCGCTACAGTGATACGGCAGAGGTACATGTTTCGTTTCTACTAGACTCATCAGGGTACCGACATGCACCTGTTTGTGCAAAGGACAGATCGGAAGGAAGTATGCAACACTGAACGAGGATTCGCCGACCTCCCGCCGGATGGCGTATATATGTTTATGAGGCTTTCACGGATTCCTCCGTGATGAGTCTAGTAGAGACGAAACATGTACCTCTGCTGTATCACTGTAGCGGGGATGGTAAATTTCGACTTTCTTCTCGATATGGTGGTACAGGTAGGCCATCATCTCGATGGTGGTGTAATAGGATGAATTGTGTTCTGTAGCAATTCATTCAAACTGTGCAACCTCTAACACGGAAAGGATATGATGGAACGAAGTTTGCAATTACTGTTCGCATTTTACTTCATATATATATATATATATATATATATATATATATATATATATATATATATGTATATATATATATATATATATATATATATATATATATATTAACTTTATAAATTCTCCAAAACTGAAGGAATCTTTTATATAATTATATAATAGTTATTTTTACATATAATTTTAGACAGGCAGTTACTTAGATATTTTAATAATTTAAAGAATGTGTGTAAGGGGGGAGGGGGTTGGGTTTATGTAACTTGGGAAACCCATACATTTTGGGTGTTATAAAATCGTGAATTCTTAGTTTTTCTGCTTCTCGTTTCGTTATAAGATTCTTAGATATGATTTTTTTAATTGGTTACTATTTTTAGCTTGATAATTTTGATCCACAGCGTAATTTCTTGTAGATTTCTTGTAGGTTTGATTATCTGACAGTAGATGATTCATTTTGTCATTATAATCGTCAGTGTTCATAACAAAAGTTTTATTACCTTCATCTGGCTCAAGGATGATGATGTCTGGATTATCTTTAATAAATTGTGTAGTTTTTTTTTTAATTTGTTTAATTATTTTTGTTTGAAAATTGTTATATTTGTTAGTTTTATGTTTTAATTTAATTTTGTGATTAGTGATTAAATTTACAACATTAGATCGAATAGAATCCTTAACTTCATCAGGTTTATCGTATATGGCTGGCACAACACACGCTATATATTCAGTTGTAGGTAAGTTACTTTCACTTGTAATGGGTAGAGAGAATTTATCTCTCAATGTTAGTACTTCTACAATATCATCGGGGATTTTTCTATTAAAAATATTATCTAGCCAGTTAAAAATGTTTATTTTATTGTTAGGTTTTGTTGATTTGGAGTTTAATTTAGAATTCTTTTTTGGTTCTTTGGTTTTTTCATGTTTTTTATTTTCAAAATTTGTGAAATTGTTGTTTTAAAAATCCTCAAAACTTAAATAAAACTCTCTTAAACTTACGTTTCTAAAGTTTTCAAAGGTTCTCTGTTAGAGTTTCTCTGAGCATTCTCGGGATCAACAGTTGTCAATACGCATCTGAAAAAATGTAAAAATGTTAAGACTTAACTCTTAAAATTATACAAAGTTGAATAAAAACTTTGCACAATTCAACCATGTTTAAAATACTAAATGACTGCATAAAACAGTTCGGTTCTGACATTATGACGGTAATGTAGACAAAGGTAATAATAAATCTTTTTAATTAACCGGGTTAGTGACTTTACCTTGAACACTCTTTAACATTTCTCATAACAACATCGCCAATCTTTATCCAGTCCCAACTGTCTTCGGCATACGGTTCAAGGTCAGGACCGTCTACGACTACATTTGGTCGGAAGTTATTTACTGTTACGGTGGAAGTACTCATTCTTTTATTTAAATCGTTTACAGATCTTTGATTAAGTAAGAGTATAGCGGCCAAGTCAGAGTAGAGTCCCTGGAATAATTAAAAAGAACCGTAGATAAAGAATTAAGAAGAAATAAAATTCTTGTGTTATTTACAATATATATATATATATATATATATATATATATATATATATATATATATATATATATATATGTATTTGATTTTTCTTTCTTAAACCATTCCATTATAATATTTATTTTTATTTTCTTGGGTATAGGTTTTGGTAGTACTTCAACAAAAAATTTGAATATGACACAAAAATGAATATAAGAAACTCTAATATGATTCCACAAAAACATTCCAATCTAAAAATAACACAACAGTAAAAAAAAAGTTTAGAAAACAATCACAACAGGAAAGTATGACTATTTTATCAATGATTCTTTTACTTTCAAACAATTTATTGATACGCTGGAAATACCACCAAATTTTAAATTAGTTTCATTAGACGTAGTCTCACTTTATACTAACATATCTAAAGATACGGTACCAAAAATTCTGAAAGAAAAATGGCAACATACAACACCTCTACCAACCTCTAGAGAATTCATAGATTATGTAAATCTTACATTGAAGAATAACTATTTTCAATAGAAAGATAATTTATACCAACAATTGCCTCCTCAACAATCGCGAAGTTGGTAATGGAATTTGGGGAAGGAAAAGTTATAAAAATATAGATTTTGACATAACATTTTTTAAAAGATATGCACATGACTGCCTAGTGGCAGTACCAGAAAATAAAGTAGAAAATTTACTACACGCTTTCAATAGCTTCCATAATAAACTACAATTTACATCTGAAATTGAAAACAATGGAAAAATAAATGTTCCGGATCTAATTCGAAACTTAAGCAACATCTACTTTCAAATGCTGAATGCACCTTTGAAACATCCAATATGGCGGCCGAAAGCCGTAGAAAAATCGAGTTTCTAGCAAAAAAAATAAAAATGTGCAAACCGATCGGATCTTTTTTGGCTCAAATTTTAGTTGATGGACGCCCCTAAAAAGCTGGCGTGGTAATTTGACAAAATCCAACATGGCGGATTCAATATGGCGGTCAAAAATCTAATATAGTGGCCGCATTTTTGAAAATCAACCGATTTGCATCAAATTTGGTATACGGGAGTTTTTGGGATCACTAATCACGAATCTAAAACCAAATTTTCAAAATCCTCAAGTTCAATATGGCGGACCTAAGATGGCAGACGTATTTTTTGAAAATAAACCGATTCGCCCTAAAATTAGTACACGGGAATTTTTGGAGTTGCTGATCATAAATTCAAGATCAGGTTTGCCAAATTCAAGATGCCGGATCCAAGATGGCGGACGACATTTTTGAAAATCAACCGATTTTTTAAAAAACTGTTATGCGGGGGTTTTTGGGGTTACTGATCACGAATCCAAGGTCAGATTTTCAAAATTCAAGATTATGAATCTTATAAAACGGGAACTCAATAACCTAATTTTCTATATTAGGCCCGTAATCTTGAATTTCAAAAATCTGACCTAGGATTCGTCATTAGCGGCGCCAAAAACCCCCTTATACCAAATTTGTTGCAAATCGGTTGATTTTCAAAAATTCGGCCACCATATTGGATTTTTGACCGCTATATTGGATCCGCTATGTTGGATTTTGTCAACCTACCACGCCAGCTTTTTAGGAGCTAAAATCTGAGTCAAAAACGACCTGATCAGTTTGCGAATTTTTATTTTTACAAGCTTTTTTTGCTAGACATTGGATTTTTCTACGGGTTCCGGCAGCCATATTTGAGCCGTCATACTGGATCTTTCAAAGGCGCACTCGCCATTTGAAAGCAGACGCTCTAAGCTTTAAAATAAGGCCTTGGTCAATTTTTTTGGTTGCTTCTAATTTTAGTCGTAGCTCTGATCCAGTTGACGCGAATTGTCCCATATATATATATATATATATATATATATATATATATATATATATATATATATATATATATATATATATATATATTATATATATATATATATATATATATATATATATATATATATATATATATATATATATATATATATATATATATATATGTATATATATATATATATATATATATATATATATATATATATTATATATATATATTATATATATATATATATATATATATATATATATATATATATATATATTAGAATATTGCTTCATATACCTAAGACAAGTCGTTCTTGAGATATTTAACAATTCTTGAATGTTTTAAAATATATTAGTTTTTTAGTAAAATTGTTACTGATAAGTAACGTTTGGGCAATTATTAAACCGTAAATTTATCTATATCTTACCTATCTCTTAACTGAAACACAGTCTCATCTTTTTGAATTTGTCTCAGTCCAAATTCGGTACATTCGGCTTCGGACAGTTCGATTCGATGACCGCTCTTCAAAGGATAGAAATTCAGATTTATAAGTTTTCCCACTTCTTCCCAGGTCTCTGGTATAATATCTTTTTTCTTTTTTTGGTATAAGTAAACTCCCACAGCAGCGACTACGGATGCTACGGATATTATGGTCAGTTTCACGCCGATGCTCATGGTGTAATTTTTATAAAACCTAAAAAAAATTGAAGCTGTTGTACTAATAACAAAAGCAAATTTTCCAGAGTAAATTTCATAATTTGAAGGTGAGGGTTAAATAGCCCCCACATACTTGTCGGAATCACTAACGTGTCTGAAAACCGAAAATTTAGATTTGATACACAAAGAATTTCGTAGTAAATTTATTATTAAAATAGCAGAGTTTGCGTATACGAGGATGTATGGGCAAGAATCTGCCGCCAAGAATTGGATAAATATTTGCTTAAATTACTTGTGCGTGTCCCTGTTAGTGTGCGCTACTGCGACATAGTGATCTAGCACCACAGTACTGTTAATCTACTTTTAATAAACGTTCTTAACTTCTCGTTTTTAACTCTCCTTTAACTCATGTCTTTTAACATTCGTTCTCAAGTGACTTCTCATAGCAAGATTGTTTGTATTTATATACAGTTTGCCGTAACGCTTAAGCAATTCCAATCAATTTGTTTTTTAGCCAATAGTCCCGTGATCGAGGGTCTACGTGATGAAATTTGTCAAACCTTGTTTTTCACCAAAAAGCGCGTGATCGTGCTTCTACGTAAGTAAAGTGACATTTCCTTCATGGTCTACTTATTTTTCAGCGATCCAGAACAAAATCCGTTACATATCGCATGGTTTAGACTAAGATTTTATATTTTACATTAATATTTGAGTTTTTATAGTAGGGGCAAGTAAAAGTGCATATCTCTGATAAAATTTGTAATTTTTATGACAGAAAAATTTGATCTACGGTAAAGAAAATAATTTGATTTTAATATATTAAATTTATTAAAGTTTTTTTTCTGTTATTAAATTTTAAAGTGCATGCTTGTACTATTTTTGAAGATTTCCGATTTATTTATTTATTTTAAAATAAAATTAATTTTAATCCGAATGTTAGATTAATTTTTGCTTCTTAAATACTTGCAAAAAAAATAATTCAAATATATTAACTTCTTTGAAAAATAATGTTACTCCCGGGACATCAGAAGGGAAAATAGTCATTCATAACCTCCAAAAATCAATTCAGAGCACAATATGGTATTTCTTGGATTTAGACCGTGTCAAGTTGGAATTATTATCCAACGTTTCGCCTAAAATTGTACGAGACATCTTTAGAGATCTTTATTCCAAAAGATTAGAAGACTGAATTCAGTGTGGAAGTTAACTTACAAGCGCTAAAAAATGTGTAATGATTTCTCACGTTTTTTTGCCAATATGGCGCCGATCAGCAAAAGCTATAATGGATTATGTGCACTAAGTGAGCGCCTGTAAGTAAACTTCCATTTCCTTGCATACACGACGGTGCAAGCCTTATAATTTATGAAACGCTATTTTAGATCGAGCTGATTTGTAAAAAACCATCATGATGGTCTTAAAAAATACCGCTACATTTATTTATTTAACAAAAAGTAAAAAAAAATTAAAAAACCCGTCATTTTCTCTTTTTCTTACTTATAACTTCGAAAGTATTCATTTTAGAAAAAAGTTGAAAAGAGAAAAAAGTTTCGCAATCAAAATTCCTATAAGGCCGTGTTAGTTAGAGATCTCGAAATTTCTTATTATGATTACAAAATAGTAATAATCAAAAAATAAAGCAAAATAATGTAGTTTTTTTAAACGATTTTTTTCGACCACTTACATTTCTCTGAGAACCTTTATATTTGGGCAAAAGAAAACTTCATATTATGGTAAAATAACGTGCTAAATTTCGTTATTATCGGTTAGATAGTTTTTTCATAATAATGTTGCAATCCAGTCTTAAATCGGAAAGTCACATACTTGAAATTTGTTTCAGATATACCTACTAGAGATCTGAAGCTCTCAAACTCTATTTTAAAAATTAAAATCGGATAATTAAGGTCCGTTCTGGAATTGTTTAAAGTTATTGTTAATTTTTTTGGTTATAAACAAATTGAATATCTTCTCGAATTTTTTTCGAAGAATTTTTCTGAAAACATGGTTTGGAAATACTTGGAAAGATGCTCCTTTTGAAAAAAAAAAGTTCAAATTTTGTTAATTGGTTACCGAAATACAAGCTATACACGATTTTTTCCTTTTTTTTTCACATTTTATTAAATAAATAAATGTAGCGGTATTTTTTGAGGGGAAGCATATCTTAATTTATATGGGCATTATTTTGGAGGATTTAGAGCAAAAACAAGCGTGCCTCCTCCTCACAGCCAACCAAAAACAGACCAGCCCCGTTCTAGTTCCATTAAAACGCAATAAAAACATTGAAGCTTATAGTTCTTATCTTGAGCTACCAATTGTTGGGCACAAAATTTAGAAATATTTTTGATTTTACAAAAAAAAAACATTTTTTTTTAATTATTACCAATTTTTTTTTTGTTTATAACAAATTTCCTAACCTCGATATTCATAATCAATGGGTTGAAATATTTATAAAATATTTTGCTGGAGCTATATTTCTACAAAAACTCACTGAGCTCCCGGACTATTTGCCGAGGTACCTACGCTTATCTACTCACGAAACGCCACCCTCCATCCACGCATAGCGTGACTAAATATTTGCATACGTGATGGATTTAAACTTTAAATTACGAATTATACCGATTACAAAAATATATTATTTATTAATTGCAGTCAACAATGTATATTGTCAAACAAACTTCATTTTTCGTAATTCCATCAATCCACGTATTTAATCTTTGGTTTCATTATAACGGTTTTTGCATGTATTATTTTTAAAACATGTGTAAAATTGACAGCATGGTATCATTCCAGCTTGAACACAACGATAAAATGATCGTAAACATGTTATACAAATTCGTCAACAGAGCTGAGATTTTATAAAAGTAAAGGGAAAGAGAATGTCATAATAAGGATCTTCCATCTTTGTTCAGTCCATAGTAACACATAAGTATGTCATTGTTCTAAAAGAGATAAGAAAAGGGAATGTGAAAAAATATGCTTACAGAGTCAGGCCTCAGACGGCAAAAATACTTTTGTTTTTTCAAGAATCAATATATTATCTTCGACCCTGAAACGAAAATCTACAAGATTTAATGTGTCATAGCTAGGAGACAAACTATTTAATTGTAAATAAGTGACATACAACGATCGTTTAATAGGTATGCATTATAGTGATTGTGGAATAATTCACGAGGTTTATTTTTCTGTGAATAATGAAAATAATAAGTACACAAGTTCACTGAAATTATAACATTTGCTATTTTTGTTCCGCACTTTAACAAGGAATGATACTGTGTTATAAATGCATTGCTATTAAAATATGCAATAATATACATTTATATTTTGACAAGTTTGGAGTGAAACTTTTTTTCGAGTCACTCCGGTGCGCTACCCAATATATATATATATATATATATATATATATATATATATATATATATATATATATATATATATATATATATATATATATATATAAAATACACGCTTATTTTACAACAAAATATTAAATTTCAGGTTTAAAATTGCCCCAAACGCCTTAAATAAATAAATTACTACGGCATACGGTGCTAAAACTACAAATCTTCGATTGCCGAAACGGGAAAGACATTAAACGACGTGGTTGAGGCACTTTCCTTCCCCGAATTCAGAGCGCGACGTCATCACAGCTATAAAAGCGAAAAGTTAATTGTAAAATTAAGGGCATTACAAGTTGCTCTTCTTGAGATAACTCGTCCTTTTTCCGGGGGCCACGCTGACTGTGCTATTTTTTAGGCAGCTATATATATATATATATATATATATATATATATATATATATATATATATATATATATATAAATGTAAATATGTACACGCTGCTTTCACGGACTCCACATTATGCCGTTGTAGTGCTCAAATCACATTCAGCAAACGTACAACTATATGCAACTCCGTGTATAGATAAAGTAAAATGTGAACAGTAAATGCAAACTTCGTTCCATCATATCCTTTCCCTGTCAAAGGTTGCACAGTTTGAATAAATTGCTACAGAGCATAATTTATCCTATTCTACCATCATCGAGATGATGGCCTACCTGCAACACCATATCGAGAAGAAAGTCAAAACTTACCCTCCCCGCTACAGTGATACGGCAGAGGTACATGTTTCGTCTCTACTAGATTCATCAGGGTACCGACCTGCACCTGTTTGTGCAAAGGACGGATCAGAAGGAAGTATGCAACACTGAACGCGGTTTCGCCGACCTCGCACCAGATGGCGTATATGTATTTATGCGGTTTTCGTGGATTCCTCCGTATGAGATGCAATAGCGGTGGATATATCCACATTATGCCGCTGTACTACTGAAATTACATTCAGCAAACGTACAACTATATGCAACTCTGTGTATAGATGAAGTAAAATGCGAACAGTAAATGCAAACTTCGTTCCATCATATCCTTTCCGTGTTAGAGGTTGCATAGTTTGTATAAATTGCTACAGAATACAATTTATTCTATTCCGCCACCATCGAGATGATCGCCTACCTATACCACCATATCGAGAAGTAAGTCAAAACTTACCCTCCCCGCTACAGTGATACGGCAGAGGTACATGTTTCGTCTCTACTGGACTCATCA
The DNA here is from genome assembly GCA_034092305.1 of Diaprepes abbreviatus. NCBI lineage: Eukaryota > Metazoa > Arthropoda > Insecta > Coleoptera > Curculionidae > Diaprepes > Diaprepes abbreviatus. The sequence goes on along the minus strand of JASJET010000014.1, from coordinate 379,803 downwards.
GGGTATGTTTGCTGAATGTGATTTCAGCACTACAACGGCATAATGTGGATATAATACTATCGCATCTCATACGGAGGAACCCGTGAAAGCAGCATAAACATATATACGCCATTCGGCGGGAGGTCGGCGAAACCGCGTTCAGTGTTGCTTACTTCCTTCCGAGCTGTCCTTTGCACACACAGGTGCATGTCAGCACCCTGATAAGTCTAGTAGAGACGAAACATTGCACACGACGAAACATATTTTCCATATATATATATATATATATATATATATATATATATATATATATATATATATATATATTTCTTCTTCGCTTGTGTAATTATTTTCATTAGACGGATAAATTGCTTTAAACTCCAACACATTTTTTAACGACATAGAATACGTGAAACGTTGTGGCCTTCAAGCTTGCAAGTTGAACCAGGAACATAAAAACGGGGCGCGCAATAAGTTACACGTAAGAAGTAAATTTAATTCTAAATCTTCAGTTACTTTTATTATCCTTGTTGAATTTTAATACTATCCATTTGATTAACAATAAGAGTAAAATAACAACAGCCATTACTTATATTAATCAAATTAGGAAAAGAAATTAAAACATTTTTTAGAAATCTATTTAAACAATTTAGGTTCTTTATTGCAATTAATAATTGATATTTAAGAGTTTAAATTCACGACATATGCAAATATCGAGCCAGGCTATGCTTGAATGGAGTGCCGTGCTTCGTGAGTAGATAAGCATACTTCAGCTAATAATGTTACTTATTAATAAGCATTGGAAACAGTGTACTGCATTAAATCGGACTAACAATACGGTTTTTCTGAAATATAAAAGCTCAAAGATTCTAGAACTGTTCGCGAAAATATTAATTTTTGTAAAAGTTATGAACAAAGAAAAATTTGGTAAATAGACCAATTTTCAATCTAAGATTTTCTTCTTATTTTGAGCCATACTTTTCGATAAAATTGGTTTCAGAACGAAAAATTAAAATCTTCTAATTTGTTTAAACAATTGCGATTTAAACAAAACGTATAATTTTTCAAGATTTCCGAAAACGTATTCGGCTTATTTGTTATACAGAAAGCTATCCAACTTCCGGAGTACCGTGCCTCTCTTCGATTTCAAGCGTATATCTCAGTTTTATCCTTGATTTATAAATATATAAAGGTGTATTTTTGACACGAGACAAATTACAATAACAGCATAAGCAAAACAAAAGTGGCTGACTAGAAAATCCAACTTCCACGGCAACTTAGTGAGTCTGGGTGTAAATATTTTTTTGTAATTAAATTAGAAGAGACATCTTTTAATAATTAAAGAACGAAATTAAATGGATGTTATATATTTTATAACTGAAAATACCAAAAAATACCAAGACCCACTAATAAATATGTATAAAAAGTAAACAAACGTACCTAAAATGTTTAGGACAACACTTTGCAGTTTAATTGCAGCTTGTGTCTTTATAGTCGCAGCCATTATATGCCAAATCGCACGTTAAATGATATAGTCAAAATAAAGATGAGATAATTGGTAATGAAACAGTGGCGGCGTCAACTATGGAGTTTGAATATTTTATTTAAATAAATTTCAGCGTCGAAGTTTCAGTTTTGTACAAATGTTGTATCGAGAATATGGGGAACTCTTGCAAAATACATGTAATTTATTCATCAATATATATTGGATAGAGTCTAATCTTTTAAATATGGGTATATAATTTTAAAAATTATTAGTTTAAAGTTCGGTGTTATTTTTGATGTAGTTACAACAGTTGATAAGCGAATAAAACGGCAAAACTGAAACCAATTTCTCTTGAACAGCGGAGTGCTATCTGTACTTTGAACAATGAAGGACATTCTATACGCCAAATTGCAGAAAAGGTTGGCTTTTCATGTAAACATGAACTTTATACTCTTATACGAAAAACGAAGAGTCAATAGAACTTAAATCAAACAATATCCTCTATCTCAAAGGAACAACAAATAGACGAACAAGTGGTATGAGATTCTTAATAAAAGATGGAAAGATAGGATAATCGATAAAAAAAAAGCACCTCAGATAGAGTAACTAGCTTAACTCTACGATCATGAGAAAGATACACCATTCAAATCATACTAGTATATGTGCCAACCATCTTTCACTCAGAAGAAGTGATAGAGGAATTCTACAATGAAATAACAGATATGCTAAACAAAAATAAAAGCCAATTTAAGTATTTAATTGGGGACTTCAATGCCAAAGTAGGGGGAAAAGATCAGGAATTGTATATGAGACATTTCGGAATTGGGGAAAGAAATCAAAGGGGACAAAGATTGGTTTAATATGCAGATAGACATAAACACCTAATAAATTACATCACCAAAAAGAAGAAGGAACTATTAGAACATTGAATAAGAAACAGTAGATGAAGCTGAGAAATGATGATGATATAAAGAGATCAATTTTTCACTTTGTTGTTCATTTTGATTCTACAGCAGAAGAAACTTCCTTCAATAGTAATATATCTCGAAAAAATCAAAAAATAGTGCAATTTTCATTAGTGATTTCAACGTAAGTAAACCTCAGCTTTATATGTATCGCCTTGAATGAGGAATACTTTGAAGAGGCAAAAATAAAATTACATATATTTTTCAAGAATTCTACTTATTCTCGGTATTTTATATTCTTGATATAGTTGAATAGAAATCATAACGTTTGAAAAAATCACAAGAAAGAATTATCTTCAATTTACGTTTCTTAACCGTACAATTTATATAGAATATAGGCAACCATGTAAACATTAGAAGTGTTGCCATCTATACCATAAGAGCTAAACGTCATTAAATTGAAGGTGCTGTTCTTGCAGAATTCAATAACATTGACTGTCTCTCATATACGTCTATGATGTCTATCTACTTTCTTTACAGGTACATAGCATAATTTTAAAATATTTGTCCTTTGTGAAAAACATTGAAAAAACATAGCCGATTGTTTCTTCTTCTTCTCTTTCTCTTTGGGTGCTTGAACTGCTCAACCGATTTACCTTAGAAGAGGCCTTAGCTTCCAACGCCTAAGGCTACTTTGTTAAATGTTCATTACCTAGGCAACTAAGGTTACGTTAATAAAAAAAATCTGTCCGATTTTGTCCAAAATTAGTATGGGGAAGTTTTCGGAGTCGCACATAACAAATCTGATATTATTTTAAAAAAATTCATTATGGTGTATCCAATATGGCGGATAAAAAATTAATTTTGTCCAATTTTTTTCAAAATTAAAATGGGGGAGTTTTTGGGATCGCACATTACGAATCTGAAATTATTTGAAAAAAAAAAATATAGCGGATCCCAGATGGCGGATTAAAAATTCTACATCTCTTGATTTTGTCTAAAATAAGTATTGAGGGATTTTTATTAGTGTTAATTACAAATTTAAAATATTTTCTGAAAAACTGAATCTGGCGGATTCAATATGACGCGCTGAAAATTTTACATTTTTCGATTTTCTCCAAAACCGAATAAACATATCTTTTGCCACCATTTTTCAAGTTTTTTTAGTTGTCTGTTTTATACTCTTACGATTGTTAAAAAATAAAATGCTTCTTAATTTCATAATTTTTTATTATTTTGAAATAAAGTTATATATAGGACATTTATTAAACGATCTACAATAAATGAAGCTAATTAAGATTTTTTGCTTAATACTATACGTATGTTTATTTACAATAAGGAACTAAATTAAAATTTTTGCAGTTTCAAAAGGAACCAATGAATAAAAAATATTTTACCATTATGAACGTCAATATGAGATTAAAAAATCTAACGCAGATGGGAGCTTTACTTGATATCTTCCATTGTCTTAAAGGACGCTTTCAATAAATCTATATATATATATATATATATATATATATATATATATATATATATATATATATATATATATAAATAGGAAAATACCTTAATCTAAAATTCTACAAGACAAAGCTTCCAGTTTTTTTTCTTAACCGCCCATTAAAACTGCAAAATACATATTAAAAGAACTCGTACTAATAAATTCTACTTTTCAAATTTGTTAATTCACAGATCAATATAATACTTTTCTAATTGAAAGATTTAACATAAGAACACGTCAAAAATTTCTAGTTTTCCTTTCTTTGCGGTTTGCTGTATAAGTGATGTCTTAATTAAATGAAGTTTCATCTTTAAGATTGTTTTTCACTTTTTGCGATGAAAATTGGATCTCCTAACTTGATAATTCCAGGAGTTTTGACTTCACAATTGATACCCATGGTTGGTAAACTCTTAGGACCATTACTAAGACGGTAACTGAAAAAGAAAAGAAAACTATAGGAAATTATTTCATATGCTAGTATTTAAACCTGTCTTTGCCAGGTCTGTTTATAAACACTAATGATATTAAAAAAATATGATAATAATCTTATGTATTCAAAGTGAAGGGGAAAAATATTTATAAAAACAGTTAAATTTAATTTTCCAATGTCTTTTTAAAATATTAAACAATATTGAAAATTATTAAGTGCTTCAATTTCAAGAGCAGATGTTTTTAAAATCGTTCCTAGAGATGGCATTCGTATCGCGATTTTGACAATGTCAACGTTATCTTATTTCAGTACGAAGGTAGTTGTAAATATTTCTTCTTTTCCTTTTTTTATGTAGGCATTTGCTTGTCTTTTCTTAGTTTCCTTGCCTGGATTTGGCGAACGGTCATTTATCTCTACAAACTTTTGCAATTCTTTGGTCTAACATGCGATTATTATGTGCGTTCCATTCCTCCTTTCTTTTGAGTCGTGAATCTTGTCTATCTTAAAAGCGTGTCTAATATTCTCACTTCTTTCTCTATCCAACAGAGTTTTTCTAGCATTCTGCGCACTATTTTCATCTCTGTTGTTTCTAATATCCCTTTTGTTTTTGTAGTCCCTGGTCCAATTTCAGCCGTGTATGTTAATATAGGTTTAACTACGATCTTATAAATACGGGATTTAGTTTCAATTTGAAGATATTTGTTCAGCCAAATTTTCATTTCCTGCGATGTGGAAATATCTATCTTATCTTTCAGTTCCTTTATAGTTTCTTCTTCTTTGTTCTGGAGGAATGGAACGCACATAGTAAGCCCATGTTAGACCAAAGAATTGTAAAAGTTTGTAGAGATAAATCACCATTCGCTAAATCCAGGCAAGGAAACGAAGAAAAGACAAACAAATGCCTACATAAAAAAACAAAGAGATAACGTTTCAAGGTGGCATAGTCAAAATCGCGATACGAGTGCCATCTCTAGGAACGATTTTAAAGTCCCTCCCTTGAATAGAGGTAAAATAAAAATTTTTAAAAAAATTTTACCAGCTCTTTTTAAAATAAGATTAAATATAACGTCACAAATAAAATCCACTCTATCATGATAACAAAATTACTTGATAATAGTTTTTTAAGCAAAATAAATAATAAAAACCGGACGCCCATGCCAACGCATCCACAATTACAACGAGAACAAACAGCAAATTAAATAAACTACTTATAAAAATTGTATTGCGTAATTCAATCTACTTAAAACGAAATACTGAATAAAATAAAAAATGTGTACCAATACGAGTACTAACTTAAACATGATTGAAACAAACGCAAATCTTAAGTTCAATAAATCTAACGAATTAAATGCATTTGTTTATTATTTATTATACTATTTATATACAGTAAAAAACCAGCGCACAATAACAAAACATTCGTGAATAAATCCCTTAATTCAATCTAGTCTAAACCAAGTCCATAATACAAGGGTAATCCCAGAATTAACCGGCCTGACACATAGATGGCGGTAGTTGTTAAAATATAATGATTCTTAGATATTATCAACCTTAGAAAGATCAAGTATTAAGTTTGAAGACGCTACGTTGTTTATTACTTGTTTGACAGCCATCAATACTGAACGCTCTCAGTGAATTTGTAAACATGAAAAAAATTGGTCATGGTTATGTGATTCAATACTTTCTTTTGAAAGGACTTAGTACAACCAATATCAAAACCGAGCTAGACTTTACTTTGGGGGAGTCTGCACCGTCATTTTCAACGGGGGAGTATTGGGTGGCAGTGTTTAAACGAGGACATACGAGCTGCGAAGACTTCGCAGTGGTCGACTAAATGAGGTGACTATTCCAGAAATGGTGAAAAAAATCCATAAAAGGGTATTGGATGGCCATCGACTAAAAGTGTGCGAGTTAGCAGACGTGGTAGGCAATTCAAAAAGTACTGTACATCCCATATTGACATTGACATTTGGACGCGAGAAAGCTGTGTGCAAGATGGGTGCCACGTTTGCTCACAATCGGACAAAAACAAAGTCGTGAGGATGTTTCGGCCATGTTTCTCCGCAACAAGGCCGAATTTTTGCGTCGATTCATAACTATGGATGAAACATAGGTCCATGACTATATACCCAAGATGAAGGAACAGTCAAAACAATGAACTGAAAGGGGAAAATCGGCTCCAAAGAAAGCAAAGACGCTTCCATTTGCAGGCAAGGTCATGACTTCAGTTTTTGGAATGCACATAATTTTTATTGGTTATCTTGAAAAAGGAAAAACCATCAACGGCGAGTATTATGCGAACTTAAGGCCGTATTTGGCGAAAAAGAAAGTGTTCCATCACGACAATGCACCTGTTCACACATCAGTTATTGCAGTGGCCAAAATCAATGATTTAAAGTACGAATTCCTTCCTTATGCACCCTATTCGCCAGAATTAGCACCCTCGAATTATTTACTCTTTCCAAACTTGAAGAAATGGCTCGGCGGGTGAGGCAAAAAATGCATTGCAGTGAAATTTATGTAAAAGTCTCGAGTGCTTTTCACAAAAAGACATTTCATTGACACCTTATTAAAAATAACTCACACAAAAAAAAACGTTTCTGACCGCTGGACTGCAATAATGTTATCCTAATTTATGTATGCTGTGATGAATTACATTTAAAAACAAATGTATTCGATCCTTTTGGATTTTAGCCCAGTCAATTTAGCAAAAAATGTTAATGACAGCAAATTGTCTGCACCATGACTTGAAGGGTAGTCCAAAGATGATAAACACAAAATCCAACTCCAACTGAGCACTGGGATTTTTTTAAACAATAAAAACGGTAAAAATGTGACTTTTTTGGTTTTCTGCTTATATTATGGAAAGTAATGAATGAATAGAATTACTTTTAATGGACCTTTTATAGATAATTAAAAAACCTATAAAATGTTTTTTATAGACCCCTAAAAGACAATTTTTCACACAGAAAAGTTGGAAAAATGCGTAAAAAATCATATTTTTGGTAATTTCCAATATTAAGCGAGCATTTTTCGGGAAATGATAATTTATTATGTGTACTTTAAACAGGCAGGAGATGAAATTTATCGCATTAGTATTTTGTACCTAATTATAATATAAACAGTTTAGAACAGTGTTACCGCATTAATCGGAAGGGTCCGATTTTAATTTACCAAAAGGATTCTGAAAGTAGAGGTTATGATTCATCTGTCACAAAGAACTTCAAACAACGATGATGATTTAACCATAGACGTAAGAGAAATTAATATTAATATAGACTCCGGATCTTGTAGAAGAAAGTTGACTCATGCTTAAAAAGAGATAGAGCGTTTACGAGGAGTAGTATCTCTCTTTCTAATTTAGGTCAGGTCGAATGACGTTTGGAGTATCGTGGTTAGCTCCGTTATTAGAAAGAGGGATACTACTCCAAGCATGCTTATAACAATTCAGAAGTGGTTACCGAAAGTAGGGATCGATGATCTAGTCAAATGAATTTCAAATTTCAAGATGTCGAATCCAATATGGTGGACTTTAACTCAAAACTCGATATATATGCCTTTAATAACACCATGTTTGTTTGAAAACGGATTGGTAGGGATTTGGAATATCACTTATTTTGAATCTGATGTGATGGATTCCAAAACACAAAATGGCTGACCCAAGATGGTTGATAAGTGGCTGGTATTCGAATGAAATTTCTTTAGGAACAACAGAACGCTTTGAAAATAGGTTTTTGAAGATTAATAGTTACAAATAGGATGTGTCAAATTCCAAATTACAAAATGGCGGATCTAAGGTGGCGGACTTATGGTCGGAATTCGTATAAATTGCTTTACTCGAAAACTCACGCATTCTAGCAAGTTTCAGCATATTTGTATTCTACTTTAAGAAAAATACGCCAAGATTAGTCAAAAATTGAGTCCTAGAGCGATTTTTGGAAATTTTATTACAGTGTGCGCTATCTAGAATGAGTCATTTTGTGATTAGAATTTTTACTTGCTAGATTTGTAAGGAGCGATTTTAAAACTTCTTCAAATCCAATCTGAAAAGGGTTATAATATTTCTAAAGGAATTTTATACGATTTTTTCTGCTATAAATCCACCATCTTGAATCCGTCATTTTGTAATTTGAAATTCATTATACTACATCATTGATCACTACTTCTGGTAACTACTTTTGAAGTCCTTTAAACATGATTATTTGTGTTGGAAGACTTAGTTTGAAGTTTCTGGCGATTTATTAAAATTTTTTTGAATTTTTGGCTGCCAAATTGATGCAGCCATCTTGATCTTTGTAAAGGAATATACATTATCTTGTAGTCAAAATTAGCCCTTTTATACATTTTTCATCGCTTCAAATTTTTGGCGGCTAAAATAATTCGGTACATTTCTTAGTTTATGGCCGCCATATTCATGCCGACATTTTGATTTTTGTGAAGGTACATACGACTCTTTGTAGTTTTGTGTTCAAACTTCAAAAATGAACCCTTATACATATTTTTTCCTCGCTGATTTTGGCGGCAGCACTGATTCGGCTCATTTTTTTTTTAATTTCTGAGTTTATGCCCGCCATATTAATGCCGCCATCTGGATTTTTGTGAAGTACACGGCTTTTTGTAGTTTTTTTTTGGTAAAGCTTCAAAATGAGCCCTTATCCACATTTTTTCATAGCTTCAAATTTTGGCCGCAGCAGTGATCCTTTTGAGGTGGAAAATCCTACATATATATATATATATATATATATATATATATATATATATATATATATATATATATATATATATATATACAGGGGCGGATCCAGCCTCTGTGTGGAAAATCCTACATATATATATATATATATATATATATATATATATATATATATATATATATATATATATATATATATATATATATATACAGGGGCGGATCCAGCCTCTCACTTTGGGGGGGGGGGGGGGGGCGGTGATATCACAAAAGTACAGTATGGCAAGAAAAACAAGTTGTCAACGGGGGGGGGGGGAGTGCAAGCAGCATACTCATTCCTAATATGAAAGGCAGAATGGGTTCTATTTTCCTGAACTCAAAGCTTTTGGGAGGAAGGGGGGGGGGGTGATCGCAAGCATACAGACTCCTATACTCTATTCAAAAACTAGAGAGAGTAATAAAACTGTTACCGAAACCTTTATCGTACCTGCTCCAGTGCCGCAGGTAACTGAGAACTGCCGTAAATCTAATTATATTTCATTATATTTAAATATATTTTATAAATTTACTGCAACATAGAATTTCTGAGAGTTTAATTTAATTTCTGTCAGTGAGCAAACTACAACTTACAGTTTTTTCTTAGTGATTTATCTTGTTTGCGCTTGTTTTTATATATTATTTGAGATTAGTGAGATACCCAAAAGATATGGCTTTCACCTCTATATTTATTCCAAAATCGTTAAACCAGGGCATTTTTTCCTCAACGAAAAACTTATTACGATGAATGTTTATGATGCCTTAAGATATCTATATCTAGATAATAATGTCAAAAGCTCTGTTGAAATATGTTCCAACATGACAGGAGTTGGAAAATCTACTATGTACCGGATACTGAAGGAGAAAAAACGATTAGAATTGTTAGTACTCCCAAGCCACATTCGATCACAGGCAAACGAAAAACCTCGTCGGAAGAAGAGATGAAAACTGCAATTAAAGGGGTTGTATATACATTTTATTATGAGAAGCAGATCCCAACCATCTACAAAATTCTAACTAAAATCATTGAAGATCGCGATTTACCTGAAATTAAAAGAACTGATCTTTGGAAATTGCTCAGAGAACTTAATTTTTGCTGAGAAAAACCAGGTAAAAAATCTGTTCTTATAAATCGTCTGGAAACTGTCTGTTGGAGACGTAAATATCTCTCTCAAGTAAAAGGTAGAGTTGCTAGAAATAACACAATTAATAAAATTAGTAATTTAACTAAACTTTTGAAAGATTTTTTTGAATAAAGTTACTACGGAAAATTGGGAAAAATCCATATAATAAAAGAATAAAACAAAATGTGAGAACTCGATCTCATAATCGGTGAGATAGAGGAACCAATTATAATTAATTTTAGCGAAGATAGTTTCACTGACTTTGATTAGGAATTAGATACGTAATGTTTACTAGTGTAAACACAATTTATTATTTAAATTTTTGTTTTTGTTGTATTTTATTGTTTAATGTTGTTTATATGTTTTTCTTATTTTTTTAAGTATTTTTATTGTTTTTTTTAATGTTTTTAATTAATAATAAAATGACCGATAGCCCCAAAAGTATTTTATTATTATATGGACGAATTTATTTTTTTATATATGTTTAACTTTTTGTATTTTTGGCAACGGATATTTTGTAAGTATTTAAATTAAAACTTAGAATTTTTTGGCAGAATACTCCTACGTTTTAGTCTATTATTATAGACGGGTATTTTTGATTATAAAATTTCTAACCCATTCCTATGAAAAATATATGTGTCTAACAAATTTTGATAAAAAAAAACACCGGACTAAATAACACAAGTAGTTTGCGAAGAAAAAAATGATTTATTACTCTCTCTAGTTCTTGAATAAACTATAGTATAAGAGAAAAAATCGGGTCCATTTTCCTAAACTCAAAGGTCTTGGGGGGGGCGATCGCCCCCACCGCCCCCCCCCTCTTGGATTCGCGCCTGTATATATATATATATATATATATATATATATATATATATATATATATATATATATATATATATATATATATATATATATATCTTAAATCTTTTGTTAACGTTTTGCTCACCAACACTAGGCTTTAACAACCTCTTGGAGGTAAATTATATACATTCGCCATTTGTCAAGACAACAAATTCGTCTCAGTTATACTCTACCTAACCGGAGAAAAAACAAAATATCATGTTCCGTACCAAGTCATTTCAGGGTCATCTCAAGGTTAATATATATAGTATATGTTGTTATTCATACACGTTATTAGCTACCTGCAATGCGCAAAAATGATTGAGGGGATAATTACTTTTGGTACGAAATTTAAAAGGTTTAATTTGAGGATGACCCTAAGTGCTCCATGGTTCGTTAGGAACGAACACATATGCAAGGAAATGGGATGGACTCCACTAAAAGACAGCCTAAAGCAAAAAGCCGCCGAAGCCTTCCTTAACGCAAAGACGCGTGCTAACGAACTAATCAGGCAGGTAGTCAGCTATAACCCTAGAGAGGACAACCGGAGACATAAAAGGCATGGACCAGGACACCATAGAATCACATTAAAGTAAGCACCAGTGCGAACAATGAGTGCACCAGCACCTGGAGCGGAAACACTTTGATGTGTAGACCAGAGGTTTCTAAAGGCCGTTGGCCCGGCAGCCCAGTAGAGCTCTCACTGCGAGTCCCTACTGGAGATGGCTCCGCTATAAACAGTAAGGACAAAGTAACATGAGACCTTCAGTTCAAAGGGGGTTTTAGCAGGTAAGAAGCCGACACTACCTCCACACGTAGTTTTGGTGTCTATTCAAGTTTCCCTTCCTCAAAAAAAAAAGTAGAAACAGGTAGTCAAAAAAATCACTCTCTTGTAAATGGCCAAGAATTCCAACTTTGCGAAACGCAAAGTTTTTAAAATCATTAAAAAATAAATACATATATTTTTTTAAACTTACGTTTCCAGAGTTTTTAGAGGTTCTCTGTCAGAACTTCTATTGGCATTCTCAGGATCAATAGTTGTCATTATGCATCTAAAAATATATAAAAACGATGAATTTGCAAAATAAAAGTAAAAACAATTCGAAGCTTGCATATTCAAAATAATAAATACATGCATAAAATAATTCAGCCAAGAAATTTTGACGATAAAGCAAGCAAAACAAATTTTAAAGTTATTTAATGCACCGAATTAGTGACTTTACCTTGTACACTCTTTAACATTTCTTAAAACCACGTCGCCAATCTTTATCCACTCCCAATTATCTTCGGCATACGGTTCGAGGTTAGGTCCGTCTACGACTACATTTGGTCTGAAGTTATCTACGGTTACGCTGGAACTACCTATTCTTTTGTTTAAGTCACGTACAGAGCTTTGATTAAGTAGTAATACAGCAGTCAGGTCAGAATAAAGTCCCTAGAATAAAAAAAAAGAGAGAGTAGATAAATAATTAAAAAGAAATATAAATCTTACATTATTTACAACATCAACGACTCAGACAGATCATACACAAAAAAGGTGTAAATTATGGATTATTGACAGACTGAAAGTTATTTCCATGAATATTCAACCAGCAGTGTCACAAAAAATACTTACTGTCGAAGTATTCGATAAATTTGTATAGTAATCCAAAAGAGTCTTGTGAGTTTTGCTAAGATCTCTTCTTCGGCTGGCATCGTGAAATCCTAACCTTAATCCAGAATCTTTTTCGAGAATATATCTGGAAAACCAAGATGCAGCCTCATCTCCACAGTCTATCGCGTAAATTTGTTCACCGTCATGTAATCTAAAAATAAATGAAACATATTTTTTGAGTGTCATGATTTTATTTAAAAATGCGGATTTTTTACCTTACGATTGATTCTGCATTGTCTTTACTATTAGGAATCTTAACATATAACGTCCTCATAGTAGGAGCATCTACAGCGAGGTATTGCTCGTCGTGAATCGAAACGTCGATTAGCACCATCTTCGGGTAAGTTCTGGCAGATCGGAATTCGTTGTCTTTTTCCGAGTACACCACTAGACACCTAAAATTCGAGCTAATGATAATAAAAATCAGAATTGTTGTAAGCAAATGAAAGGGTTTAGTTTTTATAATTGTTTCAAAAGTGAAATGGAAGATTTATCTCGTCTTTTTGATACCGTTTGACAGTTAAGACAATTAACTCTAAGTCTCTTGTCATACATTCGGGGTTGACAAGTGACTTTCGGAAAATGACTAAACTGTAAAAATATCTTACCTATCTCTTAACTGAAATACACTCTCGTCCTCTTGGGTCTGTCTCAGCCCAAAGTCGGTACATTCGGCTTGGGACAATTCAATTCTATGACCGCTCTTCAAAGGATACAAATTCAATTTTGTAAGTTTTCCCACCTCTTCCCACGTCCATGGTATAATGTCTTTTTTCTTTTTTTGGTATAAGTAAGCTCCCACAGCAGCGACTAGGGATGCTACGGATATTAGGGTCAGTTTCACGCCGAGGCCCATGGTGTAATATTATGAAAACTAAAAGAAAGGTTAAAATTGTTATACTTATAGCAAAAGCTGATACTGAATTACACCCCATATATTTGTAGCCTTGCATACATGTCGAAATCATTAGTATGTCTAAAGCAGGGAATTAAAGGGAGTAACAAAACATGGATTGATGGTTGCTGATAATAAACAATTAATAAATTTAGATGGATATTTGCACAGATTAGCAAATATTTCCCACTACACAAGGTCACATGCTTGTCATAAGAATCAATACAGCTACAGTTGAGGAAACATAATTATATATTTGCAAACAGACTAAGAGAATCTTCAAGTCTGGCTAGACGATAAGCTCACGAGATCGTCTACGAAAATGTTGACAAGTTAGTGTAGAACTGCTAGTAGAAGTCAGGGAAAGTGTTTCCAGAGGCTGAAGGTTTCTTACTGGTTACCAGATTTTTCCCAGAACACGGTCAGTGATAATTCAGCATCTCACGGGAAGATGCTAAGTTTTTGCCGTATCGAAGTACATGAGAAGACATGAGTCAGTTGCCCAGATACTACACCAGGAGCTAGATGAAAAGATACATCTTATGCAGATAGAAAAAATGTCATACTTTAAATACAACCCAGGGTCCATTCCAGAAGAAACATATTGGGAGTGAACTGTGCTTATGGACCAGAGAATGGTTTTAACATGCCAGATCTTGTTGTGAAAAATAAAACATCTAAGCAAGCAACACTAATCGAAGGTGTCATCCCTAACAACAATCTAAAAAGCAAGCATAATGGGAATATTACCAAATACAGAAACCTGGAGGTACAAATATGTAGATAGTGGGGAATGAATAGAGTGAAGACCATTCCCATATTTTTATCAACAAGGGGTGTAATACTAGAAACTCTTAGGCTTAATATTAAGGGACTGGGCTTTAGTTTGTATAAAGTCCGAAATTTTGATATATATCTGGGAATTTCCTTGATCTAAAGTACTGAAATTTACTGATGACATCATTAGGTAGTCAAAATGCGTATGAAGCTGCAGGAAATGAACTGTCTAGTTTTCTTTTTACGGTCTTAAGGAGAAAAAAAGGGTAACTTATTAAAATAATTTTACGCCATAAAGATTTCTTTATATTTTATTTAATTTCCAAACTTCGTCTTATATATAACAGATACCCACACAGCACTAGACGTCATTTTTATATCCAGATTATGTCTGAACGTCTTAAGACATAAATAAGGCGTCTTATAGACGTTGTTTTAAAGACGTCCATAAGACGTCTATATACAACGTCTTTAAGATATCTTTTAAAAGTTTACATACTACATTTTAGATGAAAATAAATACAGTTGTGAATAATTTAGTTGATAAAAACTAAAAAGCATTTCCTTCCCTATGGATTTTGTCGCAGTTGGGTAATAAATAAGTTTGCAACGCCGCACAGAGCTCAGCTGAATACAAGTTGAGGTTAAAATTTTTGATTGAAAGACAAATTTTTAATAGTCTCACTACGACCTTGGTTAATAGAACTTTTGCATGATGATTTTTATCAATACTTTAGTGCTTTTTGTCACAGACTGTTTGATGTACCGTTAACAATGACACACATAAATATGATGCCAGCGAAACTATAACTTTAAAAAACCCGCCTTTTCTTTCTGTTAACTGTCATTTTTCAGTTTTGTATTTGTGTTTCGTCATGTCGTTATTCATTTTTAATGTTGTTGGGGTGCCGACTGTGAAAATTTAGCTTTTGAAAGAATTTTATTAAAATAGTTGATTTATCTATGTGCCTCTGAAAATCTTTTTTATTCGTGTTTATGTAATACTTAAGGAAAGATCGAGAATCATATGTACTTAGGAAAAACAGTAACGTTATTTATAGGTTGTGTTACAGGAAATTCCCAAATGCTTTACCGCTTATATTTTTGTAGTAACTCTATGTTATTAGAAATATGAAATGAAATTTTCCAAAATATTATCTGTGCAAAAAAGGCTTGCACAGCTTATCCAGACCCGGTCCTAAATATTACAAGAAATATTACTAATGAAGTGGAAGGCGAAATGTTTGTTTGTGGAGTGCTCCACTAACCTGTAAGATTTAATTTGTTCCTGATGATCGGTTTATATTTAAAGAACATAGAAAATAGAGTTTTTTTAGTTACAAGAAGTAATTTTGTTTAAGGTTTTAGAAATTTCAAAACTGGGAGTAGGGAGCATTTATGACTTTGTAAAGCAAGCTTGTAAAATTACCATGTACAGTTGATTAGTACGAAAAGGAAAGAGAAAGTTCTACGATTCCAACTTGGTGAGACTTATTATGAGTAAGTTCTGCCTTTCATTATTCATATTAACCTTGAAATAGCATAAGTCACGATTCTATAGAAGAGGACAATTATAAAAATTCGCAAAATATCAAAAAATTTACTCCCTCAAATGATAAACTTTATTATATAAAATTAAAATTAGTTTGTTATTAGGATCTACAGAGAACAGGACTGGCAAAAAGTTAGAAGAATGAGGAAATTTCAATCTAAACATAGCTGAAAAGGGCATCAGACCAGATTTGTTATTCGACTAAATAAAAATTCTTGTTTTTAAAACTATTTAAAGATTTGTGTACTTTTTATTTTAATAAACTTTTATTTTGTTGATAGTCTACCTTTTAGAGTTATTATATCGAAGGGATAAACTAAGGCTTAAATTTGATAGGTTCACTTATAGTTCGAACAGTAGTAGTTATGAAAATATTTGCTCTTCTACCTCACTTCTTAAATTTCAAATTAGAAAAAGTTTACATTATGCTTAAGTTATGTATTTTTTTTGTATAAAGAGATTATGTTGAGCATATTTTTTAAAGCAAATTATTCATGCGGAACTTGTAGTTATTTAAAATGGTAATGTATATTTTGCTCTTGATTTTTTCTTAATTAAAGTTATTTCTTGGACTTTTGAATAATCACGGTTTGACTTTGTAAACAAGACAAACAAAAAAATTAGAGGGACCCTTTTTAATGTACATAATTTTAATGGTGGAATATGTTGGGAAAGGACGTCCATAAGACGTTGTAAGCAAATGTCTTAAAGACGTTACCTTTTGTAACATAAGACGTCTATACAACGTCTTATGGACGTCATTCGACTTTAATGGACAGCCATAAGACGTCCTGAATGTTGAGATCAAACGCTTTATGGACGCCTTTAAGACCTATTTGTGCTGTTTGGGTACCGTTCGACTGTTAAAATTTTACAGACTGGAATCAAAAAAATATCTGCAACATCCTGTCGATATATCTCGAAATGGGGATGGTATATCGACAATGGTTTTCTATGAGTTTTGCTTTTGTTCGCTACAGCTTTACTGACGAGACCAATAAGTGGTTGAAACGCGTATGAAGATCCAGAGTGAAATTAGCAGTAAATAAACTGTCTACCTCTTCCTTTAACAATCTGTCCCTCTTAAACTAATTACATTATTGCTGCAAAATTAATAATTAATTTAATTAAAATCCATCCAGAGGGGCAACTAAAATTTTACATTTAAAATGTTTTCATGATAAAAAAAAATTACATCATAACAGGCATCCTCTACGTACGCTCAGTTTGAAAATGTCATTAATAATTTCCTGATTGTGTGTTATATAAAAATAGAAATTTCGAAATCCTTTTAGATATAAAATTAATAGCGTCAGTGTTTGCTCATTAAACAATAAAGGTTATACGTATATATAGATAAAAACACCTAATTAACCTTATTTTGATTCAAGATTTTAACATTTTGGAATATTAAATAACAGTATAAATTAGACATGGAAAGCATACAATTAAGTCGGAATATATAAATGTAACGTCAGTTGTAGTTGAACCTATGATCATCGAATCCACGATCACATAATACAAAACGATAACAAGCAGAACTGGTTGTAGCTAAATTCTGGCCTATTATTGTCTATTGCATTTAAAATACAATACTAATAGTTACGTAAAGTTTATTCAAATCTAATAGGCTATTGTGGAACTAACATCTTACCACCACTTTCCGACAAAACTTGACTTAAATAGGAGTCCAAGTTTGTGGAAAGGGCAATAGGGATGTCTGGGAAAGATATCGGTGGATCCCACTGATGAGTCCACCACCGATATCGGGATGAAACATCCTATCATTTTGACGGTGGTTGAAAATAAGATCGCTTACCCACACAGCACTAGACGTCTTATAGACGTCATTTTTATATCCAGATTAAGTCTAAACGTCTTAAGACATAAATAAGGCGTCTTATAGACGTTGTTTTAAAGACATCCATAAGACGTCTATATACAACGTCTTTAAGATATCTTTTAAAAGTCTACATACTACATTTTATATGAAAATAAATACAGTTGTGAATAATTTAGTTGATAAAAACCAAAAAGCATTTCCTTCCCTATGAATTTTGTCGCAGTTGGGTAATAAGTTTGCAACGCCGCACAGAGCTCAGCTGAATACAAGTTGAGGTTAAAATTTTTGATTGAATGACAAATTTTTAGTAGCCTCACTACGACCTTGGTTAATAGAACTTTTGCATGATCTTTTTTATCAATACTTTGGTGCTTTTTGTCACAAACTATTTGATGTACCGATAACAATGACACACATAAATATGATGCCAGCGAAACTATAACTTTAAAAAAACCCTCTTTTTGTTTCTGTCAATTGTCATTTTTCAGTTTTGTATTTGTGTTTCGCCATGACGTTATTCATTTTTAATGTTGTTGGGGTGCCGACTGTGAAGATTTAGCTTTTGAAAGAATTTTATTAAAATAGTTGGTTTATCTGTGTGCCTCTGAAAATCTTTTTTATTCGTGTTTATGTAATACTTAAGGTAAGATCGAGAATTATATGTACTTAGGAAAAACAGTAACGTTATTTATAGGTTGTGTTACAGGAAATTCCCGAATGCTTTACCGCTTATATTTTTGTAGTAACTCTATGTTGGCTAAATTCTTTTGAGTAATTATCAATTGATCAAAGTGAACAAAGTGAAACTGAGAACTTCATGTTCTTTTGAATATGCATTTACTTGTCATTGGGCTGAAGTGATCATGATTACTTCAAGTGATAGAAGTGAAAGTGATAATGATTCAAAAGAATAGCCCTGTTATTAGAAGTATGAAATGAAATCCTCAAAACTATTATCTATGCGAAAAAGGCTTGCACAGCTCATCCAGACCCGGTCCTAAATATTACAAGAAATATTACTAATGAAGTGGAAGGCGAAATGTTTGTTTATGGAGTGCTCCACTAATGAAACCTGTAAGATTTATTTTGTTCCTGATTGGTTTATATTTAAAGAACATAGAAAATAGAGTTTTGTTAATCACAAGAAGCAATTTTGTTTAAGGTTTTAGAAATTTCAAAACTGGGAGTAGGGAGGATTTGTGACTTTGTAAAGCGAGCTTGTAAAATTACCATATACAGTTGATTAGTACGAAAAGGAAAGAGAAAGTTCTACGATTCCAACTTGGCGAGACTTATTATGAATAGGTTCTGTCTTTCATTATACATATTCCCCTTGAAATAGCATAAGTCACGATTCTATAGTAGAGGACAATTATAAAAATTCGCAAAAATATCAAAAAATTTACTCCCACAAATGATAAACTTTATCCTATAAATTTAACATCAGTTTGTTATTAGGATTTACAGAGACAACAGGACTGGCAAAAAGTCGGAAGAATGAGGAAATTTCAATCCAAACATGGCTGAATAGGGCATCAGACCAGATTTGTTATTCGCCTAAATAAAAATTCTCGTTTTTAAAACTATTTAAAGATTTGTGTACTTTTTATTTCAATAAACTTTTATTTTGTTGATAGTCTACCTTTTAGAGTGACTTCTTAAACAAGACAAACAAAAAAATTAAAGGGACCCTTTTTAATGTACATAATTTTAATGGTGGAATATGTTGTTTTAATGTTGGGAAGGGACGTCCATAAGACGTTACCTTTTGTAACATAAGACGTCTATACAACGTCTTATGGACGTCATTCGTCTTTAATGGACATCCATAAGACGTCCTGAATGTTGAGATCAAACGTTTTATGGACGTCTTTAAGACGTATTTGTGCTGTTTGGGTAGTTATATGTCCTTAACACCAGGGGCATTGCTAAATCCAACAAGGCAGAGAATAAAATCTAATGAAAAGTGCCATTTTGGAATTGCCCTTAACGTACTTGAGTGCATTATACCATATACATATAAAATAAATAATGAGCATGTTAAACAATCTTTAATCCCTACATCTAACTTTCTTGTACTGGACCCAACATTAAGGGACAATATATATATATATATATATATATATATATATATATATATATATATATATATATATATATATATATATATATATATATATATATATATATATATAGGGCGGCGCAACAGTGTGATAAATTACCCCATTCCCCTTATTTAAAAAAAAGAATTTGAAAACATGTTTTAATGAAAGTTCTATAATATGAAAATTTCTCCGATCTAAAAATATTTTCAATTATACGGATATTACCGTAGGGTTTAAAAAAAATGTGATACGCTTCTGGGAGAATTTTTTTTCGATCATTTCTTCAAATTTGATTTTTTGTTTTAAAGAAAATTTTCCTCTCGCGTCATCTTTCCGTAATTAAGCCTATGTTTACATTACATACACAGAAAAATATAAAAAACACAAACATTATCCAGTATGCTATGACCATGATGTTTATTTTTGTTTTCAGATAAAAAGTCATTGTCGATTAAGATAAGCTTTCATTACGCGTTTTTAATTTGATTAATTGATAGAAAAGGGCTACTCATTTGAAGAATTAACAGATATGCATTTTATTTATGGCTTTGCAAACGAGAATACAGTGTTAGCTACGCGTCTGTATGCTGAAGATTTTCTGGTTCCACGCATTCTGAATAGGAAGACTTTTTCAAGAATTCAAGCTCGTTTACATGCAACCGGCTCCTTAAGTCCTTGTACCTCGAGTAGAAGACCTCAAAATGTAAGGACAGTACAGCTCGAGGAACGAATACTTCAGACGATCGAGGCAAATCGTGATTCTAGTACAAGAACAATTGGAAGAATGCAAGGAGTAAGCCATATGACTGTCCAACGAATACTCCGGGATAATTTGTTTTAACTATGCCATCTGCAAAGGTTGCAGACACTCACTGCCGAAGATTATGCTCCACGTCTCATATTTTGGAACTGGTTTTTAAATAAGATCAACTAGAATTTTTTGTTTCACTCATCCCTCTTATTTACTGACGAAGCTAGATTTTCAAGGAATGGTATAATTAATTTCCATAACAGCCATCTATGGGCCGATGAAAATCCGCATGGAATAATACAATCCTGGCACCAGCAATGATTTTCTATAAACGTTTGGGAAGACGGCTTAACATATCTGGATTTCATTCAAAATGGATTGCAACCTTTATTAGAAGAAGCCCCACTTGAAACACGCCAGCGGATGTGGTTTATGTATGATGACGCGTCAGCTCACTTTAGATAAGAGATGAGGGAATATCTACCTTAATGAAACGTTCCGGAATAAACGGCTAAGGCCAAGAACATGGCCTCCTCGTTCCCCTAACCTTAATCCTTTGGATTATTATTAATGGGGGTCCTTAAAAACATAGTTTATTCCGCTGAAATTCCTGACGTACAGACTCTTCGTGAAAGTTGGCAACTTCGCAATAGAAATTAAAACCAAATATGCTATGGTATGGATAGTTCTTGGGGGAATCCAAATATGCAAAAATACACAGGGTGTCCCATTAAAAAACTATTAATCTTTAGCGCCATGCTGTGAGACACCATGTATAATCGAAAATATTTTTAGATTGTAGAACTTTTCATATTATACATTTATTAAAATATTTTTTCAAATTTTGGAAAAATAAGGGAGATAGGAGATAGGGTTGCCACACTATTGCCCAACCCTGTATATATATATATATATATATATATATATATATATATATATATATATATATATATATATATATATATATATATATATATATATCGGCGGTTTTCGGGCATCCCGTGTATGTGCTGAGTCCCTCTCAGGACTGTAAGGCAGCTGACGTTTCAGTGAAATCTCAGGTTCAGTTGTCAAAAATACGCTTTAGTTGATAAAATTGAAAATTTCTATATAGGAAGACAGGAACAATTGGCCCGTGGTCTACGGAATAAAAAAGTTTGAGATCCTCTGGTGGTGAGTGCAGTCAGCAGCTGGAGCGTAGGATGTCCATCATAAGCAGCAGGCTGCTCACAAGCATGTCTATGTGCTCACTCTAAAACGGCTATTGTCCCGCAACTAATCGACTTAATGCCTGGGGTCTCGAGAGTTTCATATTTAGTTAAAGAATAACCTAAAATAACTTAATCTGTTTGTAATATTCTCACTATATCGAAGCTAAAAATTTAATTTTAAAGCGTTATACCTTTGTTAAAAATTAATTTAAAGCCTTGAAATTATTTTTTTTTTTCAATAGAAGCATTTATCTTTCAGATTAGACCTCAAGCGCGATATATTTTCATTAGAAGCCATAATATGATTGGTGAATCTAGGACGCCTCGCATATTTACAACCTTTTTGTACAAATTTGACAATATATCCAATTCTAATTATTTTTTAATTAACCAAAAAAATTTTTATTTGTAATTAAATTAGTAATTAACCTGTCTAGTAAAAATGTTGATGACTGTCATATGTTATTTACGCTGATTTAAACAACTAAATTGTTCATAGTAAATTCCCTGACAATTTTTCATTTAAATATACTGAAGATTCGTGTTCAGCCACAGAATCGACCCTGGCTACCGGACTACTAGGGCTCTAGTTTGTTCCGATAGTATATCCATCTGCAGGTTACAAAGGCAAACCTGACTATGTATTTTTTGCAAAGGCGGGTTATATGACGAAGATGAGAAAATGCTCAAGAAACCAATAATTAGAGAGGCAGCAAAAAAACCATAAAAATGATTAACTTTTAGAGCTAGATTCAATACAGGATTTTAGACTCATAATTTATGTTACATATGTCAACAAATAAACGCTTATATAGATATATTAGTGATAAGGACCTTGCGGTAAAGCCTTGAAATATGTAAGATAAATAGTTGTATACCGAAAATAAATCAAATTCTCCATTTTGACGGTTCAATAATAAAACAAAATTATTTTTTTATGATTGTATTACTAGGTTTTAAAACTTGCTTGACTTAGTGTTACTCTTATCAGTTTAAGCCCTCCGCTGTCAATTTAGGATGGATTTAAAGTTAAACCATGTTAGTAAATCCGCCTATTGAATCTTGTTACTTCGCTGGTGTCATCGGAAGACGACAAAATTGGGGATTTCGCGATATCCCCAGGGAAGATGAATATTTTAATCGATTGATTAACTACTGAATAAATCCAGTGATTTAATAAAACGCTACAATTAATATGTTCCTACTACGAGGGTGGTTTGATAAGTTCTCGGTCTGAAACAGAGGGCGCTAGTAGGATCAAATATCAATAATATTTTGTAAGCATTAACCTTGAGATGACGCTCTGCAAACTTTCAGATGTTTGCGTGCAGTTGCTCGTTTGAGGCCATCGAGTAAACACATAAGGTTCGATATTTTGTGAAAGATGGATAAAATTGAAGTTCGAGCGGTTATAAAGTACTTTGTTTTAAAGGGCTTAATTCCTACGGACATTAAAAATGAGCTAGATTTTACTTTAAAGGACTCTTCTCCTTCCTTTTTGATAGTAAAAAAATGGGCTGCTAAATTTAATCGTGGTCGTACATCAATTCAAGATGATGATCGCTCGGGACGCCTAAAAACCGCTACAACTGACAAAAATTCACAATGTCATACTTTGTGACCGCCGACTCAAAGTACGACAGCTTGCTGGTATAGCAAACATCTCGATAGATTGTGTCCACTACATTTTACATGATGGCATGAAAAAGCTTTCTGCGCGATGGGTGTCACGTTTGTTAACAGTCGACCAAAAACGCCTTCGAATGAAGACTTCGCAAGAGTGTTTAGATTTATTCAGACGCAATCCTGCTGAGTTTCTTCGACGTTTTATAACTGTAGATGAAACATGGATTCACCATTATACGCCAGAGACAAAGCAGGAGTCTAAATAGTGGGTGGGGCAGGTGAAAGTGCGCCAAAAAAAGCAAAAACGGTTCCATCTGCAGGAAAGTCGTGGTAACAGTTTTTTGGGATTCACATGGCGTGCTGCTTATAGACTATTTAGAACAAGACAAAACCATCACCGGGGAGTATTACGCTTCACTATTGGATCGTTTACAGCATGTGATTAGGGCTTACGTCCACATCTTGCCAAAAAAGAGTACTCTTTCATCAGGATAACGCGCCTTCACACAAATCTATGACTGCTGCTGCAAAACTCCAGGATCTACGTTTTGAATTTGTTCCACAAGCGCCGTATTCACCGGATCTGCCTCCCAGCGATTACTTTCTCTTCCCAAACTTGAAAAAATGGCTCGCTGGACGAAAATTCCCTTCAAATAACGAGGTCAGAGCAGCGACAACCGTTTATTTTGCAGAATTGGACAAATCGCATTATACTACGGGTATTAAAATGTTAGAACATCGTTGGTCTAAATGTATTGAAGTAAAAGGGGACTATGTTGAAAAATAAATAAAAATATTTTCAAAAATCTTTTGTTTTCGTTATCAGGCCGAGAACTTATCGAGCCACCCTCGTATTTAAGTAACGAACATAAGAAAACAGTAATAAAATCATTTGGAGATATACAAACTTTTTCTTTATCTTCCTTTCACATGAAAGTTATCTTTTTACTACACATGTAGTCACACATTTTGCCGAAAAGACATAATAAAGTTTTTAAAGATAATAGGTGTTTCTTGTATATACAATAATGATTTAATATGATTTACAGAACAAACAAAATATTACCATCTTTATGATTTTTTATCACGTGATATGCTTCTAAAAATACCCAACAAAACCGCACAACTATCACATATTTGTGGTACTAATTTAACTTGGCGTTCTTATTAAATTATATAAAAAAAATAAAATTTTAATTTTTCATTTCCTAATCCTTGACACAATAAAGTACCTATTCAAAATAAATAATTATTTAAAATTTAATAGTTTATTCCCGCCAAAACAAACCCACTAATTTTTTAAATGAAAATACTTACCTGAGTGCCCTTTGAGACTGTAAACTTCTAATCATACACTTTTGTGGGTTGTTACCGGTAACTGGAGCACATGATTCAGTACTGTCATGGGTACTATACCACTTTTTCAGCGTTATCCTAAACTTGCGATCAACTTATATTCGTTTAAAACAGCCTTGCTTGTTTGATAGTCTGGTAAATAAAGAGGAAGCGATACGACTAAAATTAATCAAAGAAAGACAGTTATCGAACAACACCCACGAGACTTAAGGTAATCTATTTATATAAGCATAATAGCTCCAATAAAAGGTACCACTACTAATACTTTGTAAAATGCAAAGTACCGTTATAAATAGGCAACCAACTATACCTAGCTAAGCACACAGAGTGGTACAAACTCGCTTTTTGGAACCTTCAAACAAAAAATTTTGGTCGAAGTGTGAAATGTTAGACTTTGGTTACAAAAATCTTTTATGTTAATACAATCAAAAATTAAAAGCCGGTCCATTTTCCACAAAGAATGATCCATCTAGATGAACAGTTACCTCTGCTTAAATGAGTAAGAGGGGGTACTATCCAGAGGTGAAATTAATACCTTCAACCTTCTTGTCTTTACTACTCCCTACTTATTTCATTTATGTACTACTCTCAGAACAAGAAAGTTAGATGCAGCACTTGAAAAAATTTAGGCTTGGGTCACCGCCTTGACAAAATAGGTCACTGGGTCAACAACTTGACTAAGATAATCAATTGTTTCTGGTAACGAGGGATCACCAGTTAAAAACAAATTTGCTTTTTTGGACAATTTACGCCACGCCAGAAAAGTGTGTGAAACTATTTTAAAAGTTAATGTTTAATAGATTTGAACTGAATATGTTCTGAAATATCATTCCTAATGTTGTTCACTAAATACATACATATAGATATATACCAAAATACAAGGAGAGAGAGAGAGAGAAAGGGCGAATACCGGGTTATGCTATCTCTCACCGAAAGTTTAATTTTATTCTCCACCCTCATCGCAACGCGCACCAGCCAATCGCGTTTCGGAGAGAGAGAGACAGTATGACCCCGTATTCGCCCTATCTCTTTTTGACGGGTAAGGCACTCAAAGTATTCCATGCTGCCTCTAGCAGCGTAGGCTTAAAGAGTTTATATGTTAATTCTGTAGATCTTTCTAATAAACGTGAAAAAACTGTGTTTAGTTTGTCTTATTATTTTCTTCTTTATTAGGGCTACAACAAATAAGATATAGATAAATAAACCAACTAAAAAATGAACAAAAATAGAATATAAAGAGAGAATTTTATTTGAATTTTTCTTTTGGATAACGTTTTGTAAATATATTATTAGTTATTTAAAATATTAGTATTACTGTGTTGCTACTGGCTAAGAATTTTTTCTATTAAGAAAAGAAGAGTAATAAAATATCATTTGTCATTGTCAAATTTATGTCTATCATTTTTCTAGATTCATTGTGGTTTCTTGTATTTTACGAGCATTTTTCTTTAAAAAATCTTATGTACACACGCCGACGTACAGACTAAAATCAAAATGAAATCATCCCTTTGCCAAACTGCTCCTGCGGGACCTGAAGATGGTCCCGAGGAAGGTGAAATAGTGTCTGACGACTTAGAAGACATATCGGACGAATCTATTAGTTTTACCCCCTGCAATGGTAAGTCTCTTTCTCGTAGTGATCACTTACATGGTTTGTCTTTAAGCAGCGTCACAGATTTTGAAGATACCTCATTGGAAAGGCGCCGAAAAAGAAAGAAAAATCAAAAGCATACTAAAAGAACTAAGCGAAGTCGAAGAAAATTGATCGATTCAGAAAGTAGTGATGATGATACTACTCTGGATAGAAGACTGAAACTTCAATTAAAGGCAGCCATACGGGTTGATGAAGAAGACCCACATAGAAATAATAGCCTCAGGACACGTTTACGGGTTATGGTTCAGGGCACCAGTGGACCTGATTCAGATAATGGTACAAACAATCAAAAAATTGTGGAAAATAGTCTTAATAATACGGTTAGTGGCTCAGATAATGTTTGCAATGATGTAGAGAAAGACTTAAGCGTCATAGAAATTGATAGTGATAGTATTGTAAGTGCTCCAGAAATCATTCCAAGTACTCCAGAGAAAATTTTAAGTACTACAGAACCTGTTTGTAATGCTACAGAGAACATTGAGAGTAGTTCAATACAGTCAAAAGATGACATTGAATTAAGGGAATTGCGAATTGAAGCATTAAAAACAGCAATAAAGAACAAATTGGCCAACAGAAAACGGCGGAAAAAAGACAATACTCCTGTTGCATCATCAGATGAGACTAATAAAGAAAATACTAATAATAACAATGCAGAAAGCCAAGGAAATAAGACTGAAAATAAGGTAGAAAATCCCCAAATATTACCACAATCAGAGACCCAGCCTGGAAATGACACACCACCTTCTCCAGAAGAAGATGAAGATGTATTAAGAGCTCTTTTACTTGCATCTATGTCTAAAAAAATTACTAGCACCGAAACTGAATCAACTATGGTACAGACAAAACCTGGTGTCAATCTTAATAAAGTGACTGTGAATAAAATTAATATAAACAATTTTAAATTAAATAATGCTAAAAAGAATGTAAATAATTTTAAAAATGTAATTAATAAGACAATGGGAAATAGGAAACTAGTAAAAATGCCTCAGGTAAAGCCACTCATTATCAAAGTGAATTCAGACTCTGAATCAGATTTAGATCTTTGTAGTAGCCCTGAAAAGTCTCCTAAAAGGCCTCAAAAAATACATGAAAAAGATACTAATGCTAAACCCTTAGAAAATGGGGTTGTAAAAAATCTAAAGATTACAATAGAGAGTTCTGTGGATAAGTTTTTAAAAGAACAAAGGGCTCAAGTTGAATCTGAAAATCAATCTAGTAAAAAAACTAATATAAACATAGTAACAAATGTAGCTGAAACAAAAAATATTAATACAGTAAAGGACACAGCACCTGTCATGAGTAATAAGAGATTAAGTGTACCCATTGTAACAAAAAATACTCAGTTGACTAAAAAAGTCACATCAAAAGTGAACAATATATCTCCCAAAAATACTCCAGATATCATAAAAATTATTCCAAATGCAACTAAAACCCCACATAATCTTAATACCAACACGCAAAATTCTAAAAATATGAGATTGGGGACTCTTGAGAAATCTGCTCTGAAATTTTTACCTGAAAATAAAAGAGAAGAGTACAAAAAACTTCAGAATTTGTTAAAATTGAGGAGGGCTCAATTAAAAAAACCTAGAGTTAGAAGAATTTCACAAAGAGGTGATGATAATACAAAAAAAATTTTGCCAAATAAAAATGAATTAGTAGGTGGTATACAGGGTACTGTTAAAAAAAATACTTCACAAATTGCAAACAGTGTATCTTCTTGTACCACAAATGCTACTGTTAGCAATCTGCGGGTGCCAGTTGTACCAAATAATAACCCGTCTGCAACTCAGGTTGTGCCAAAAGCGACACAAAATAAGGGGAAACCTTTAAACAATAATACCTTATCTAATAACGTCACTCAAAATATGGAGGTTAGTATGTTGATGAAAAACGATGTCGGGAATGAAGTACAAAAGAATCTACAATTGACAGTGGAGAACCAAGAAACCCAATCAGATGCTATGCTGCTACATACTACACTGAAGCAGGTGCAAACCAGAAAGGATGGAAGGTACTGTTATACTTTCTTTTTTGTGATATATCTATTTTTAGATTAGGTTTTAAGATATTTAAAAAAATTTTAAATTTTATTTAAATACAAATTATAATGGTTATTCCACTCTTAACAATCTAATACGTCAAAGAATAATGATGTTTGGAACACAAAGTCTGAAATAAGTTTGATATTGACTTTTTGCTTTTACTTGACATTTTGAAAAATACTAATCTCTATAAACTTGGACGAGTTAGGTTATTATTTCAGTTCACTAAATTCTAGGAAAACGAGGTTTTTTTTTAAAGATTCGTTACATGACCTCTATTTTGTGGTTGCAGAACACGCTTGTGGTCTTTGTTGTCCACAATTTTTCAGGAATATGGTACAAGGCCAAGCGAATAAGGAGGATGGTCTAACACTAGGATATTGTACTTGGCTAGAAATGTCTTGACAGATAATCCACGAAGAATGGAGATTTGTCACTTGTTATCACTCTTTCCAACAAGTTCTATACTACAGCTCTTAAACAAACGGAGGCCACGACCAGATTGATTTGTCTACAGATGTGAGAGGTGCTGCATTCAAAAGAAAATGCTTCACGCTACACAACAGTCGGTTATTCATTTTTGGCGCGTGCGTACTTCTGTAGTCATCAGTCTCTTGAATTTATAGCCACACCACGTATATGTTTTTCGTGTCCTCTTCTTTACAGCTTTAAAAGAAAGAAAAGAATGCATGTGTATTTTACAGAAACCATATTTATGCTTTGGCAACAGCAAATTATTTCCCTGTCGAAACAGTTGGGTCGCTGACAGATTTAACCGAGGTTTTTGTTCTAAAATTTCTTGTCGTTTTTCTTAATTTTTCCAATTAAAAAAGTGCATATTTTTTAAATTTTGTATAGTACAGAAAGAAGCTTCTATAATGATGAAATTTTCAGATGTAACAAAATTTTTGCGATTTAGTGCAAAAATTAAACCCAAACTGAAAAGTGATATTTTGCGTTTTCCGGGAAACTCAGGAAAAATTGTGAAAAACCGGGGGGTATGTAGAAATATTAAAAAATAAAAGTTTTCCTAGATTTTGCTTAATCAAAATAATTAGTTCAAGGGTAAAACAAAGAGTTTGAAAATGTATTAAACTTCTTTCAGAATTTGGTTTCAAAAACTAAAAATAGATGTCAATACCATGGCCAATGTTGACTTTTAAAAAGGCTGAAAGTAAGGAATTAATCGGTCCTTATTACTTTGAGTCGATGAAGACTAGATATTTCACCATATTCTTTTCTTAAATATTATACAGAATAGGTATATATGAAGAAACACGTCTTTTAGCAAGTTTATCATATATCTCCCAAATAATCATTTTATTATCCAACGACGATTCTTTGTCTTAAAAATATTCCATCAAAAAAGATTACAGATTCAAGAAAAATACAAAAGTCTTCGTCCGTTAGCAAAAAAAATAAACGACGTTAGTAAAGAGCAAAAACACTGGGATCAGCAAGTGAAAAAATTGTTGGAGCAGTTGGAGGAGGCACGAAAAAATCAACATGAATTTCAAGAGACGTTGTCGTCGTTGGTGAAGCAATTCGTTGAACGAAAGAAGAAAATAGATGAAAGGTTAGTCAGGAAAAGGAGAAAATAATATGAAGAAGTTTTATTTTTATATATAAAATGGTTGGTAAAACTGTGCTTATTGCCTTTAATATATAGGGTGTAAAAAATAGTTTAGAAACTTCTGGGATATATGGTGCTCATCAAAGTAAGAAAAAAAGTTGGTTTTCTTTTACCGCTACTAATAAAACGATGAAATTTTGTGCATTTGGTTTAAAATTTACTTCAAATTTGATGGTGTTCATATGAAATTAACTAATGATGTTTAAGGGGTAGGGTGGGAGATGTTTTGTATGATAACTTTTTGTAATTTTAGTTCCATAAGTGCTGAAGCGTTTTAAGGGGGTGGCAGTTGATCAAGGGGTAACTGGGAGTGTAGGTCAAAGTGGATGGTGGTGAAGAAATAAATAATACATTGCGAACAAACGAATGGATGCAGTCGATGCATGCACGATTCAATCTATAAAAATTAGGGATCTAGAAATTAATCTCATTACATATTCCCAAAACTGTGTCTTACAAAAATAAATCATCCAATGATGGAAATGTGACTGGAGAATGTTTTAGTGACTTTTTTTCATCTGTTTATTGTGATAAGGAATGTGATATATATAATTTTAATGTACCTAAGTCTATGTTTATAAGTACTTGTGATATTAGTGTGATTGATGTTTATAATGCAATTTGTAGCTTGTAGGATCATTTATCTCGTGGTCCTGATGACATATCTGTGATATTTTTTAAAAAGTGTTCGTTTATTTTAGCCTTTATTTCAAATATTATTTTTACAAAATCTATTGCAACTGGCATTTATCCAGATATCTGGAAAAGTCAATTGTAACACCTATATTTAAGATTGGTGATAAGACTGAAGTTACTAATTATAGAGCAATAAGTAAAATGTCTTTGATAGCGAAGGTATTTGAAATGATTGTTGATTCTAAAATCAAATCAAAACTTCAATCTATTTTAAGTGAAAGCCAACATGATTTCGTCAGAGGTAGATCTACTGTAAGTAATTTGCTTGTTTATGAGCAGTTTTTGAGAAATTCTATTGAGGACACTAATCAGATTGGCTCTATTTACACGGGCTTCTGTAAGGCTTTTGACAAGGTAAATCAGTCT
Organism: Diaprepes abbreviatus; assembly: GCA_034092305.1. Classification (NCBI taxonomy): domain Eukaryota; kingdom Metazoa; phylum Arthropoda; class Insecta; order Coleoptera; family Curculionidae; genus Diaprepes; species Diaprepes abbreviatus. The sequence continues at coordinate 348,651 of JASJET010000014.1, read as the reverse complement.
CTACTTTTGAGAAAGTTGAAAAAATATGGCATATTTAGTGACCTTTTGCACTGGTTTTATAGTTACCTAACAAATAGGAGACAGCAGGTAAAAATTGGCAGTTTTGTTTTTAGCTAAATTTGAGTCTCATCTGGCGTACCGCAAGGTTCGCATTTAGCTCCACTTTTATTTAATATTTTTATCAAAGATGTGACTAAATGTGTGAAACATTCTAAATGTCTTTTATACGCTGACGATTTAACGATTTTTCGAATAGTCAAGGATGTGGAAGATTGTATGAGACTGCAAGAAGATTTGAATGCTGTAAGTGAATGGTGCAATTTAAATGGTATGCAATTGAATGTAAGTAAATGTTTTGTCTTGAGATTCTATCGCATTAAGCGTGTTATTCAATATGATTATTCAGTTGATAATATATCACTTCAAACTAAAAAAGAGCTCAAAGACCTAGGAGTATATTTTGACAGCAATTTAAGTTTTAACTTTCATGTGAATCATATTACTAATAAGGCATTAAAATTACTGGGCTTTATTAAAAGAACCTTGCATGACTTTAATAACATTGCTTGCTTTAGAACATTATTTTGTTCATATGTTAGGTCAGTCTTGGAATATGCTTGCCAGGTATGGTCTCCTTACTATGGGCAGTATATTCAACAGATTGAAAGAGTACAGAAAAGATTCATTAGATTTGTGGGTTTCAAAATGGGGATACAAAGTGAAGACATTGTATATGAAGAAATACTTAAGGCCATTAATTTGATACCTCTTAGGAAAAGGAGCACATATATCGACACGCGCACCTTTTATAAAATTTTGCATGGATTAATAGATTGTCCCGAATATTTAGCTATGACAGACATAAATGTTCCACAGAGAGTTTTAAGAGAATTCAATCTGTTTGGTGTTCCTTATCATAGAACAAACTATGGCTTTTTATCATCTCTCACTCGTTTTTCAATTACGGCGAATAAATTCGAAAATGATATCGATTTCTTTAATGATACATTGAATTCATTGAGCTCAAAAATAAAGGATGCACTGTGATATATGTATCTAGTCATTTTATCTATGGATGGTAACTTATTTTAGTATATGTATTTTATATTTGCCCACCTATTGTATGCCTCTTTGTTTTAACTTTTGTGTTTGTAGGATTATATTATACCCTATTTTATTATTTGTTCAATGTTTCGTTGTATATTTCTCTTCATGCGTGTGATACTAGGGATTTTTTATATTATTCTTATGTATTGATTTTTTTCCTTTGTAAATGGCTGATCAGTCAATAAACATTTATTTATTTATTTAATCGTAATAAATTTTATATAGGTGAACAGTTGATAAGTAAATGTATTAAAACCATGGTAAAAAGAAACGCTGACAGTACAGTATTGAGTATTTGATTTGATATGGATTTACATATTCTCATCATGTGCAAAGGATAGTGAAATGGCAAGATATTGAAATGCCATTATGCCATTACTTGCAGACATGCAAATCCAACTTGATGAGTCACCTCTAACAACTAATAAAGCACTACTCTTATCATATGTATGATTCATAAAGAAAATTATAGTTTATCAAGAAATTATTATTTGCTGAAAATTTGGAATATGATACACCAGGGAGAGTTGATATTTAATAGTATGAATATTTTTTTCAAGAGAAAGAAATCCTTTGTCAGCGACTACTGATGGTGGGATTCACAAGATAATGCGTGCTGTCCAAAATGTTAACGGACAACCAAAAATCGCGCTAAGTTGAAACGTGGCAGGAACTTTGGGATTTGTGTGAAAATGATCCCGCTTTTTAGACAATGTCATCACAGGTGACGAGTCTTAGGTGTTTGAATACGACCCCGAAATAAAAAGACAGAATGCCGAGTGAAAAACCTCGGCGTCCCCTCGCATCAAGAAAGTCAGAATGAGCATGTTAACGGTCAAGACAATGCTCATGGTGTGGTTTGACATCAGAGTGCTAGTTCACCATAAATTTGTACTATATGATACGACTGTCAATGCGAAATTCTACGTGGAAGTGCTCAAGAAACTCAAATGATGGGTTCATCCCGTCTGGCCCGACATCGCGGATGATTGAAAACATCTTCTCTTCCTCGTGACCCGCATCTTGGCCGATTCAAAGATGGCAGTAATTCTCCAACCGCTGTACAGTCCTGACGTGGCTCTCCCAGACTTCTTTTTGTTTCCGCGCTTGACAAAAATAAAGGACATCATTTCGGGCTAGTTGACGAAGTCAAAGAGGCTTGGATCAAGGCTCTAAAGGACATTTCGGACGAGGCCTACCGTGACGCTTTCGATATCTGGAAAACTTGCTGGAACCCATAATCATATCTGAATATAAAATTTTGCGCTCTTTCCATTTCTGACGTTGAAAGTAGGGAATCCCTTGAAAAAAAAAACATATTTGACCTTCAAATTACCTTATTCTTAGTTGTCGAGCGATAATTTACATCAATCCATAGTATAAGAACATTTGACCTTCAAATAATAATAATAATAATAATAATAGCTCCTGGTCTCGACGGGATCCAGGACTACTGGCTCAAAAAGTTCTGGTGTATGCACCATCAGCTGGCTAATCTTATTAATGATATTTTCCTTAACCCAGCAAAAATGCTATTGTTCTTGACCGAAGGTATTACGTACCTCCTACCAAAGGACCAACATAACACACATGACCCAACTAAGTATAGGCCGATCACCTGCCTACCCACACTGTATAAGGTGATCACCTCCTGCTTGACCCATCACATTGTGAGCAAAATAGCATAATTGCAACTCAACAGAAAGGATGCACGAGGGGAACAATGGGATGCAAGGAACAATTGATTGTTGACTCTCATATGTAACCAAGCCTGTGCCAACCGAAGAAACCTCTTTGCTGCCTACGTGGATTATAAGGCCTTCGACTCGGTGCCACATGAGTGGCTCAAAACTATATTGAGAATGTATAGAGTCGATAATAATTTTGTTTCCTTTTTAGAACGCATCATGTCAACCTGGAGAACTAGTGTCCAATTGCAAGTGCCATCCAGCGACACTATCGAAACTAACACCTTTCCGATACGGAGGGGAATATTTCAGGGCGATTCACTTGGCCCATTGTGGTTCTGCCTTGCAATGAACCCACTATCACGCCGTTTGAACTCCACCAGATACGGCTTTGGTGTTAGAAATAACATCGAAGAGGTAGTCAGACAGAGTGAATCATCTTCTATACATGGATGATCTTAAACTGATGGCTGCTACCAGAAACCAGCTGGAACAAATACTTAAAATTGTAGAGAAGTTCTCCGGGGATATCGGAATGCAATTTGAACTTGACAAGTGCCGTATTTTGAACATCGTTAAAGGGAAGATAGAACCGGGGGCTTTTGAAATGCAGAACGGTGAAACTATAGCTGCAATGGAAGCAGACCAAACATACAAATATCTAGGTATGAAACAGATTAAAAGAATTGACCACGGCATTATGAAAGCCGAATTGACAACCGAATTTGTCAGGAGGGTAAGGCGGGTATTACGAACTAACTTAAACAGTAGACATTTGTTTAAGTCTCTCAACACGTATGCTTGCTCTGCGCTGAGCTCCCCTTTTGGAATTGTAAAATGGAGCAAGACGGACATCCAAAACCTGCAAAGAAAAATAAGGACACTCCCTAACAAAAACACAAAAACATCACCCTAGGAGTGCTATTAAACGTACAATGCTTCCAAGACACCAAGGAGGAAGAGGATTGGTGGATACAAATAATAAACTTACGTTCATATTTCCACAGGTTAGCGGACTCTTCAACACTACATCGAGCAATATGCGAGGCAGACGATTCAACGCCGCTACAGTTGAAGGAACAAGATATTACTTCTCACCACCAAACAGACCAAGAGAAGTTACAAACCTGGCTACAGAAGCCACTTCATGGACGGCATCCAAATGAGGTCAATCAGGACAATGTCGACAACTTAGCGTCGAACTTCTGGTTGATTTCAGGGCAGATGTTTCCGGAAACGGAGGGCTTCTTGTTAGCTGTCAAAGACTAGATTATTCCGACGAAAAACTATCGGAAGTTCATCATTAGAGATCCCTCAATAGAAAATGACCAATGCAGATATGGCTGTCGAACATCAGATACAATTCAGCACATAACTGGAGGATGCAAAGCGTTTGCCGCAAGCGAGTATAAGGAAAGACACGACTCAGCCGCTAAGATACTCCACCGAGAGTTAGCAGAAAAGTTAAACCTATCACAGGTAGGAAAAGTGCCTTATTACAAATACAATCCGGAGTGTATTCTTGAGAACAATCAGTTCAAGTTATATTGGGACCAAACGGTTCTGACGGATCAGACAGTTGCTCATAACAGACTAGATATTATACTAATAGATAAAATTTCTAGGCGAACTACACTAATCGACATTGCTGTACCTAACAACAACAACCTAAGGCCAAAATACAAAAAGATCGCCAAATACAGAGATCTGGAGGTGCAAATCCAAAGACAATGGACAATGAACAGCGTTCAAACGATTCCCATAATACTGTCAACAACTGGAGTGATAACAAAGAACCTCCTGCAGAACATCAAGGGACTGGGCCTTAGTGAGCATCTGTATAAGCCGATGCAGAAAGCAGTTCTCCTTGCAACCGCGCGAATCGTCCGAAAGTGCGTAGGAAATACAGCAGACCACGTCACCTAGGACCCGATAACATGAAAAGAGTTCCCACAGAGCTTCATACTTTTGGTATCTTTGTGTACCTGGTATGATTCAATAATAATAATAGTATATTAACGGATCAAATAAATACAATCCATTTCAAAAAATAAACAATACAAACACTATTTAAAACAGAATCAGAATTTAAAAAACTTACAAATCTAAGATCTCCATCTGCGACTTTACCCCCTGTGTTACATATACCGTTAGATAGAAATTTTTTTTTGCAAATGGGGCAGTAATCCTAAATAGTTTGTGAGAATTTGCGTTCTAGATAGTAACTTTTTTCTTACTTAGATGAGTGCTACTTAACTTAGAAGTTGGTTGTTCTTTTGTTTACTACAAGAGTCCCAATGAAATCCATTTTTCATAAACATTAATAATCTGCACAGTCCGATTCGCTAAAGAAATCCAAGTATTAAGCCGCTCATATATTACTTATTACTGGTAAGATCGTATTTTTTAGATATAAATTTACAGCAGTTTGAAGATGGGATAGGAAGCAGCAGCCTTCCAAATTCAATATTAACTAGTTTAAACTGACCCCACTTATTTCACTAGTGAATTACTTTCCCTAATGTGCAAACTATACTGGTTATAATTTCTAATATTATCTTAGTGAATTGAGAGGTCAACATTTTCCGTTTCCATTTTTAGATTAATTTTATGCTTGTTGAAGTTTATGCTTCAATGGTAAATCTTTCGAACTAAATTATATGAAATCTAATAATCAAGTTTCTTTTAGGCATTTTGAATATTACATTTCTTTTTAGCCTAGCAAAAAACAACAAACCAAAAATAAATAAACCTATAACCTCAACTCCTTTGAAACAAAAGCCAGCAGAAACTGTTCTAGACATAAGCGCCGTTAGTAGTGCAGTGTCTTCATTATCAAGTTTGAATACTACAGAGCAAGGGCCGAGTATAAACATTGAAAGCACTACAATAGACAATAATAAACACGATTCGGACAACCTAAGTGTTGTTCCCAAAGAAAGTGATAATGCAAAAGATATGTTAAATACTTGGGAACAAAGCACTAAAATTGATAATAACATAGAGTTAAAAATACCTGATAACGTAACAAGAGTTGGGAGTGAGACAGACTTAAGTGTTGTTGATCCGAATGACATCGATAATATTATAAGGAAAACTGAGGAAAAAGTTGCCGTGTTAGAGAAAAGGAGGAGTTTTGAATGCAGGAGATCCGAGAAAGTACGATATGTTTCGCCTTTGGACCCTGTTAAAAGGTAAATAATAAATTTCATTCAAGAGTGCAGTCAGGGAAACTACAAATATGTTTGATCTTATCTAATAATGCCTTATAAACAAATAATTTTTATTTTTCAACACACTTGTATTACGTCCAAAAAGGAAACGTAAATATGGTAGATGTCATAAGTAATTTTATTGACTGTTTCATACATTAAGAAATATTCTAGAGCTTAAATGACCCATCCTTGTTGATTTAGTCAAAGATCCAGTAATATTAGATACTTAATATCCTATTAAAACTAGCTGAAGCCAATGTCAAAGTATATGGACAAAGGAGGTGAGACGGCAGATGAAGTTAGAGAAAATAAATACTTGCCGATATATACTCACTCAGACAAGTTTTCATACAGACCGCATTTAATAGCTAATTTGCAATAAGCAAAATAAATCTACAAAATATAAAAAAATCTATAGATATTGACTGTGTACCATCTTTCACAACACGAAAATTATACTCCGCGAAATAGAAAGAGAGATACTAATCGAAAATGTTCCGACTCTTTGGAAATCGTGAGCCAATGCGCTTGTATAGGATTGGTGGTCTATATTATGTCTTATATATCTATGGTTCTGTAGACAAACAAATAACCATAAAATTTGTATAGATGGCGCTTATTTGACATTTCGAATTTCTTACCTTAGATTTAAAAATAAAATTTGCATCAAAATGATTTCCTAAAATTTTTAATGTTTCTAAAATGAATGATTGGTGATTTTTATGATTTTATCAAAAAATTGATAAAAATGGCGGTAAAAATGGCAAATAAGCATTGACAACCTAACCTCGGAAGTAGGTACATCTGAAAAAGGATATCAAACATATCAAATTCTTCTTCTTCGGGTGCCATGTGCTATGCCGCACGTTGGCGATCATTTGTCCATCTCATGATCACATTATAACTAGAGTGCCTTCGGCGTCTGATATACCACACCAGTTTCTTATATTGCGGAGCCAAGAGTGTTGTTGACGACCTGACCCTCGTCTGCTTTCAATTTTTCCCTGCAGTATTAGCCTTAGTATGGAGTAGAGACGTCCTCTTAGTATATGCCCTAGATATAACACTTTTCGTTGTTTTACAGTGTCCATTAGTTGTCATTCTACGCCAGCCCTTCGTAGATCTTCATCATTCGTTATGGGAGTAGTCCAGGGGATACGCAGTAGTCGGCGGAGTGTCCACAATTCAAAAGCTTCGATCTGATTCAGCGTCCCAGCCTTAAGTGACCAAGTTTCAACACCATATAGTAGAATAGGCCCTACCTAACATTGAACCACACGTATTCGGGTGTGTAGTGGCATATTTCTGTGAAGGAGAAGATTCTTAAGTTTAAAGAAAGTTGCTTTTGCACGGCCAATTCTTCCCTTCACTTCTTCGTCACATTCCCCCTTTTCATTCAGAATAGTGCCAAGATACGTGAACCGTGCGACACGTTCAATATTTTCCCCGTTGATGTTAAAAGGAGTGATGTACTGATGCCTACTAATCACCATCATTTTCGTTTTGGCAGTATTAATATGCAGCCCGAACTGTTCACCGTACTCGTTGAGTTTTTTTAATATTGATTGGAGATCTTCAAAGTTGTTAGCTAAGAATGCAGTATCATCTGCATAGCGAATATTGTTTATTGGGATGCCATTGACTTTGATACCTCGCGTTTCATTTTCTAATGCTAATTGAAATATTTTCTCAACGTAAATATTAAACAGCACAGGCGACAGTGTCCTTGCCGGACTCCCTTCAGTATATTAAAGGTCTCTGTTGACAGATCGCCATCAATACGGATCTCAACTAACTGTGGCCAATAAAGTTCTATTATTCTAATATCTTTATCATCTATACCGATCTCCTTTAATCCTTCCAACAGCGGCTCGTGCTTTACGTTGTCAAAAGCTTTCTGATAGTCAATAAAGCAGATGAAAACATCTTGCCTTTGGTCATAGTACTTTTACACAAGTAATTTCATTGAGAAGAGAGCTTCTCTAGTGCTAAGTCCCTTAATAAAGCCAAACTGTGTGTCGCCACTCATAGCCTCACACTTTCTGTATATTCTTGAATAGACTACTAGAAGGAACGTTTTAAGAGCGTGGCTCATGAAGCTTATGAGTCTGTAGTCTTCGCAGTTCTTGGGGTTTATTTTCTTTGGAATAGCAATCGACTTGATTTAAAACTTCTGCATATATATCGTCGTGACCTGCACTAAACATCAGATGCTTCACATAATTAAGGTGTTATCCAACAAGGTCTAACAAAAAGCGCATGTCTTTGGTGTAATAATAACTCGTCAAAATTCGTTCTTAATAGCTTCAACCGCAGTCACAGAATTTCTAACGAGTTTAAGAATGAATTTTTGTGGGGATTATTCTGATTTCAATTTCTAATTTTAGGTGGCATCCATTGTTGCTAGATATTTGAATAAGTCTATTGTAATATAAACCAAGACACTGCTTTAAGTATACAATTATTTTTTTTTAGAAAAGAAGAAATCGACCCGTTCGCTATAGTGTGTCCTTTCGATGTGAACGGTATGTGTAAAGATCCAGAATGTACTTTTAAGCATCTTTCAGAATAATCTAACGAATTTATTTAGAGAAAAACCGATGCGTGATACTTTTTAAGGCTTTATTATTGATTTCTGTGTCTCTTACTCATTTTTATTAATAGAGTATTATTTGTTAAATAATTTTTAAATTTACGTAGTGTTTGGATGTCTATCAGGGCTATTATAAAACGTATTTACGAACTACACGATATTTATGTATATAGAACTTTATCTGGTTGACAGTGTGGTCTATCTTTAGAAGGGTACTTACTCAGCTAAAAAATTGATAAGTATAAGCTATAAATAATATTTTTTGCGAGAGATATGAAGGAATGTTTTCGTGAAGTCAACAAATTTTTTACTTTGTTGATATTTTTGATTGATTTTTATTGATTGCATTGAAGAAAACGTGCAAACTATATTTTAATTTTCCGCATCAAAAGGTGTACTCTTTTGGCATACCTCTCACTAGTGTATTGCATGAACCATTTTTTAGTTTTTTTCGTAATGGAAATATTATGAATGATAAAGAAAAGGAAAAGGTATAATAAGAATAATAAATTAATGTTTAAAAATAATTCAATTCTACTTTTTTAAAGTTAAACATATTTTTTTACTCATAACTTCCCCTAAACTGGCATTCGATCTTTTGTTTAATCATCATCAGTAACAACCATAACTAAAACTAAGACCATTTGGAAACTTTCGCAATCAAAATATGAATCATTCAAAGCCAATTGCATCCAGGAAACTTTGTAGCTTTAACTAACCACTCGTAGGGAGTATTTATGACTGAAAAATTTTAGAATGGTCATCAAGTATTTTTCCCTTTTACTTCTTGAATCAGCGATTTTTTTAATGTGACAAATAATACTTAAAAAATGTTGATGATTTCAAAATATGGAAATATTTTATTTTTAAAATAGCGGTAGTTGTTTTAAATGCCCGCCCTCAAAAGAGGTCCAAACACATTGAAAATTTTAGATTTATAATTTTATAGTATAAGAAAATCTGTATGGGTAGTTTTGTGTAACGATTTTGTGCAAAAACTATATATTTTTTCTTATTTTTGAAGTACAAAAAGTGTTGCCATTATTTATATTTTTTTATTCGTTAACTTAGTTTTTTTCCCAAGCAACCAAAGTGATTTTTGTATATAAGTTTATACATTTATTAAATATATAGGTTTTAAGATGTATTTGACAGTTTATACAACTTATTTTTGGAATATCAATAAAATGTTATTTATAATTGTTTTCTTTTATTACCATGCCTTACCTAAATATACCTTGTGTGATTTTTATTTAATTGATTCTAAAGATTACACACGTCTATACGTATCATTAGCATGCCCAAAAATTAAATGGCGAAGATACGATGATAGGGAAGGAATAGATAGGCCACTTAATACTAATTTCTGTGACTCGGACCTGCACCCTCTAGTGAAATGTTCGTCTACTAGCGGCTAAGTAAGGAAAAAATAAATTGAACGTTTATGACGTAGTGGAAAAAATATCTGAAATACATAGAGATGGGTAAAGATCAGATGTTCTTCGTCCTTCGGACACAAATATAAAAAAATTTAGTGATTATGTTATTGTGGGGTGCTCGACAGATCAAAATATTTCTTGTTTTGTAATATAGTTCGAGGTCTTTGGTACTTATTAGTTTATTTTGGTTCATCAACAGCATCAGTGTCATACAAACAAAAAAGATGGAGGCGAATCTATTTTTCTGAATTTGAAGCTCTTGAGGGGGGGGGGAAGCGATCGCTAAGTATAGCAAGCTAAACCGAGCTCTCGACGACAGGGGGGGGAGGTGGCGTTTATCCCTTCGCAGTCCGCCAATTGCCGACCCTTGACCTAAAACATTCTGGCTCGGAGATGTTTTGATATAAACCAAGATGTTTTGTGGATTATAACAAAGCTTTGTGGATTACAAAAAAGCTTTCGACAGAGTTAAACCTTACCTCTATAGAGATCCGAGAGCAGCGGAGATGGCACTTGCTATCATAAAAAAAATTGTTTTTAAAACTACAATTCGTTTTATTTTTTTTATATACATTCATTGAAACAGACGTACTTATTAACACAAGCAAAATGAGGATAGTATAACAGATATGACTGAACCGACTTCTTAATTTATTGTCCTGCAAATATAATTTTTAAACTTTGCACGCTGTTTTGTACAGACGACTTTATAAAATAAAGCTTTTCAAATTTAATTCAGGTAAAGCTGAAGAATAATTATGGATTATATAGTATATTTTATTGATAAATTCTTATTGAAAGCTTCTAGGTAAACATAAGATTAATTCTTAATCTACAAATCGGTTTAAAAGAAAGTGTAGTATATGTTATTCCTAGTACTATTTTTGATGTTCTAATGAATGGTACAACAAAGAGATATCAACATATTTATGAGAAAAATGCACATGAACAAACTGAAGACTACACTGTACATGAAAAGTCGGTTGTAGTTTTTTGCTTGCCGTATTGCCAACCTCAAGAAATTTTATAGCCAAATTTACTACGATTTATGTGCCAACTCTATTTGTCATTTTATGACATTTATTTTTTTCATGTTAAGGTTATTTTTTAGACCTTTAGCCTATTTCTGTGGCGTTACCTCCTCCAACTTTCTTGGTGTCGGGCAGTAATAAAGAAAAAAAAAACAACTGTACTTTAAAATAATTTTATTAAGCAATAAAAATAATCAGTGAAATTTGATAGAACATAACTTTTACATCAAAATGGAAATAAGTTACTACACTATAGGCAAGTGAAAAAAAATAGAGGTGTACTCAAAACTAGTACCATAATGTCAAAGCTATCTGGCTTTAACAAGAAAGCTTTAACAAAGACCCTGTTCTTTTACAAAGAAGTTGTGTTTGGGGATAAAGTTATAAAATGGGTGTTATTTTTCTTCAGATCCATACAACTTTTTCTAAACAGCTAAAGCTTCAATTTTTGTACTAAAAACCATAGCCTTTATTAAACTAGATTTTCAAGCTGCTGAATTGCCCCGATTTATCTCTATTTTTTAGAAAAACATGGATGAGTTTAGTTATAGCAATTTTTGGTATAAACATCAATTGGAAAGGATAAAAATAGAATTACAAGAAAAATCTGAAAACCCTTAACAGTTAATAAAGTTTATACGTTTAGTTTACAAGAATAAATATGAACATAGTTTGGTTAAATCACATAAATTAGACCTGACCAAATTATAAATTTGTCCTGCCTGCTCTCCTGGCCTGACCCGAACTAGTACATTTAGCTACAAAACATTATACGATATATAATTTTAAATCCCCAGACAACCCCACTTATTCAGATGCACAAACATTAAACGCATATTGCAGTAACGCGGGCTCAATAACTTGTCTACAACGTCACCGAAACGCAAGCTATAAACTAAATGTATCATACTTAAAGTCACTGTAGAGACTACAGACATCCAAATTAAAGCCAAACCAAAAGAACGAAAAATAGTAAAAATCTAGCCAATAAGACTACAAAAATAAAGAGCTCTCCGTTGGAAAATATTTCTTATGCTTTAACATCAATAAAATAAATAAATATCACAAGACTAGATCAACGGAAACAGATCCTTAATAGAAGCGCAGTACGGTTTTGATGCTATCTCTGTCGCACGCTGCCCCCACCACAAGTATCTCTCTTCGATAGTTCCTCCCCACCATAAGTTTCTAGATGATCAAGTGCAAGAAATCTTACTCCTTTATTTCAGTGTATTAATGGGTGGGGGTCAGCCGCTTTAACAAGCATTTTGTCGTTATATATGGCGTAGGTTCGAATCCAATCTCATGATTTTTGTTGATAATATAATACTTGTTGCATATGTCCAAGGAATATTTCCGCAAGAACAATGGAATTCTGCGAACATAATTTAAAATTATTGTGATTATAATCTAGTGCAACTTTAATTTTAATAACATATTTTTATAGTCCTGTATATATCGAGATTCGAACCTACACGACATAAAATGCAAAATTCAATTTCCCAACACTTCATAGATGTAGTTAATTTATCGTATTAAGTCATCTGGGAGAGGGGGCCATCTACTTTGTGGATATCAAAATTAATGTTTGTAAAAATTGGTACTCCCGACTGGCCACGCTTTCTAACCAAGAACGGCGCTTCTATAAGGAATCTATATTTGTTGACTAGATATTGGGTGGCCCACAAAACCAACCACTCCCACATCCCGTTACGGTTCGAGATAATCTATTAAAATATTTATATTTGTTTTTAAAATGGTGGTTAAATTATTATATATTTTTTTATATCAAAGATTAGAGGTAACAACATAAAACTCGGTGATGTATATGTTACCTTTTCTGTTTTAAGATTGTAAGTTTTCGTGCATAGATATTACACGTCCTCCAGATGGAAATATTATATAATCTAGCAATTTTTGCTATATCTTCTGCTATACCAGTAAAAGATACAGTGACACGTAGTCCGAGATTAATCTCTATTTTAGTCAGAATTGCTTGCTGATCCGACAACGCTATTTAGCTCTAAAACTCTCAAAACTTTGGTTCGACGATGAACCTCGACTCTGACCACCATTGGCTGTTTAATTTTAACCTAAATTAGTGAAATTCGTCATTAAAAAATAATTTGACCACCATTTCCACACCAAATGCCATGTGATATATCATTAGAAAAGCTACCATAGAAAACGATCGGATTCCAATAACATATGACGCAATACACAAGGGCGGATTCAGGGATGAGATTCAAAAAAATAGAAGAAAATGTAGGTTTGGATAAGATGAATTCAATATTTCAGACTAGCTAGAAAAAAATATTTAACAAAAACACATTACTAACTTATAACAAATACTACAGTTCTATATTGAAACTACAGCAACTTTTAACTTATATGTTTCACAAACCTAATTTTTTATATTTCATTGCGAATATTTCTCTTCTGATACAATCCGTCTCTGGAATCAGTTACTGAAATCCGATCTCTACGAACTATATAAAATTTTGGGTTAGTATCTTAAAAAATAAAGAAATGATAAACCAGCTGACGATTCGAGGATCATCCGATATATATTTTTCAAAATTAAAATTTGTACTGTTTAAATTAGATAATAAATAATACCGTGTGTCCCCCTTTCTTAATTATAGTTTTAATTATTTTGTAGAGATAAGTATGTTTTGTTGATAATGGTCCCATTAAGAATGTACAGAAAACATTGAATTTTAACTAAAATTTTGCTACTGTCCACTGTGTCAGTTTTTCCGATTTGTTCCTATAAATTTTGCCACTTCCAGTAAAATTCACAAACACAACACAATAATCATCCATTTTTTTAAACAAAATTTACATAAATAACTGCGGAAAAATGTGAATTTTCCATTAAAAGTAAGAAAAACTGCCAGCCTGTTCTTTGATCTTATTTTTAGATTTGTCATCCCTTTTGATTGAAATACGTCATTTAAAATGCGATGTTGTCACCTTGACGGGTATTTTAAATTTAATTGGGATTGAAAATTTGGTAGTTAAATTGCAATTAATTGTAGTCATTCCAGTTTTGTAGAATAAAATCTGAGTAAACGTGCAGAATTAGGATAGTAACGATATATATATATATATATATATATATATATATATATATATATATATATATATATATATATATATATATGTCATATGTTTTTTCACATCTACAAGTCTTTTCAAGGTCAATCTTACTTATAGAACAAAGCAAAAAGGTCTAGAAACTACACTTTTTAATGACAAGAGACAAAAATGTCTTTATGATGAAAGGGCTTAACGTTTATGACCTTGAAAGTAAGTCAAATTTCTCATCTAACTATATAAATATGTCATATACTTTCCGGATAAATGAGTTCTAGAAATTCAAGCTGCTACGTTCTCGTCGTAAACCTCGCATGCTACCGAATGCATGATTATGAATTTAGTGACTAAATACAGCCAACGGTATACCGATTGTTGGCAGTTAATAACTCCAAAAGTAATAAAATCACCAGCATCAGCAATGCTGTACACTCTAGTTCTAAGTTATTCAGGCACATGTGTAAGATCAGTTTCAAGATCATAAACCTCAAGTCCTCCCAACATAAAGACACTTATGTACTCGTTGTTATTAAACCGTTTGATTTCTAAACCTTCTTGCGTTTTTCTATCAGACAAGTGCAATTGATTTTCAAATGACCTCTAGATGTGAGAAAAACTTATGACATACTTATATCGTTAGACGGGGAATTTTCCTTACTTTATATTTCTGCAATACAAAAGGGGTTCTTATTAGAAAAATAAAGTTAACCTTGAAATACAAATCGATTTCAAGGTCATAAATGTTTATCCCCTTAAAATGAAGCTTTTCCCGCGTTTTTCTGAAAACGCTTAGTTTATTAAAATGGGACACCCTGTATATTTGAATATACTAGATTTGTTTTTTTCTCAATAATCGGTTTTAATATCCAAAATAGTATTTACAAAATCCAACAATAACAATAAATTAAATAATCCATGTATTTCTCGAGGGACATACAGCATAATCCTAAGAATACTGAGTTAGTTTGCCTGTAAGACAAAAATATAGCTTGTTAAGGGGTCCCGGTGGTCTAGAATTTTCGAAAAATCGATTTTTTTTTTTTCGTATATTTCGAAAGTATAGGCTTTTAAGAATATACTGTCAAATTTTTGGAAGGATATTCCCAGTATTTTCGATTTTACAGCCGTTTTAGCAGGTAGAGTCAGATTCGTCACGCGGCGGCATCAATGGTCGCATTGTTCGTCGCGCGGTAGGTGTTCCGGCCCTTCTTGTATAAACGAGCCAGTGATGCCAAAAAAAACATTCTCAAATAAAAAGAGCGACAAAGAAATTGATAGAAAAACAAGAAGGAAATAAAACAACAAAAGGACAGCAAACTGATAAAGCACCGAAGCGGAAAAAATTGACTAACAAATTACTACAGGAGCTGTCAACTTATTACGGTCTAGCAATTAGACGGAATTCTGAATCCATTGAAGGGATGAAAAATGAAATATGGGCAGCGTATTATCATAACAGTTCAACAGATGACAATCCTCAACACTCGCACTGTCCTCCAGGTCCAGAATCGTAGTGCAAATGGCGCCAGAGTGAAGCTGCAGGTACTTTAGATACCTATGAGCATCCACCTGCTCTAGACGATGACGCACAAGAAATATTGAAACCCATCTACGAAGAATTAACAGCAGATGATTTATTGGAAAGGTGTATTGGTAGTAATAACCAGAACAATAATGAGAGTTTCAATTCTTGTGTCTGGCAGCTAGCGCCAAAACATCAGTTTGTTGGCAAAAAATTATTGATATTGCCGCTTATATTTCTGCCTGCACATTCAATGAAGGATTCGTCGCTGTTTTAAAAATTATGGAGGTCATGGGTATCACCATCGGGTCACAAGCGGAGCAACTCGCACAAGACCGCGACGCGCAACGAATGTATACAGCCAACCGCCGAAGTACTGATGACTCCAAAGAAGCACGAACAGCGCGAAAAACTCAGAGAAGTGCAGAATCATTAGAGTATGAAGAAACAGAAGGAGTTCTGTATGGTGCTGGAATCGCTGATTAACTGTAAGTATTAAAAATTTCTGAAATTCTCGAAAATATCCACTCTTCAAACTTTAAACTCAATTATCTCAAAACTACTTTTTTTGGTCTGGTGTTGTCGAAAAAAAAAAAACTATCCAACCGAATCGTCTGAAATTTTGATATGTTGTTAACAACATCAATGGCTATCGCCCGAACTAGAATCATATTATTATTCCAATTATTTCGTATTTTTTTAATTAAAAAACTGCAAAAAAATGACCCGATTTTTAGAGTGTCAAATTCAAAATAGCGCCATTTTGTCAAATTTTTTTTTTTTTTTTTATTCTAGTTCGGGCCATAGCTACAGTCATACTGATTAATAATTTTCTTGGTTTTTGTGTTTCAGATAAATAGAAGAGGCAAAATGGACAACACCGTCCAGGTCCATTTTTTTGGGAGGGTCTACTTCTACGCCATTTTTAAAATGATTAAAATTAAAAAAAATTTTTTTTTTTTATTTCCGTATATAAAAGTAGTTAAATAAAAAGCCTCAAAAATTTAAATATCGTTTTTCTTTTTTTTTATTGTCAAAAAAAATTCCTGAAAATACCCTAAATTTCCGAGCTCTAGACCACCGGGACCCCTTAATATTTAAAAGGGGGTGTTTTACTGTTTTGGTGAAGATTTCTAAAAATATAAATATTTAAATTACATCTTCCAAATTAAAAAAAAAACAGTTATTTCGACTAATTGCAGTCTAGGAAAACTACGTTTTTCGTTTTTGAAAAAAATTCAACATCTACCCTCTATTTTGAGGTCATAGAATACGATTCTAGCTTTTGTTTTCCACTATTTATCCTATTATGGAAATTAGAGAAATCACTTTTTCAATTTAGTGGTCAATTTTTTGCAATAAATCGTTGTCTCCAAATATTACCTTTTTTTACTTTATAAAAATTAAAATACGTTGTTGACAGATGGAAAAATTTTATAGTTTACATCACGAAAGTATTTTACATCTGGCATCGTCGCAACGAATGTTTTGCGTTTTCAGTAATTCAATGATCGATGACGTTTCCGAAATGTATTTTTATTTTATCGTTGAAAATACAATCTTTTCTAATTTTTTTTTCTAAAATAATTGAAACATATTACATACAAGTATTTTAACTAGTTCCATTCAAAATAAATATGACCGTTTGATGTTTTCTTCAGAAATAAAAGTGTCTTGTAAAGTAAAATATGTTGTATTTTGTTTTTCGGGAAAATGAGGAAAAATAGTGGAAAACCAAAGCCAGAATCGTATTCTACAATCTTAAAATAGGTGGTAATTGTAGAAATTTTTTCTATATTTCACTTAATCGAAATAATTACCAAAAAAAAACTAGTGCAATAAAAAACTAATATGAATAAGCATAAATCATGGTGTGTGGGTTCAGACCATGTGAAATTGGAATTATTATCCGACGTTGCGTCTATAACTGCACGAAGTATCTTCAGGGATCTACATAGTATTTTATATATATAATGTAATGCTTTATCACGGTTGGCTGAGCACTAATCAGGCATTAATACCAGGTTGTTGCTCCTCGATGGTCATTCAGTGTTCTAATCTTCCTGAAGATGCCTCGTGTAATCGTACGCGAAACATCGAATAATAATTTCAATTTGAGTGGGTCCAAACCCAAGAATCTTGATTTTCAACTTGACTAAAGCCGTGAAAGTTTTCGTTTTAAATCAATTAGCATACTTTTTTACAAATGAAATATTTCTGGCCATTTTAATTTACTTCCTTCACTTTCAAGCTAAAATTGCCCACAGAAATCGAATACTGTTAACGCGTGATTATTGGAAATGGTGCTTGTACATAGGCTATTTTTAGAATACTGTATTTGCAAGGAAAGCGCTATCATTATGTTGCTATTAACGTTAACAAAACATTAATCATTCCAGTCTTAGAAAATAATTAAATAACAAGGGAAGAAATGAGAGTCATGTATATGTTTCTTTGGTAAGACGAAGATAACAGAAACGAACGATATTAAATATAAAAATTCAGTAATTTTATCAAACATATTTACACAAAAAATCGAAAACAATATTAGATTAGAAATAAATTATTACAATTCAACGAGAACCCTTAAAATTCACTAAAATTACAAGTACCTAATGCTTTGGTCTTTTCCATTAATATTTTGAAATATAAACTGGTTTTCATTTTCATTCAAGAAAAAAAAATTATAAAATAGTCATTCTATTAAACGTGACAACTCATGTTATGTCCAGAGTGGATAAGTTTTGTCTTCAATATAGAAAATCAAAATTAAAAAAACTTTTTGGTATTTCTGAAGCCGTGCTAGTGACCATTATCATTTATTTTTATATTCCAAAGATATTTTTCTCTTAAGCCAACATTCTTCTAGTGAAGAGGTACTTGTAACAAAGCAAAAATAACGAAAAAAACAATAATCCATACGCTAGCCATGCTCCTATTCGTCAATAAGTTCTGGGCCATTGATGGTCTTTGTCGGTCAAGGGGACGTAAACGACACCCATGAGTATTTTACGCGTGATAGTACCATCTGGATTCTTGTCTATTTGTTCGAGTTGTTGATCTCCACCTGCAGGTCCTACAGGAACTATTAATCTACCACCAACCTGGAGAACAAAAAAAACTTTTCAAGATGGGGTTAAGACGTTTCCTTATGCTACTTTTCCCATATAAAATTACAAAAATTTAGAATAGTGAAGACATTCAAAAATGCAAATCTAATATTTTATAAATTTTCAATATACAAAATTAGTGGTCATGGAGCAGAGGCTGCATTAAAAATAGCCAGCAGTGCAAAAAGCTTCTTAGCATGAAATTCAATGTGTAACTCGTCGCTTTTTGAAATAAAACATTTTAGGTAAAATTTTTGAGGAGGTCCATTCGTTACCAAATAAGAAAAATGAAATGTACCCAACATTGACATATCAAATTACTAAGTACTAATAAAAAATAATATTATTTAAAAAATAAATAGTTTACAAGGCATTTATCATTGAAATAGGGAATATTATAAAAAAAAATAATTAAATACGTAACTTCATTCAACTCATTTAAATCAGCTGGTCTTAACTAGCGTGTGATACGGCAACGTTGTGTTTTTACTGTTTATGTTTATATTCGAGACAGTCTAACCTTACTCCTTCATAATAAATAAGTTTACAAAATAGTAAAATGTTTACTCAAAATATTCAAATCTCTTACGGCTAAGATGCTGGTAAACTTGTAAATCTCAAAAGTAAACAATGGCATCAGAATATAGTGAATAGTTTCAATAAATAAAATCACATATGTATAAACAGAATCAACAGATATGTTAACAAACAAATAAAAAATTAAAATAATAGGTCTAGACTTACAGAACACTCTTTATCTTAGTTTTAAATAAGGTTAATAAATCGTTAAAAAATTCAATATCAGCTTTACTTGTTCTATTAGCTTCTGAGGAAGAGTGTGTGATGGACAATGAAATGCCATAATTGATTCTGTTATAAGGGACACTAAACAGACTGAATTCTATTAATAATCTTTACGGAATTATTATTTTTACTCGCGATAACAGCTCAGGACAGTTCACAAATCCATTCAAAATCTTATAAAAAGAGCAGGAATCAGTGAAAGACCTTCGACTTTCAAGAGTTGGTAGGTTAATTATCTCAAGTACCTCCCCATATATAATGTTATTCCTGGATATGCTTAATTTGTAACCTTTAAATTTAATAAATCTTTTCTGAACTCTTTCAATTGGGTCAATATGTTGCCTATAGGAAGGTGATTATATTGGACAAGCATATTCTAAAACTGACCTAACATAAGAACAGAATAAAGTTTTGAAACACAATACATTATTAAAATCTTTCAGAGTTCTTTTAATAAAATCCAATAGCTGTGGCTGCGTTACGTAGATGACGCATTCGTTATCTGGCAACATGGAGAAGAAAATCTCAAGAATTTCCTAAATCACATAAACAGTATACACCCAAAAATCGAATTCACCATGGAAACAGAACAGGAAAGGAAACTACCTGTTCTAGATATCCTACTGAAAAGAAAAGAGGATGGCTTGCTTTCACACACTGTCTACAGAAAACCTACTCACACCAACAGATACCTCAACACCGATTCACATCACCACCCCACCCAATTATTAGCCGTAGTCGGTTTCGATCGCAGTCCCTTATAGATAAAGAAAATAACTACAAAGAAATGAACATACTGTAAGACGTCCTAACAAAAAAAATGGTTATAAAAAAGAACATATAGGCAAGGCTCTAAAAAACAAACGCTTGGCACCGAAACATCGCAAAAACCTAGAGAAGAGTCTTGTGACTTTGACTTTTGCTGTTCTTCTGTGTTCTTTAAGAAGACAGTGAGATTGGCCTTGAATAGCATACCTAGCTGTTGACTGTGAATGCTTTTTTAATCTTAAGTATCTTAAATATCTTATTGAAATGATTTTCTAGTGTAGTGTTGTGATTATAAGAGTTTTATTATTGTTAAATTATCTATATAATAGTTTTTTATATTTTTTAATTGCTGTACTATTTGGATAATCCTCTAATGTTGAATTGTAGTATATAAATAAATAAACAAATATTGAATGCATTCAAAGATCACAAGTGCGGTCTCATGCAACGTTGTCAAACGTTTCGATTTAATTTTAAAACAGATTAATCTTAAATTTTGTCATTTCTTTTAATTTTAAAGAGCAGATTTTATAATAAACATTACCCCATTAAATAACCTTAAAAAGTTGTATTTTTACCTTTAGTTGATCAATTAAAGCCTGGGGTAAGCTAGCAGCAGCAGCTCCTACGTGAATGGCATCATACGGTGCTAATTCCGGGTACCCCAGTCTGCCATCACCAGTCGTAAGCGTCACTTCACCTGAATTTAAAAGATCCGAGTTTCCTTTCATGATGTTTACTCTGGCCATTTCCACTAGTTCAGGTATGTGTTCTATACCTACGGCTATTCTGGAAATAAAATATAATTGAAAATTAAGGGCTAAAGGAAAATTCAGGATATATTCTTTATGGCCACAATATTTTCTCGAAATTGTATATTGATATTTCAATTTCAAAAAAAAACTCTATTGTCTTAAGATAACAAATCTCAATGACAAAGCAACGTCTTAAGGTTAACATTTCAAATTTTATGACTACATAGAAAAATACAAATAAATAGAGTGTCTTCAGAGAGTCTCTATAAAATAAAAAATAAAAAAAACAAAATAATTATAAATTCAAATTTCACTAGCTTATGACACAGACTTAATGTGAGTTTTGAATGTTAATGTGTTATCAATATTTATTTTTAGGAACTTAGTGTCTCACTTGATAGAGATGAATTTGCTGTCCAAGCAAACATCATTTATTACACAAGTAAAGTGTGAGATACTGGTCTTAGATATATTAAAAGTAAGGTAATATGCATCACACCATTCTTTATTTTTATAAATAGCTTCTTAAATGATTAAACTTAGCTCCTTAGGATGCTGATAGTGGCATAATATTGTAGTGTTATCAGCAAATACTGAGAATTTGAATATAATGTTTAGCAATGTCACGTTATTAATATAGATTAAAAATAAAAGAGGCACCTATACTAAACCCTGTGGCACACACTGTTCATTCTAAATAAAAAAAAAATAATAATAAAAATTGTGTAGGTGACTTTAGTTATGGAAATTAAACTTTATTACCACTACTTTTGTACCATTGTTATTTAAAATAGTGATTACCCTTTGGAACCCATCATTTTAGCCATACAAACTGTTAAATATCCACTACCAGCGCCGACATCTAACGCTCTTGTTCCCCTAACCAGTTGATCCTTTAAAAGCTCCAGGGCATGGGCATGCATATGGGGTGCGCTAATAGTTACTCCGTACCCTATGCTCTGCGGAGCATCCATAAAGGGATTATTTTTTGAAAAATTGCTTCGGTCTGCAGCTAACATTGCTTGTTCTACTATATCTGATTTTATGATTCCATTAGCTTAAAAAATTCCAATAAAGGAAATAAATAAGTAAATGATATATATAAAACCATCTTTTTTTTGAAAATAATAAAAGAGTCATGCTTTGCTATGTATGTAGCAATATTATAATAATTCTAAATATATTTTTAAATGCTTGCAAACCGAACCAGTAAGACTGAAATGCAAATATTTCCTTTATATAAATTTCCCATTTTACAGTATATAATGCAGCACAGCTAGAAGAAATATGTAGGAAATACATGTAGGTATTTATTTACTAACTAAATCAACAGGGGAATACATCAAACAAGAGTGAACATTTTTACGACTCTAAGTAAGTAAACTATTTTACTATCAATTATTTTTTGACAATGTTTGTCAGTATTTATAATAGGTTTGGATTTTTGATCTAGATTAAAATTGGTACAATAAAGCTATTGATTTACAATAAATGTATTTGGCTTTCGGTTTTGTTCTTCAATTAGGGCACTTATATAAACATAACCTTACCTCGTAAATTTCTAACCATCTCAACATTATTCCTTCCGTGTGATCTCCAAGCCATGGTGCAAGGAATATACAGCAAAATTACTAAAATATAAGCCATTAAACCATTTCTGAACATTGTTACTATAGGGAAACTATTGCCAAAAGTATAAATATACTTTAAGTTAGTTACTGTGCCGGACAAATATAAAAATGATTTGCTTACCATTTAATAGTGTGTAAAAATAGTATATTATTAGATTTATTACACAACTAAATTTAAAACACTTTAATTTTATCAACTATGTTTACTAATATTTTTAAATTTGATGATAGGTCAAATTTGACAGCAGAATAAGTGGGACAGCGGCGCGATTCTGTAAAGATATTTTTCGACATTCTCTTTCCTTATTTCGTTCAAGATAGTGACATGCTTACGGATTACTACAGACTCAACAAAGATACAAACTCCTTATTATGATATTGTTTTCCTTTTCCTTTATCTCTGTAGAATTCCAGCCCAGTTCTCATTTTTTTTTATATCTGTTGCCAATAAGTACAACGCTCTGTCTTTATTTATTCAGTTAAAAAGAACAAGAAGGAAGATGTAACACACAACAAAAATATTTTGATTCTCCAATATCTCATTAAACGAATAAGCGAGATGCTTTTATTAAAGTGTAATAAAAGGAAAACGAGAATACAATAGAATTAATGGTAATTATTTTGATTACGTGAAAATCTAGGAAAATGACTTTCTTTTTAAACCCCTATTTCGAGGTCGTGGAACACGATTTTGGCTTTGCTTTTTCTACAATTTTTCTTTAATTAAACAAAAATCACTTTTTACTTTGGGTCTCATTTTTTAAATTATATTGTTAAAATTATGTTACATCCACAAATTTCAAGCTTATAAAATCTTCCCCAATAAATATATAATAAAATTTCATAAATGTGATCTTTTTTAACCGCTTAGGCTGTCCAAGATCGATCAGTCAGTCACACATACTTTAATCAAGCCACCCTTTTTTAATACAGTGCCCACATTACACGGCAGAGAGAGCACGAATAGCACTATATGCTATATTTCTTGCTTCGAACTTAGACGGCACGCGCTCCTAGAATATGGGATGGAAAGAACAAATCCAAATGTTCGGAGCGAGAGAGATAGTATATATTGCTATTTGCCCTTTTTCTTTCCTATTGCCGTGTAACGCGCGAAACACCGAAAATATTCTTCTTTTTTTAAATAAGTTACTAAAATTTATGTAGCAACGATAAATCAAAGGTAATCTTATAAATTTATTAGACTACACGTTATACACGATAGTGTATTTTTAGTTGTGTGAGGTTACATTAATTAAATTCGTTAAAATTAGGTCAACTGAATATAAATTGATTTGGTTGTGAATTCCGAGAACATTCGAAAAATCATTTTAAACCGTAACTAAAAAGTTATAAATCACTATTTGTTGACGATTTTTGAAGTATACAAATGACACTACAATAGTAATTACCATAAATCAATAATTTAGTTTTTTTATTGTTCCATTTAAAAGGCAATTAAATAACAGGAAAGTTAGGTCATACTTTGTTTAACTATTACACTAACGTGGTTCTACATGAAACATCGTTAACTATAACCATAATCAAACTTGCTTAGGAACTCTAATTCTGATTTATGTGAATAATAAAATAAACTAAAAACCTTTAAAATATATTAATTGTTCATTTAATAAGCCAAACTATATACAAACGACTCCAAAAGTATCAAAAGAACTTATCCTAACTACACTTAGATCCATTCTTTAACTCTCTTTTCTTCTTCCATCTCCCTCCAATGAGGCGAATGCCTTTCAGCATTCAACCAATTAAAATCATCTATACACCTCCAGTTATTAGTCTGTTTATCAAAGCCAGCTTCAATAAAATCTTTATTTATGCTTGGATAGCTCCAATTGTAGGGAGCTATTGCTATATCATTACAATCTTCCATAATAGCGCGACTTGTTACATGAAGATATATGTCTATGTGTTTTGAAGCGTGCAGTCTCAGTTGTTGACAAGCAATGACAAAAGTGCAATTGTGACAATTCTCGGCAAATATCGAGGTTGATACGGGGCCGGAAAATATTTGACAATTTTTTAAGTGGTTAAGATGTAGAGTGCTGGGGGTTCCTTCAAGAAAGACTTTGCAGTTTGTAAGTTTTTCCATTGAAACGTCTTTTTTCAAAACTTCCAATCTATCTAAACGCAACACTTCGTCAGATTTATTGTAAAATCCGCATTCGATAATAGGAATGTCTTTTTCTTTGGCTGATGAGCCTCCATTGATCGTTCGATTACCAAAATCCACTAAATCAATGCCATTCGATTTTTCCACGTTGATTTTATTTTTGTTTTTAAACCCAAACCTTTTTTTCGGCAACAGCTCGTTTTCTAAATCTCGCGCCGTATTGCCAAGCTCCTGAGTGGTATTTTGACATTTTTGCAGATAATAGTTTTGTAAAAATATATTAGAAGCTGCTACATACTTTTGAAGAAGCAATATTTCTTTAGCTATTAGATCAAAGTGTTCGGGAAGTTGCTTCTTGGGCACTAATCGTGATTTTTTAATTAAGCTTTCAATTAGTTTTTCTTTTTCATTAAAAGTCTTTTCGAAAAAATCTAGCTGTTCATTTTCTGCTACTGCTGACTTTTTAGTTTCCTGCTTTTTCTGTAAATTTAACTTCCTTTCCAACTCTCTGCTTTTCAGTGAGTTTATTTTATCTATTCCTTCACTTATTAGTTCCATTTTAATTGTTTTTCTTTTTAATATATATTTTTTATAAATGCTAAATAATGACTGTAGGTACTAAATTAGAGTTATATGGGTAATATAGTTTTCCTTCTCAACAGTTTTTTGGATTTCCTCTTGATTCAACCTGTAAAAGGGTTTATTGGACTCTGATGCTGACTGCAGAACATTCATAAATTGTTGATTTTTGCTGTACGCTTCTTTTGGCTTCTGTCCTGCTCTAGAATATTTCTGAAAATAAAAAATGATGGTAATTTTTTCTCAAAATATATTTTTTTAGTAGCTTTTATCATTCAAAGAGCTTGTTCTACTTCTTATGTTTATATCCAAGACTGTTTAAGCTTAATATTTCAAATTAATAAATTTATAAAATAGTAAAACGTCACTGGTAATATATTCGGCAAAGACGCTGATAAATTTGTAATGTTGACACCGTTAAGGCAAAAAAGCATAAAAGGGAACCTATTCTCAATGATGAAAATGTCGAAATTGCAATTTTGGGATATTTTGCGGCATGTCATTTGACATCGTTAAAACAAGTGGCTCAATACATAAAAGTCTGTTCAAACACAACTTCCACCCTTATTCAATATCTTTGGTTCAACAACTAATATATAATTTGCCAAAAAGAGTGCAATTCTGCGAATTTATATTAAAGATGGTACAAGACGACCCTCGATTTTTAGACAACATGGACTGATGCAGTAAAAGTTGGGACAAATGGCCTTTTTAACAAACAAATTCTCATTTTTGGAGTGATTCAAATCCTTATGTAGTAAAATTGAATTGAATTTTTAAGAAATCTTGGGATTTAACATATTTTGTGCTGTAAGAAATGATGGAATAATAAAACATTTTTTTTTTTAGAAGAAAACTTAAATGTTAATATTAACTTTTGTAAGAGGAAGGTATTCTAAATAATCCAGAAGAGTTTTACCTTTGGCGGAACACAGGCAAATTTTTACCAACACGATGGCGCCCCACCACACATAACCGTTCCAGTTACCAACTTCTTACAAGCAACATTTTATGACAAGTGGTTTGCCAACAATGGAGCTTTTCTGGGTGTCCTTTTGATTTGACTGTCTTAGATTATTTTATAAGAGAAGCGATAAAAACATCGTTTATTGTAATCCAGTGACAACAATGGAGGACTGTATGGCATGAGTAAGGGACGTGTTTGAAAGTTTATCTCCAAATTCAATTAGAACGACCACCCATGACGAACTAACTCGACGATGCAAAAAAATGTTTGGAAGTTGTGCCCACATGCGGAAAATGCTTGGCAACCTCCCGTTATGAGCTGAAATGTTTCTGTCGTTTGACATCCATATCGGAATTGGTAGTGCTGGATCGAAGGATCTCTAATAATGTTTTCAGATGTTTTTTTCCTTGGAATAACTTGATCTTCAATAGCTACTAAAAGCCTTTGGTTTCTGGAAATATTTGTCCTGGCCTCATCTACGACCCATGCAGGCTTAAAGCTTCTTTTCATGTGTTGTGTTTCGTGACGAGAAGCAGTCTGCATCGCATATTGCCTGGTGCAGTACAGAAGAATCTGCTAAAGTGTGCAAAGACGAACATGAATCCTTTTCCTCCTTGGCATTTTGGTAGGACTGTCCATTCAGTAGCATTACAAGGATGATGTTTGTGTGCCTTTGTCAAGAGTATTTCGAGTTCTCTTTATGGACTTTCTATCTCCGCCCTACTCCATTTCACAATTTCAAAAGAATAACCGAGAGTAGAGCATGCATATATGTTGAGAGCCTTAAACAGATTTTAACTATTTAGGTTAGTCCGCAATATCTGCCTCACCCGTCTTATGAATTGGTTTGTTAATTCAGTCTTCATTAATCAATTCTTTATGCTTATTTCTACTGCCACAATGGTTGGACCGTTCTGCATCTCAAATGCCTCTGGTTCTATCTTTCCTCTAGTTATGTTTATTCCTACACAATTTTAAACATTTGTTTCACCTGATTTCTGGTGGCTGCCATCAATTTAAGATCATTCACCTATTCATGATTGTTCCTAATACTGAAGCCGTATCTGGTGGAGTTTAAACAGCGTGATAGGGACTGAATAGCCTTGAAATATTCTTCTTCGTGTTGAGATTGTATCTGTCTCAATGTTGTTTCTATATACTCAGTATAGTTTGCAATGCTGTTGTTTTACTTGCAGTGTGCATCGATAAGTTGTGTCATGTAGGATAGGGTCACCTTATACTGCAGGACCGACAGTTAGTTGAAACTTGTGTATTATGCAGACGTCTTGATACATAACTCCTTGTGTAAGAAATAATGGCATTTTCTATGAATCAAGTAAAACATCATTAATTAGAACAGTCAGTCTTCGGTGCATACTCCACTACCTTTCAATACAGTAGTTCTGGACATGGTCAGGACTAGCTGCTTTTTTAATTTTAGAATCCCTCGACAATGTTCGAGGTTTTCTCGGTGGTGAATGGCTCAAATTGCATCTGACTTTAATCTTGTGAGATTTGATATTCTTTACTGTTCCTGCTAGCGTTCATAGCTAGTTACATTTTGCAAAACGTTAGATGAAGTGCTCAAATGCCAATCGAAAGCTTTTTCTAATCGCTTGAAAAGGGTATTGACTCGTTTTTGGTTACTGATGGCTTAGTATCTCTTTAAACATCCTGAATTGACGAAGAGTTTTGCTTAAGTGCGCTGAGAGACATTATTGGCCAGTGTTGTAGGTTGGGTTATGTTCCGAAAAGTATTATAAAATTATTATTTTAGATACATATTCTTTTTGCTAACTCCTCACAATAGTTATAATTTGGTTTATTCTAATCAGTTACATTTATATTCCCCAACAATTATCAAATAATTAAAACGTAGTCTTTTAATAATCCAGAAATTTTTTTGAGAATATATTAAACAAAATGGAATGGAAACAGGCTATTTTTGTAAAGTAAAAATGATTAATACTCACATATTTACGACAATAATTCGGTATGAATGCTATCACTATTATGATCTTAATCCAGGAGATGCAAGTAATTATTGTCATTTTATCAAACTTGTGAGTCATATAATGACATAACACTTCAAATTTGAAGTATCATTTTACCTTGCATTAAGAGCAAATATTATTATCGAATTCGCCAAATAATTTTTTGGATATTTTGATATTTTTTTTTTAAATTCAAGCAAATGACGCCTTGCGGAGCCATCGATAAAGTATAGAGTACTTCTTTTTTAATAGATATCTGTGGTATAAAATATGAGGGAGTTTCATGGAAAAGTCAAAAATGGTATCATTTACTAGGAATTCTCATTTCAGGTTTCAATGGTTCAATGATGAATTAAAAAGATATCTGTGAATTTCTTAAATTCCTACCTTATCTTAAGCATTCACCAAGGAAGCTCTTTCCATATGATATTAAAAATTATCGTAAAATGATTACACAAAAAAAAACGAGCCGTGAATGACCAATTCATGAAGCGATCATCGAAAAAACCAAGGGCACTTTGGAATGTTATTCAAAATAATAATCCAAGCAAAATAACACCGTTATCTATTACATGAAAAGCCAATATTTTTAATTGATCTTTTAATGTATATTAAGCAAGAAAAAAACAAATTCACATGCAGAAATGTTTCTTACTAGGCAATTCGAGATACTGTAACCAGTTTGAAAAATATCCCCACAAGGAGGTATTTTTCAATCATAAAAATTATTTCGGAAATTACAGTATATCCGCTGTGTAAAATTATAAATCAATGTATAGATGAACAAACTTTTTTAGAATGCTTTAAACTGTCAAGAGTAATGCCTATCTTTGAAAAGGGTTACTGTGAGAGCGTGGGCAACTACAGATTGGTGTCAGTGGTCACTATATTTGGGAAGATTTTTGAGCTGGTGCTTAAGAGACAGTTAACGCATCATCTGGAATCTAATAATTTCTTGAAATACTGTGTCAATTTAGCTTTCGTGCTGACGTATCTAACAAGTTTTATGCATGACTGCCGATTATATGTGGTCGAACCAATGGTGGTCACCCAAAAAATGGTGGCGAATACCGATTTATCGCCACGTGACCGTATAAAAGATTATTGTCTTTCTTCTAAAAGGTCTGTGGCTGGATGGGTGAAGCGCATAAATTGTGAACACACATTTCATCTTTCTTGTCTTGAATAATCAGCCAGATCAGTTACTGCAGACTGTAAGCATAAAATTGGAAAACAAAAACGGCCGACGGGCATTGCTGGTTTAACCTCAAATGATGGTAATAGAGAAGTTGTATTATTGAGTCTCTTAGTGTAAGAAATAAGATCCAAGAATCAAATTCTGGAAAAAATGGGAATTTGTTGAGAGAAAAAAATGACCTACCTTGAAAAAAAAAAGTAAAAATTTTTGAGGGACAATATAAACAACATAAAAGCGCGGGAAAACGACAATAAAAATGCTATAGATTATGTGACAGTTGATGACCCATCTGAAGCTGTTCATGACACACTGGCTTCAGCTGAAGCTCGGGCGACAACTACCAGGGCTGAGGTTGGCTATTCGGCTGTTTCTGAAAAACTGGATGACACCCAAAAACAAAATGAATAGACAAATAGAAAAAGACTGTATATGTAAAAAAATTAGAAGAAAAAAAACAAGTCTCGAAAAATTAGTTTTTCATTGCGTCCTCTGCAGTTTACTACAGTCCCGTAAAATATTTGAGGAGCACTGCATCCAGTTGGCTAGGAAGTTAAGTCGGATTACTTTTATGTTGAAAAATCTCAGGAACAGTATTTCTAATGTAGTTACAGAACATCCATTTAACTCCCTAAAAATACTAACTGTGCCATGTATGTATATATTGTGTAGCCTGTTATATATGAGAAAGAATTTTGAAAAGTACCTTGTGCATGACTATTACTCATATAATACCAGAAAAAAAAATAAGACTTTATCATCAAATATTCCTTGATTGCAAGGGCTAGAGATGGACAGAATCATTTTGGTATAAAATTCTTTAATATCCTCCCTGATGGGATAATGTCTCTTCCATTTTCACAGTTTAAATACACTCGGTCAGTACTTTTGACGAATGGCTTTTTACAGCTTCGATGAATATTTGTGTGGCAAATTTGAGGACACAGAAACACACCCATAAAGCATTAAGTTTATTTTATGTTTTAACATGTAATAATGCGGGATTGTATATATAATCATAAATAAAGACGCATAGCACATCAAATTTGAGGAAAAAATTTTTCTGAAATATATCACGTATTGAGAAGTCATTTCACAGCTCCAAAATTTCTTTCTGAGCTTCAATGGAAAATCAGCAAAATGCAAATATACATGAAATGGGTTTCATACTCAAATGTAACTTCTTGTTCGGAAAATTCCAGGAAATAACGTTGAATTTTAAATTCTAATTAATTTCCTCTTAAATTCCCGTCTCCGAATAACGTGCGTTTCCTTACCCTGTAGTTTCAAATTTAGCTGATCTCAGATATCAAATAAATAAGCTACTTTTTGGATCCAGGTGTCATCATTAAAGTGTGTCACCTTTTGCTTTCATTTCTAAGAACTTTTACTTCGTTTTTCAATTTAAAGACTTGGCCAACAACATTTCTTTTTGATAAACAAAGTTCATGTTTTTGTATAATTCTTTGAACAAATGAGTATTGTGAACATTAGATTTTATATAATTGACAATTGTCACCAAAGAGTCAAGCATTTCTTGCAATTTTTCTGTACAGTTGGTAGTACTTTCCCAATTATTTTCAGCTGGGCGGACCGTGAGGCTGTCCATCTCGCAACGTCCCTCACTTATATGTTTCTTTTTGAGGGAACAGAATATCGCAAACGCTGCTAACTACCTAGCTAGCTTGGCTCAGCCAGATAGGTGTGTGCGCCGACCATCTACTGATTATGTCGTTTATCTCGCGTATTGCCAAGCATAAACCAATAATTATTTTATCACTCCCAAAATGGCAAGGCGACCCCTTTGTGGAGATAACTGCTCTAAATAAAGACAGTTTAAGTCTGATAAATGGGCAGTAATAGTCATCTGTAACGACGGACTATATAAATTCAGTCGTGTTCTTATAGAAATATTGTAATGAACTGTCTGAGTTAGGACGTGTCCTTACAGAAATAATATATCGATTAGTCCTCATTCTTAGCCATGTTTCTAGTGGAAGTCTAGGTTTTTAATAGAGTATATTCAATAGGTAGGATTAGGATTTAGTTGTGATTTAACAGTGAAAGTGTTAAAAAATAATTATTAAAGAGTTGAAAGTAATTAGTGAAAAGGTTTGTATGTAGTAGGTGAATATAAGGAGGAAAATCATGACAATATGAATAAGGGCAGTGACTTACCTTTCCTAACTTCTTATATTCTTCATCATTCCGTGCTGAAAGTAACAAAGCATATCCAAGACTAGAAGAGGTAGTAAGCCCAAAAATTGAATTTGTAATTCTAGATGGAGATGACTTTAAAGCTAAAATAGAAAATATTATTGCATTTGTTACTTAAAACTGACTGGGAAATTTTATAGTATATTACGGTATAATAAAAGATCCTTAATTAAAAACTTGGCCTACATATTTTTAAAGCTTTGATAGAGGATTGTGTTTTGATATTCAAGAACAAGGTAATTATATCCATTAAGTGAAATCTAGAAAAACGTTTTTTTTGGAAAATGTGATTACATATCTCTTTTTTCAAGGTGGTAGAACACGATTCTGGCCTTGGTTCTTCTGGCAAACCTAAATTGACCTAGATATATTAATTAAAAAATGTTATTGACTATGTGGAAGGGGAACAATCTCTGCTAGTAGACATTGAGAAAAGTCTGAGTTACTAACTCCCTACTGGGAAGCAGATGGTTTAGTATCTGCTGCAAAAAATTATATGGTTAGTAAAATTATCAGGCCAAGATGTATAAACATTAATTAGGATTATAAATTCGATGGAAGAAGGGTATTATTAAGCATCAGAACAATAAAACAATAGGAGGCGTAAAGAAATATCCATTCTTATTAAAAAAAGGGGGGAAAATCTGTCAGATGTATTTAAAAAAATTGTGGCACCTATTCTTGTGGTTAGAATATTTTTTCCCGATCAAATGTTCCCCTATGTAGTCATGAAAGTGTTCTTCATGCCGACCAAATATTTTTTTTCAGGTCCTTATGTACAGCTTTAATAGAAAGAAAATAACATATGTGGATTTGACAGAATTCATATTTATGCTATGACAAAAGCACAAACTATTTCCCTGCCGAGACAGGGTTGTTGCAGCCTGATGTAATCAGCAATTTTCTTGCATTTTGATCGTCTTTCTTGATTTTTCCAATTAAAAAAATGCTAGTTTATAAGATTTTATATATTAGAAACTTTTATAAGCATGAAATTTGTGGATGTAACAAAATTTTAATAATTTAGTGCCAAAAATTAAACTCAGTGCAATAAGTAATTTTCTGTTTACTGGGAAGCTGAAAAAAAGTTGTAGAAAACCATGGCCAGAATTGTGTTCTACGATCTTGAAATAGGGGTATGCAAAAAATTTTTTTAAAGTCATTTTCCTAGATTTTGCTTAATCAAAATAATTACCAACTAAATTGAGTAACACTAGATTTAATGTAAATTATAATACAAGTCTGAAAAATAAAGAGATGTTATGAACTTTAAATTTATAATTAAAATTATTCCAAAACCAATAAACTTACCTTCTTATTTGCATTCCAATATGCACTATCGATTTCTCTAATTTTGCTATTTGAATCAATAATTTCACCAGTTTTATAATAGACTTCTAATAAGATTGGATAGTTATCACGAAGATATTGTCTTGAATCTAAAAAATAATATTTCAACACTATTATGTAGAAGATACAATAATATTCTAGAAGAAATTTCACATTATAGAATGTAAGAATTATCTAGAATTCATAATAGTTTAACTGAAGAATGTGTAGGATTCAAATTTTTAATAACAAAATTTCAAAAACAGGCAATATTAAGCCTTAAAGGATAAGGTATTGGCTTATACAATATTTTTTGATTACTCACAAAGAAAAGCGCACGTTAACAACCCCGTTGGACTTTTTTTTCTATTTTAAATCTAAATTAAAACCCATAATGGGTCTAAAAATACATAAAAACAAAAATGTGAGTCATTACTCACCTCGGTCTGTGTTTACTTTATACCACAAGCCGTAGCTCACTGCAAATGCAACTGCTTCAATACCGAATAGCACTAAAGCGCCCCTTTTTAACCACTTTTTTACTGCAGGTTTGGGCCTTTTCACTAACATAATTTTTCCCTATTTTTGGACATGTTTTTCTTTCACCCACAAGAGCGTAAAGAAAAACTGTTAACTGTCAATTTGGATATTTCCCGCTGTTGTAGGGCAAAAATTATTGGTGGTATTTTCTTGTTTGTTTAATAAAGAGATGGAGCAGACGATTGACGTGATGAAAACATTTTCGAGTAGAAAGTTCTTCTTTATCGTTAGTTTGCTTGATTATATGTAGCAACCACAGATTTCAGTTTCATTGCCTGGTAGCAACTCAACAGCTGGACTATCTTTGATATTAAGAAAGGAGGACCTAACAGTATTGTCAAATTTATATTTGAAAATATGGCAACATTGTTTCCCAATACACTGTGTAACAATTGAAATGTAGGTTGCATTATATACAGCTCATAAATTGAAATGTACCGGTAAAACATTAAAAATACAATTTTAACTTTATTTTTATAATTTTTATCTGTATACTATCTAATTCTATCTATTATTACGCTAAATAACTCTAGCTAGGTCAGATGACTGATATCCTCAGATTACGTTAGTATCTAGTTACAGCCGTTCACTGTATAAAAAATACAAGTCACATACATTTTATATTCACCTGATATCATACTCCTATAGATTTATTCCTGCAAACAAACAAAATATAAATAACGGTCGGTTTAATAAAATTCATACCAGTAAAAGGAATTAAAAATGTTCATAAAATGTATAAAATATAACAAAATACGACAAATAAGTAACTAAAACTGAGATTAAAATTGTATGTAAAAGAGGAAATTCATCTAAAATTTTTCATTAAAATATTCATCTACAGAATAATACGTCTTCTCCAATAAAAATCATGTGAACACCTGCTTAAAGGTTTTATTCTTCCAAATAAGCAAGTGGTTGAACTTCTTTTTATAAAATATTGATTTTTTAACTAATGAAGAATGAAAAATACCCATACCCAACTCGTCTAGTGTTGCCTATAATCCCGTTGTCAAATATCAAATAAACCGATGCTAATGTCAACAAACAAGAATGAGTACAATTTTTCTGATGTATAAAGACATGCTGCATTAATTAAATTCGTTAAAATTAAGTCAACTGAATATAAATTGATTTAGTTGTGTACATTTGAAATATTATTTTAGACCGTAACTAAAAAGTCATAAATTACCATTTGTTGACGATTTTTAAGTATATAAATGACACTACAATGTAATTATTATAGTAATAAATCAATAATTTACTTTTTTATTGTTCCTTTTAAAAGACAATTAGAAAATGACCAATCGGTCGAAAGCCGACCTGTCATATTCCCAGAACAAGTTAGGTCATATTTTATTTAAGTATTACAGTAATGTGGTTCTATATGAAATATTGTTAACTATAACCATAATCAAACTTAGAAACTCTAAATCTGATTTAAGTGGATAATAAAATAAACTAAAAACCTTTAAAATATATTATTTGTTCATTTAATAAGTCAAACTATATACAAACGACTCCAAAAGTATCAAAAGAACTTATCCTAACTACACTTAGATCCATTCTTCAACTCTCTTTTCCTCCTCCATCTCCTTCCAATGAGGCGAGTGCCTCTCGGCATTTAACCAATTAAAATCATCTACACACCTCCAGTTATTAGTCTGTTTATCAAAGCCAGCTTCAATAAAATCTTTTTTTATGCTTGGATAGCTCCAATTGTAGGGGGCTATTGCTATGTCACTACAATCTTCCATAATAGCGCGACTTGTTACGTGAAGATATATGTCTACTTGTTTTGAAGCGTGCAGTCTCAGTTGTTGACAAGCAATGACAAAAGTGCAATTGTGACAGTTCTCGGCAAAGATCGAGGTCGATACGGGGCCGGAAAATATTTGACAATTTTTTAAGTGGTTAAGATGTAGAGTGCTGGGGGTTCCTTCGAGAAAGACTTTGCAGTTTGTAAGTTTTTCCATTGAAACGTCTTTTTTTAAGACTTCCGATCTATCTAAACGCAACACTTCATCAGATTTATTGTAAAATCCACATTCGATAATGGGAATGTCTTTTTCTTTGGCTGATGAGCCTCCATTGATCGTTCTATTACCAAAATCCACCAAATCAATGCCATTCGATTTTTCCACGTTAATTTTATTTTTGTTTTTAAACCCAAACCTTTTTTTCGGCAACAGCTCGTTTTCCAAATCTCGCGCCGTATTGCCGAGCTCCTGAGTGATATTTTGACATTTTTGCAGATAATAGTTTTGTAAAAATATATTAGAAGCTGCTACATACTTTTGAAGAAGCAATATTTCTTTAGCTATTAGATCAAAGTGTTCGGGAAGTTGCTTCTTGGGCACTAATGGTGATTTTTTAATTAAGCCTTCAATTACTTTTTCTTTTTCAGTAAAAGTCTTTTCGAAAAAATCTAGCTGTTCGTTTTCTGCTACTGCTGACTTTTTAGTTTCCTGCTTTTTCTGTAAATTAAACTTCCTTTCCAATTCTCTGCTTTTCAGTGAGTTTATTTTGTCTATTCCTTCACTTATTAGTTCCATTTTAATTGTTTTTTTTTTTAAATATATATTTTTTATAAAAGCTAAATAATGACTACTAGGGCTGTAGGTACTAAATTATAGTTACATGGGTAATATAGTTTTATTTCTCAACAGTTTTTTGAATTTCCTCTTGATTCAATCTGTAAAGGGGCTTATTGGATTCTGATGCTGACTGTAGAACATTCATGAATTGTTGATTTTTGCTGTACGCTTCTTTTGGCTTCTGTCCTGCTCCAGAATATTTCTGAAAATTAAAAAGTGATGGTAATTTTTTCTTAAAATATATTTTTTTAGTAATTTTTATCATTCCAAGAGCTTGTTCTACTTCTTATATGATATTTTGCATAAAAGCTCATTTCACCATATTTTTAGTAAAATTAATGTATGCAGAGTATCTATCTTGTATAAAGAATATTCACATTAAAAACT
Source organism: Diaprepes abbreviatus (assembly GCA_034092305.1). NCBI lineage: Eukaryota > Metazoa > Arthropoda > Insecta > Coleoptera > Curculionidae > Diaprepes > Diaprepes abbreviatus. The sequence continues at coordinate 311,953 of JASJET010000014.1, read as the reverse complement.
GAGATCCAAAAAAATTAAGAAGGAGTATTCGCTACCACTTGAGTGAAATGAAGTGTAGTAACCAATATTTGACAAATTAAATTAAAATGCTAATTAAAAATAATATAATTAGAATTTGCAAGGCATTTATCATTGAAATAGAATATATATATACATATATATATATATATATATATATATATATATATATATATATATATATATATATATATAAATTAAATATGGAACTTCATTCAACTCATTTAAATCAACTGGTTGTAACTAGTGCGTGAAGGACTATCTGAATTCAGACGTGTCCTTATAAAAATATTGTAAAGAAGAACTGTCTGAGTTAGGACGTGTCCTTTTAGAAATATTATATCGATTAGTCATCATTCTTAGTCATTCATGTTTTTAATGGAATTCTAGGTTTTTATTGCGTATATTCAATAGGTAGTATCAGGATTTAGTTGTGATTTAACAGTGAAAGTGTTAAAAAGTAGTTATTAAAGAGTTGAAAGTAATTAGTGAAAAGGGGTTATTTGTATTTGGACCCAGTAAGTGAATATAAGGAGGAAAATCATGACAATACGAATGAGGATGGTGACTTACCTTTTCTAACTTCTTATGATCTTCATCATTCTGCGTTGAAAGTAACAAAGCATATCCAAGACTAGAAAAGGCAGCAAGCCAAAAAATTGACTTTGTAATTCTAGATGGAGATGACATTAAAGCTAAAATTGAAAATATTATTGCATTTGTTATTTAAAACTGACTGGGTAATTTTATAGTATATTATGGTATAATAAAAGATCCTTAATTAAAAACTCAGCCTACTTATTTCTAAAGCTTTGATAGAGGACTGTGATATTCAAGAAGAAGGTAATTATTTTCATTACATGAAAGTTAGGAAAACGTTTTTTTTTTTTTGAAAAATTTGATTCCATATCCCTTACTTCAAGGTCGTGGAACACGATTCTGGCATTTTTTTTCCAGTTTCCAGGAAGCGCTACACTTCACTAGGTCACTTTTATTTCTGGAAAAAACACTGAACTTTCTATTTATTTTGAATAGTACTAGTTATATTGCATTGTGAGTATTATATATCAACTATTTTTACATGAATTTCAGCAAATTAAAAAAAAATCTTCTATTTTTAATGAAAAATCAGTCTGATAAATTTCAATGAACTTTCTATTACTGAAAATTGCAAAAAAGTCGCTGCTACGTTGCCAGATGTACAATATTTCAGTCAGTTTTGGTCAGTTCGGATTTAACTTGGTTTTAGTTAGTTTAGAAAGCTTAAAATAACCTGAATTAACCTAAATTGACTTAGGAGATATTAATTAAAAAATGTTGATTATGTGGAGGTGAAACAATCTCTGCCAGTGGATATTGAGAAAGGTCTGATTTTTTAACTCCCTACTGGGAAGCAGGTGGTTTAGTACCTGCTGCAAAAAAATAATATGGCTAGTAAAATTATAAGGCCAATATATATAAACATGAATTAGGATTATAAATTCAATGGAAGAAGGGTATTATTATGCACCAGCACAATAAAACAAAGAGGGTCGTAATGAAATATCCAGTAAAATCAAATTATTCATGTTATTCCTCACTCTTATTAAAAAAAGGGGAGGGATAAATCTATCCCATGTATTTAAAAAAATTATGGTACACATCCTTATGGTTAGAATATTTTTTCCTGACCAAATGTTATTTCAAAACAAATAAACTTACCTTCTTATTTGCATTCCAATATGCACTATCAATTTCTCTAATTTTGCTTTTTGAGTCAATAATTTCACCAGTTTTATAATAGACTTCTAATAAAACTGGATAGTTATCGTGAAGATATTGTCTTGAATCTAAAAATAATATTTCAACACTATTATGTAGAAGATACAATAACAGTCTAGAAGAAATTTTATATTATAGGATGTAAGAACTATATCTAGAATTCATAATAGTTTAACTGAAGATTGTGTAGGATTCAAATTTTTAATATCAAAATTTCAAAAATTGGTATTATTAAGCCTTGTAAGATAAAATATTGGCTTATACAATCTTTTTTGATTCCTCACAAAGAAAAGCGTTACGTTAACAACCCCGTTAAACTTTTTCTTTCTATTTTAAATTCAAATTAAAACCCAGAATGGGTCTAAAAATACACAAATACAAAAATGCAAGTTACTACTCACCTCGATCTGTGTTTACTTTATACCACAAGCCGTAGCTCACTGCAAATGCAACTGCTTCAATACCGAATAGCACTAAAGCGCCCCTTTTTAACCACCTTTTTACTGCAGGTTTGGGCCTTTTCACTAACATAATTTTTGACTATTTTTGGGCATGTTTTTCGTGTCACCCACAAGAGCGTAAAGAAAAACTGGTTAACTGTCAATTTGATATCTCCCGCTGTTGTGAGGCAAAAATTATTGGTGGTGAGTATTTTCTTCGTTTGTTTAATAAAGAGATGGAGCAGACGATTGACGTGATAAAAACATTCTCTAGTAGAAAGTTCTTCTTTAATATTAGTTTGTTAAATTATATGTAGCAACCACGGTTCAATTATTTTACACTGCATGGTAGCAACTTAACAGCTGGACTATCTTTGATATTAAGAAAGGAGGAGCTAACAGCGTTGCCAAGTCTATACTTAAAACTATGGCAACATTGTTTTTTAATACACTGCGCAACAATTGAAATTGAGGTTCTATTATATACAACTCGTAAATTGAAATATATCGGCAAAACAGATTTAAAAATATAAATAACTTTATTTTCATAATTTTTAACTATATACTGTCTAATTTTATCTATTATTACGCTAAATGACTACTAGCTAGGTCAGATGACTGATAACCCCTGATTACGTCAATATCTATTTAGTGTGGTGGCCACAGTATAGTATTTTTGTCGCGAAAAAATCTCTGTTGATTCGCCTATTAAGACAACCACATCAGGTAGTCCAAAAAAATGTAAAAAACAAGTATAATTTATCAGTCTCATTATATATTTTTATTGTGAACATAAAAGATTATTTTTGATGTATATCACAATTCTGAATCATTTAAGCCAAAATTTTTTAATGCTGTATGAATATCTTTCATACTGTCGACATAATAATCGGGCTTCCATGTTTCATCGAAATTCCATTTTTCTAAGGCTTCTTTGGTAGTAGCACCTGTAAGTGTTAGTAGTTTTTGGTAGCCAAATTTTGCTGCGAACGCCATATCCGTTGCGGCACTAAAATGAAACATTTTTTACATTCATTTATTAAATATCTTATTAGTTTTTTACTCACGTATCACCAATAAATAACACGCGTTTTGGATTTGACAGGCTCAATTGTTCAACTATAAGGTCATTGAACTTTTCACCGGGTTTTGATAAAATTTCCGGTTTTTTGCTGGTTACTGCTTCAACACCTTTTACAAAGAATGAAGAGCCTAAAAAAGTGAAATCATACTCCAATAAATAGGAATTATTCATGCATATATTTAAAAACTTCTCAACTTCTATTTTGAACGCACTGGATATCTATTGTTCACGGAAACACTCGATATATATATTGAACAATTTTTAGTTGTACATTAGATGAATCTGCTTTCACTTAAAACTTCATAGAATGTTCCAGAGATGGTTGTATCTCATTTTCATTCCTCGGAGAATAATTTGCAAAAGTGATATCTTCTCTAATACTTACCTAATAGATAAGTGTCCCTGAAAGGGACCATTTGGTCAACAGCGCCTGCCAAAAACAGAGCATCGTTTTTTGTGATATACTCCACACATTTTTGCAACATTTCAAAATTTACATTTATAGCAGTGTCTAAGACGACAGCTCCAACATTTGGACTTATTGATTTTATACATTCGTCAAGAGCATCTGCTGTCTCTATCCTGGTAGTCATCTAAAATAAATACCAATTAATTGCAATTTAGTTGATTGTTATTTCTCTTGCGATAAGGTATTTTATTATCAGAAATATATACTTGTTAAATTAAAATTCGGAAAACCTTAGGTTTGAGATAGAAAATGATATTGTGGTTTCATATATATCTCCTTTTTATGGTGGCCAAAGACACAACAATTAGCAGCTTCAAAAAAGCTGCAAAAAATACAGATGTTAGATTGTGTGGTTGTAAAAGAGGCAATGTTGAACATCTTTCCATTGCACATAGCTGTGATAAGGGCAGCAGGAGCAAATGCCTTTAAGCTGTTCTACAAAGAAAAGCTCAAACCTGGAAAGTTTGTTGAGCATATCAAAATTCTGGTTACAATTCCAACATAATCTATATCTAAATCTATAAGCTATGACTGTGAGATAGTATATTATAGATCTTGTAAAATAGCATATTTGTTTACCCTTGAGAATTCGAGAAAAAATATTGCCTGTGATGACCTACCTTATGTATTTAGTAATGCAGAAATTATAAAAAACTTTAACTACGTGTTTCAAATTTATTATTAATTTTAATTTATTTGTCTGTTTCTTTACCTCGTCACTAATAACTTTAAATCCAGCATTTGCAATTTCCTCTTTAAAAGTTTTTACTCCAACAATATAAATCTCCTTATCGAAATTAATGTTTTTTAAGTACCATATAAGAGCTGTTGCAGGTCTAAAAATAAAATAAATAAATACAAATTTCCGGCATAATTATTGCAATTTATCATAATCATTTGATAATGATAATCAGTTTTTAACAGACATCGAAAGAGAAGGTGGTGTTCATGGTTGGAGTACAGAAATCTAGTAAACTTCAATGTTATTTTGGATTTTTTGAAATTCATCATTTTGGAATATTTTGAACACCTTGAATACGTTATCATGACTTCTATCACTCTTTTTGGAACTGAAGGTAAGCAAATTTTGGTAAGAATTCGGAAAGAGGGGGGAAAATTACTATTTCGAGGTCATAGAACACGATCCTGGCCTATGTCTTCCATAATTTTTCTTCAATTTTGCAGAAAACAGGGAAAATCACTTTTCACTTTGGGTTCAATTTTTTCACTAAATCGTCAAACGTTTGTTACAACCGCAAATTACACACTGATAGAAGCCTCTGTATTATATAAAAATTCAAAAATATGCACGTTTTTTTATCGGAAAAATCAAGAAAATTTGCAAAAACAAACAAAAACAAAAAGGCCCCCACCCTTAAAGTAATAGCTTGCATAGTTCACATAAAGGTGGATTGCTTATTGCTAGAGACCCTGTTGCCAGATTGCAAATATGATTTCTTTGAAATTTACGTATATCCTTTTCTTGCAACATGGTTCAATGTTTGTAATGTAAAGAATAAAAATAATTTTAACCACCCAAAATTTTTGATTAGTTCTGGTTAGTACAGGTTTAGCTTGGTTTTGTTTAGTCAGAAAAACTGAAACTACTCTGAAATAACTGATGACCTTTCCCAATATCATTTTGCAGAGATTATCCCACCTCCACGTAGTTTCTGCTGGATAATAACATTTTTAATTAATAAATCTAGGTCAGTTTCAGTTTTTCAAACTAACCAAAATCAAGCTAAACCTGTACTAACCGAACTAACTAAAAATTCTGGGTGTTCAAGGTTAATTTTACTCTTTTTTATACAGTACAAACATTAAACTATGTCATTAACTGGAATGGATAAATTTTATAGTTTATACCAGGAAAGTATAAACCTAGGTCAATTTAGATTCGGGTTAGTTTCTGAGGTAATAATTCGGATTAGAGTAAATCTAGAGGTCATTTTGGTATTGTTTGTTTTGATTTGTTTTTGATAATAAAGTGTATTAACCATTAAAAAAATTAAAATACGTTGTTGACAGGACAAATTTCACGAAAAAGTTTTACATCTGACAACATTGCGCCTTTTTAAGTGATCCGACGGCTAGTTTAGATTGGTTTTCAGTTGAAAATACTAGTTTTTCTAAATTGGTTTGCCAAAATTGGTGCAAACGTAATTGAAATATATTACATAAAATATATTTTAACTAGTTCCATTGAAAATAAATACGTAAGTTCAGTGTTTTAACTGAAATAAACTTCGATCATACCCTAGATTTAAACAACAATAGATTTGTTTGAAGGCGGTTTATGGTCGGTGGGGGAGACGCTTTTTTAATGTTTGACAGATATAAACATATTTACTTATCTTGTCTTTCAGTTTAATTGCTTGTCGTGGCTTTTTTCGGTGTTTTTAAGTGTTAGAAATTACTATAAATGCGAAGTTTACATTAATATTAACAAAAAGAGGATTTAAAAACTTATTTTTATCGGTAAATATTGTTAGATATTATTTACATATTGAAAATAACAATAATAATAATTTAGGCAACCGTATATTCATACTTTGTTTTTAGAATTGACGTACCGATGATACTCGTTTAAATAATGCAATTAGAAAAGGATGGCATAAAATCGGTATGTCTGTACCAAGAAATTAAATATCTACTGGTTATCAACACTTTTTCAAATGTAAATAAAAATATTATTACGTTATTCAAGGTTCAAACAACCGGACCCTAGTTCTGACGTTATGCTACTTCTACAGGGGTATGTTTGAAGGAAATAAAATTGCTTGGTGACGCTTGGCATTTTTTGAGTTTTCCGGGAAAGTGAGGAAAAATAGTGACAAATCAGGGTCATAATCGTGTTCTACGACCTCGAAATAGGGGGTAAATTTTCAGGGTAACAGATTCTGAATTCAAAATTATGACGAATCCAATATGACAAATTAAAAATTTTCTATTTCGTGAAATTGTCCAAAATGGTTAATTAGGGATATTGGGGGATGCTATTACGAATTTAAAATTATTCAAAAATCTTAATATGATGTATCTAATATGGTGGGCTTGAAATTTTACATTTTGAAAAATTATTAGATATCTTAAAATTTAATTGGCGAATTTAGTACGGAGGACTAAATATTCGTTTTGTCCAATTTCTTTCAAAATAGGTAATTGGGGATTTTCAGAACCAGAAACTTTTTCCTTGCTCAATTTATTGTGATTTATAATAATTTTGGCTAAAACGGATGCTTTTTTAACTGACTTGAAAAAAGGAAGATGTTCTCAAATTGATTCTTATATCTTTGAATATCAATTACTTCGGAACGGCCATACCGATTTTAATGGCATTTTTGTGCTTTATAGGCTATATTCTTTTGAGTAATTATCAATTGATCAAAGTGAAAAAAGTGTAACTGATAACTTCATGTTCTTTTGAATATGTATTTACTTGTCATTGGGTCGAAGTGATCATGATTACTTCAAGTGATAGAACTGAAAGTGATAATGACTCAAAATAATAGCCTTATATTCAGTTGTTGCGGTGGTCCATAGAATTTTTGGTTGAAATTGGTTGAACAAAATTCAAGATTGCCCTTATAATATGGTGGACAAAAAAATATTATCCGATTTCCACCAAAATTGGTACGGAGAAGTTTCGGAGTCGAATATTAATAATATACAAACGATTTTTTTAAAATTAAATAATATGGTGGATTCGATATGGCGGACAAAAAATTGTGATTTTTTCCGATTTCGTTCAAATATGAGATTTGGGGGGGGGGGGGTTGGTAAATAAAGTATGACAGGCTAAAGAATTTTGAAGGAATTGAAGTATACATTTACTGATGAATGAAAACGCCAATTTTTAAAAAGATTAGAGATAATGCTTAAAATAACCTTATAATTTCTTCTTCAACGGCACTGAACTTTTTCAATCGACGGTTGAGAAGAACATCTAAAGGTAGAGTGGAATTATTTGTGACAAAGTAACATCGTTTTCCTAAGCCTCGTAAAGCTTCTACACCGTCTGATGACCCTTCTATTTCGTTTTGTCGTATATACCATAGTACTCCTAAAACAAATTGAATTATTTTAATCTTAAAAGATATAGTACAGTTCTGAACTTTATCACTGATAAAAATGAGGATCGTTTGGAAGTTGTGGTATACATCCTCTATCATACCACTAGATTTAAAAAATAATAAATTTGTCTGGATATTGTCTTCTTCTTTGTCATTTTGACTACAATTTCAATTATTTTTTTTAGTTGATAGAGGGAATTGCTTATCTGCAGGTGAGTATCCTGTTCTTTCACAATCTTGCTACGCCTCTTTATAGATGAGGACTTTGTCCATCTTTGTATGGATTTTCAAAGTCTAATACGAATTATTGACTACTACGGATTTTTATATGCATTGGCAGATTTACTTTAAACACGCCTATTTTTTAAGATTTTCGTACAAAAACACTCTTACTGATAAAACAATAAAAAATTCTTTTTGAAACATTTGCGACATATATAGAACATGTATTTTAACTTAGTCAGACTGTAATGGTAAATGGTAATGCGAGTTCCAGAGATAGCGAAAAAATATCACATAAAATATTTCCAGCGACAAGAAAGTATCTCGTTACAGTGTTAATGCTTTTTTTGTTGGATTTTAAAGTTTTTGCCATCGCTATAAAAATCAGTATATTGCATGAAGTGATCCGTACAAATGTTGTAAAATCAATAGATCTCCCGATAAATTGGTAGAGTTGGCAATGCTGAAGGGAGAATAGCCTCTTTTGTCAACATCCGGCAATATCGGAAACGGTCAGTAGAATTTTCAAATCATCATCCATCGAGGGGAGCCATCAATTGTTCAATTAAAAGCTACAGGTTGTTATCGAAGTGGGTGGTTCTTTTTTTATGTTTGTGTTGAGATGTAATTAAGTTTTGCCACAACCGGGCTTTGTGTTTTTGAAGTTAGATTTGTTTTGTAGTGTTTTGTTTGTGAAGGTTTGAGTGTCCTTACAAGAAATTAAAAAAAAATGAGCGAAAAGGAGGAAATTAACAGTGTAGTCACATAGTTAATTTCCTGGTAAGTAATAATTTTAGCTCGTTAAACTAAATCCTATGTTGTGAAGAGTGTAGGGAAACCACGGCTCAGTAGAGTTGTAATGAACCAAAAGCAAAATTCATAGAAAACAACTATCTATATAAAATCTAAATTCCAAAATATGTCGGCAGGACATTAAACCATTAGATATTTTAGATGCCAGGCTCAAAAATATCAGTATTCAAAAGATATCTATATACAGGGTTCGGCGAGGTATTCGCGCTGGGCGCTCGGCGACAGACATCATTCGGTTCTTCAAGTACCCGTGATCGACTGTCTAACGGAGGCTTTATAACCCCTGCCAGGAATATTCGCTCAGTCAGGTTCAGTCGATCATCTCTTGGTGAGAGGGAGAAAACTATATGTTGAATTATCGAGGAAGATCTCCGCTACAAGTCTAATACAATCCAAGTGAAGTAGATGCTTTCCGAAGCCGCCAGCACAAAATAAGTTGAACGCTTCATCCTCCTTTTGTGTTTCTTAAGAAACAAAGCTGTCTGATGATTCAAGTTTTTTTCTGATGAGAAAATTTTTATTGTCGATGCGAAAACTAATCGAAAGGAATGACCGCTGATTCACCTACGATCGTGAAGATGTCCCCATTGTTGCAAGAATAAAATATTCTGCAAATGTTCACCTGTTAGGTGTTGTGTGTGATGTGATGTCATGCCACTGCATTTCTTTAGCAAAGAGGAAAATGTCAAAAATGAAGTTTATTTTCATGTTCTGACAAATGTAGTGAAGCCGAGATGGAAATGTATCGTCTGAGAGGCCGTATGTTTTCCAAAAGGACAGTGCTCCAGTCTACACATTTGGTCTTCTTATGGTCCAGATTTGAATCTTTTGTATTTCTATGTATAGAGGGTAGTTGAAGGGGTAACGAACAAGTCCAGACATCCAAACGTTGCATCATCGAGAGCCGCTATTGAAATGGCATTCGCTGATATGAACGATGATACATTAAAGCGCGCCTGTGCTCGTTCCAGACCGATAATGGAGGCGATCATTCAAGCAAGCGGGGGATATAATGAGTTAATGTATTCTTCGGAGTAGTGAAAAACTTAAAACTTCAGTAAGATCCAAAGAAATCTTTACAGTCGGAAACTTTATTGAGAAGACCATTAGGTAGTGGAAACGTATATTGCGAGAGAACCATAGCTGGATTCGCAGGAAATAAACTCTATATTGTTTACTTTACCTATCTGCAGGAAAAAAAGAGGTTATTACGCTACGTGTTACAGTTTTGTTGTTTTATGAACAAAACTATAAATAATTTTACCAAAATACCAACAATCAAGCTAATATTCACCTTAAATTAATCCCTTATTTCCATCAAGTAGTCTCTTTAACAAATACATATAAAATAAAAGCTAAAAGTTTTTGTCACTGTCGCATCAAAAACAGGTTTTGTAAAAAAAATCAAGTGTGCCTAGAAATGTATCAAACACTCCACTTTTGCCACTTTCATCAAGGGTGTAGTTAGTTACTCTTTTTTTTTCTTGACGCTCTTGAGATTTCTAAAAGCGTCAGTAAAGAGATTCTGGGTCAAGCCTTGGTTGGAAAAACTGGCATAAGCTCAGAAAGCAATATTTTGGCGGATTTTTCTAATTACACAGCACTACGTTTGTCCCAGTAAACAGCTAAAACCATATTTAGTGTTTTAGGGCAACATTTGCCAGATTTTGGGGGATAAAGAAAGTTAAAACTGTATTCGTTTACCCTTAAGTAAAGTGTAGTGAAAGTTATCACCTCTAGGAGGTTAACACCATATTTGTGACTTTTGATACTCGTAAAGACACACAGGTACATGGCACAATCAGATTTTATTAAACCGGGATCTTCCTTTTCTATTTAACAACTGGAATTCCATGCCGGAGCTTGGCATAAAACACTCCATTGCTCCCAAAGAAGTTACAGATTATCCTGCTTGCTGAAAGTACTTAGACTCAGTGATAAAACCACACTTCAGGTATTAACTTTATATAATAAACTGTGATATTACCTAATTTATCGTATGCTTTCATTTTTCCCCTGTGATTGGGAACTAATAAGACTTTCTGCGTGCGATCACAGGACACTATATTTAATTTAAGTTAAACTACTTTGTAAACCTAAGGTATACGTATACACTAGGTAATTTAACACATTTTTTCACTCATTAGAAGTCCAGCACTTTTAATTTAGTTCCTAAATCGGCTTACTAGATAATTTATTGGTGCAAAAGACAACTGTACATAAAAAGTAAGGTTATTCAGCCGACAGTCTAAAGCTGGACCTACATCTAAACCGACTTGCAGGAGTGTTGTTCATTGTTTCTTTGTTTTTTTTTATTCTAATCCATTTAGCAAGTAGTCACATATTTCTTTAGTTTAAGTTGCAATTCACATAGATTGTAAAACAGAATCCTTTTTTTTATTGTTAAATATAGATTTTTAACTGTTTTTGGAATCGGGGTGTTTTATTTTCGGATCTAGTTGTTTCCTGTTTTCGTTAACATCATCGCTTCTTCTTACCGACGAGCCTAAAACAGGTGGCGAATTTATATAACCTCCCCTAATCTCCGGCATGCTAGCCTAGGCACTGCCTAAAAGGAGGAGCGATCAACACCTAGAAAATAATCACCTGTACAAGAGCATTTAATATTTAATTTTCATTCATTCATATTTATTTTAATTCCCTTTCTCTCTTGTGACTGAAATTTTAATTTTTGAATTCTTTCGTATCAATTACACAATTTTAAAAACACAATAGTTTCATCCTAGATAAATAAAGTAAACCCATATCTTATTAATTTTTGAATGTAATAAAGATTGTGCAAATATTTTGGGCATACAAATATTTAAATAAGTATTAAATTTAATTGTATCGTATTTCTTTAAATTTTTATCACAACTCGTGGCACAAAAGATGTAGTGGCATTGTTTTAGCTTGGAAAAACCGACCAAGAACGCATCGGACATGCATTACTTAGTGCTTCGTAGTGGTTGTTTTTTCGTTCTTTGTTTTATTTTATTATCTTATTTTTTTAATCCAAGTATTTACGATATTACTTTCTGTTTGAAGAAAAAAGGAATGAAAACACATTTTTCTTCAGTATCTTAATATTTTTTTTTATCAAAGCATTGATATTACAGAAACAATTTAAAGAAAATGAACTAAATGATCAATATTTTGTGCTTCCCCTTCTCCTGCTCGTTGCACAGTTTCAAGATTTCTTGGCATCCTTCTGAACAGGTTATCCATAAAGTCTTGTGTCGTCGTATCCCATTCTTCCAATAACACGTTTCTAAGTTTATCTACTCGCTCTAGAGCAGGATTGCTTTAATGTCTTTGCTGCGGCGCGGTAGTCCCTGACGTGCTCAATTAGATTTAAGTCTGGTGAACGGGCTGGCTAAATCATTATTTTGAACGCAGAGCCTAATCGAATTTTGAGTTAATAATCAACAATAACTGAACATTGACCAAAATGTGGTTGTCGGACTTGCGTTGTCTTCATTTTTGTTTGTTTGTACTACGTTTCGATTAGTCTATATCTATATCTCTAATCGTTATGTTCCTTGGAGTTCACCAAATCGTACACATCAAATAAACGAATGTTCGCTGACTAGTTGTACAATACTTGTAATATTAGTGTAGGGATCAACGGAGTCCCAATCGCCCTTTTAATTTATATGAACCTACCCAAGTTTTTTTGTGTATTTTGAGTGGTCATTGTTATTAACGAAAATTTTTTTTTATACTTTTAAAAACACAATTCGCACTTACCGAAAATAATTAATTTTCGGGATCGACGCACGCGATTTACAAAACAATACCATACACTGATGCATTTTTATAAATAAAGTTTATACAAATGTCTTGACAACATACACAAATATAAATTCCAAAATTTAACTCATGATACAACAAAGAAAATAAGCATCGAGGACGATGACAAACAACCACAGAATACGTCGGGATGCCGATCGTGTCGCAAACCCTGCTCTGGTTTCCGGTTGTCACATTGCTAAATTTACTAGGAAATTTCTTTTTGCGCTTGCTCCACATAGCCAGTCGATGTCAAGTTATGACATTTATTTTCTGCATGGTGGAACAGTTTTTTAGGCATTTAGCCTATTTTTGTAGTTTTCCATATCCCTTCCAACTTCCTTGGAGAATATCAACGAGCATATGATAGTTTTCGTACATACTATTTAATGTTTTAATTGGAGGCAAAACGTTAAAAAAAATAATAGTACCTATTTAATTTTACTTTAGCTTACAGTTACTTACCATCCAAGTCACATAACACTGTATCAAAAGACTCGAAAAACTTCACCAATTCTTCTTTAGACAAGTCTGTCAATTTTTTTGGGCCACCTTTGTTCATTTTACTAAAAAAAATATTCAACTTATTTCATGCTGTTTTGAAAATCTTAAGAAATTAGAAAAAATTAATCCTTACAAAGATTTTATGTTTTCTGTTCTTTGCAGTTTAGCACAATAAGGTAAAAACGAGAAAAATTATATGTTGTTTAAAATTTTTCTTTAAATATTCATATTATTGTCTACTCCATTCAAAATAAAATTTAAATATTTAACTTTAGATTATCTTTTCACGTATTGATCATAAAAAAGTAAATTTGTTTATCTTTACTGAAAATTAGAGTAACAATGATATCTCCGATCTTGTTTAATTAACTTTGAAAGTATTATTCAGGTAGGTGTCATTGCGCTCCGATGGCTGGTGTGTGTGGGTGGATAATTTGTATGCCAAGTGCTCTATTTTCATAATATTTAAGGGTCTTTTTTAGAAATATAAACAAATTAATTTCTCTTCAAGCTCATATTAAAAGTAATATCGCAGATTTTACCGTATTTACAGATGCGACAAGAGTCGTTAGCGAGGCATTTTTAATGTTGTAAATATTTAGATGAGTTTGATATTAGAATGATTCGGATACGGAGGAATTTAATATTCGAATTAATTAACAATGCGTATTTGGCATCACTGTTCGATCTATATACTCTGCGAAACAGTACTAAGTAGTACGAATGAAATAAGCATAGGTCATAGGTAAAAATTTGTGCTGTTTTTGACGTAAATTCCGAGATGGAAGAAACCTATCCAGGGTCCCTATCCTCGAAAGCGTGATGGGAATGGCGATGTGAACTGTTACTTCATATTTTTGAAAGTAAAAGCCGTATTCTTGAAAAAAAACAATGTTGCCAGATATGAACGTGCCAAAAACCCGCGGTTTTCAAAAAATAAAATGGATGACAGATTGAATTAAGCTGCCATACCGAAAATGTATGTAGTATGTTTTGTCACCATTTTAGGCAAAAAGTTGTTTTGGTACGTCAAATTAGCTATCACATCACACCCGTGAAAATATCCGACATAACATATATATATATATATATATATATATATATATATATATATATATATATATATATATATATATATATATATATATATATATATATTATATTTCGAGATTCTTGAACCATAAATTATATAATAATAATGTAAAAACAAGTATAATTCATCAGTCTTCTTATATATTTTTATTGTAAACATAAAATATTTATTTTGATATATATCACAATTTTGAATCATTTAAGCCAAAATTCTTTAAGGCTGTATGAATATCTTTTATACTGTCGACATAATAATGGGGCTTCCATGTTTCATCGAAATTCCAATTTTCTAACGCTTCTTTGGTAGTGGCACCTGTAAGTGTTAGTAGTTTTTGGTAGCCAAATTTTGTTGCGAACGCCATATCCGTTGGGGCACTAAAATGAAACATTTTTTAATTCATTTTTTAAAAATATTACTAGATTTTACTTACGAATCACCAATAAATAAAACGCGTTTTGGATCTGACAGTTGTAATTGTTGAACTATGAGATCATTGAATTTGTCGCCGGGTTTTGATAAAACTTCCGATTTTTTACCAGATACTGTTTCCACACCTTTTACAAAGAATGTTGTACCTAAAAAAGAACTCCAATAAACAAAAAATCATCTTCATGGGTATAATCCGAAATACCTAGTTCCTACTTATTTATTTTATGCTTTAGGCACACTGGATATATATTGTATTATCCATAGTTTGACATATTATTTCTCCATAAACCTTCCATTTGTTGTATAGTTCAACCTTTGATCATACCTTAGATTTAAACAATAATAGATTTGTTTGAAGGCTGTTTATGGTCGGTGGGGAAGACGCTTTTTTGATGTTTGACAGACATAAACATGTTTACTTATTATTTCTTTCAGTTTAATTGTTTGTCGTGACTTTTTTCGGTGTTTTTTAAATGTCAGAAATTACTATAAATGAGACGATTACAATTAATATTAACAAAAAGAGGATTTAAAAACTTATTTTGCATATTCAAAATAACAATACTAATAATTTAGGCAACCATATATTCACATTTTATGTATTCAGAATTGACGTACTGATTATCATATGATACTCGTTTAAATAATGCAATTAGAAAAGGATAGCATAAAATCGGTATCTGTGTACCAAGAAATTAAATATCTACTGTTTATCAACACTTTTTCCAGTATAAATAAAAATATTATTACGTTATTCTGCGCTCAAACAACCGTTTGCTAATTCTACAGGGGTATGTTCGAAGAGTTCAACAGTTTATCGACATCTACTGACATATATAGGCTATATTCTTTAGAGTAATTTTCAGTTGATCAAAGGGAACTGATGTTCTTTTGAATATGTATTTACTTGCCATTGGGTTGAAGTGATCATGATTACTTCAAATGATAGAAGTGAAAGTGATAATGACTCGAAAGAATAGCCCTATAATCGTTAATATACGTCACTTTCGAGTTTGTGATTAATCTATCTCAACAATTTAAGTATTTTGAAAAAAAATGTTTACTTTAGATATACCATTTAACGGATATACAGCGGATGTTATTTCAGTACTTCTACAAATATGTTTGCAAGTAGGTATTTGACGGTTGTCTTAAAATGTTCACAGAGACAGTCGACGTCACGCACGTATAAAGTATATGTACTGATCGTCAAATAAACAGAAAATGTCCGGACCATGCTATGCGCCATTTTGGGTAAGGTGAAGTTATAATAACAGTGAATACGCTGTCGCCACTGAAATATTATAACGACTAAACGTAATCGTTTACCTCCCACTGACAAGGTTTGAAGCAATTTTCATACCTTTCCGAAATTTCATCGACATAAGTAGTTGAACGAAACGAATGGTAAAAAGAGATAAAATGTCAGTATTAAGTTACAACCTTACCCAACTTATCCAATTTGTGTCAATTGATTGTTGTGTGGACGTTTGTCATACTATTGGTCGGTCGTAAAAATAAATTAAAAATTTTTATTATATTTTTGGTTGTTTAATTTAAAAAAAAAAACAGTTGAAATGTTAATTAGGTAGTACCCCATTATTTTCAATATTTTCTAATTAAAATTTCCTTAGAAAGTTGAATGTTTCGCAAATTTCAAGTAAATTAGAGATTATAGACATACAAAATTATTACACTAAATTCTGTTCATATCTCAATAGTATGAACGTGCTGTTTAAAAATTGTTTTCCTACGGCTAGTTCTAATTATGGATTTAACATAAACACTTGTGTCCCTATATCCCCAAACAGTAGAGTATCTTACTTTGAAACAGTTAAGTGTAATATAATTGTTTTCATTAACACAACTTATAAAAAATTTGAGAAATAACAATTTGTAAGATATTTAAAACTTTTATTTAAATACGTAACATTCAATTTTATATTCAAATAATGTTAAATGCAACATTTTACTTCCTTAGACTGTGTTAAACACTATACTACAATACAATTCAATAAATATTATTGATTATAATTTATTAGGACATATAAATTTGAACCCCACAAGCCAACAAACGAGGTCCTTCAGAATAAAAAGCTTATTTATAGTACCTTTGGTCTTCAAGCCCCTTCACAAAATAATAAAAAAAGTATATTAAAGGTTGAATAGTATCATTAATGGGGGTCTTCGGGCTGGCCTATGGTTCCGGCCCCTGGTCGTACACAGTTCTTCTATCACCGGTCAAGTTTCAGGTTTTCTTTCAAACTTACTTGTCAGGACAGGAAGTCTTGCAATAATCGGCTGGATGTTTAGTGAATTCATACAATAATTGATTGGTGGATAGCTAGGACGATGGATTTTAGTAATACTACATAGAGCAGTGGTTTCTACCGTTTCAAGTTTTATGAGTGCTGGCTTCCTGCAATTACTGTATATAGGAGGTAGGTATTCCTATTAAAGTCAGTATATTGCTTTGTATATATGAGTTGTTTTTCTGATATGCCTTCTTCTTTGTATATTAGACTCCTAAGGTATTTGGCCCTTTGTATACATTTTTTGTTTAACAGTTCCAAAGTGTCAATTTAAGATAATTTTGTGGTCTATATTTACACCTAAATATTTGATTGATAGCTTGGTGCATGTTCCTTGGTTATTAAGTTATTTAAAATAAATTTAATCCAAGAAAAAACAAAGATTATTTTACAATAATAACAATGACACTATTTTTTGACTTTTGACGGTTAATTTGACGTGCCATAATGTTACTTTACCCAAAATGGCGCCGAGCATACTCCGGACATTTCTCATTTGACAGCTCCATTACCACCTGTCATCCATTTATTTTCCGAAATCCGTGGTCGACGTACAAGAATAGCCAGAGTTGCCAGATGATTTTATTTTATTTCGCTGGATTTTTGAAAAAAAAATTTTTCTAGATTTCCTAGACGAGTTCACTGAAATCTCCAAATTACAACATTTTAATTTACGGCACGCTCTATTTTACGATAGAATTCCTATCTATTTTACATTTCTTCTCTCTTCTTTACCCCTACCCTATTTCATATATTCGGCGCGGTATTTGAAATTAACGAATTGACGCCTTACATGTGACCTTGCCGCAATGTGATTGGTCGCTTTTACGCCCGTAAGTGAGTTATAATTTTTGATTTATTTTTTAAGTTTATTTATCTAGAAATAATAAATCTAAACTTTAAAAACTGTAAAAGTGTGTACTTAATATACCCAATCGCTAATCTATTCTAGAAAAAATAAACATAGCACTTTTCTTTAATGTATGATAGATTTTTGTTCTCCCGATATAAAATTTCTGATTTAAATATCTTAACCATTTCTGGGCTAATACAGATATTAAAACAATTGCTTCACTTTAACAAACTTTTATAACCAGATTCATTAAGACGATTGAAGATTTAAAGCCGGTCTAGTTGCCATGAAATTTCGGTTCAGTAATAAAACAAAGAGATTTTTTTATTCTTTTATTTTTAGGGTTTAAAATTTGCTTAAATTAGTATTGCTCTTGTCAATTTAAGACCTCAGCTGTGAATTTAGAGCGGTTTTAAATTTAAACCATGTTAGTAAATCCGGCTGTTAGTATGCAAAATCTCACATAATGTGTCCGGTCACGTTCCGTATTTTTTTTGCCAAAATTGCATAATACATAAAGCGGTCAGGATTTCCCCGGTAGTTTGCCGACTAAAAGCCAGGAAGCATGGGAAATCACGGAAATTTCTTAATACATATACAACTGCGTTCAAGATTTGTAAGCTGTTTTCTAAGTCAACGTGTAAAACGAAAAATTATTTATTACTTTTTATATAATAATTAGAAAAATTGTATTATTCCCTTTTTCCCTGTCGCAAAATTCCCTAGATTTAGGGAAATTTACCTAGGTCTGTCAACCCTGAGAGTAGCCGTTTGTAGTTCGGAGACTGGCAACATTGGTGTTGCTAGTGCTTTCCATGTATATTGTGAAGTTACTGCAACGTACTATTCGCCATGGGGTGGACAAATCACTTTTGGCAATACTGCGGGATATAATCCTTTGTGTTCAAATGACAAGGGTAGAACCAATTTGCCAAGCTTTTCGAATTTTTAACGACATAGGTAGCTGCAGAACGGAACGAATAGTAGAAAGAGATAAAATAACAGTAACACATTGTAAACTGGCCCGGCTGATCTAATTCGTCTCAATTCATTATAATTTGTGGACATCTGCGTCGGTCGGGAAAATAAAAATTTATCTTGAAGTAAAATCACTATTTTTGTTATTAAACATAGCTCGTCATGAAACAAAAAGAACATGCTGGCGAACTTTTTTTTCAAAAAACAATTGAAATGTTAAGGTGTTGGTACGCATGTTATTTTTAGAGTGGTTTCTAATTTTTAATTAAAATTTCCGAATACAGCTGAACATGGATCGCAAATATCAAGTAAATTTGAGATAGTGACATACAACATTATTAAAGAAGATTCTGTTCGTAATTGTGATTTTGGATCTTCATACAACCAAGTATTTTATTGTGAAATAATGCAATTGTATACATTGCTATTCACGAAATGTCAGGGAATAAGAGTTTTAAGTCGAAGAACATATGAAGAACAACTACGTCGTCAACGATAAATATTTATTTTTGTTTATTATTCCGCAATAAAAACGACTACTCTTGTTTATTGAACAATTTTTAGATGTCAATTAGACGACTTGTGTTATTTGAGCATAATTAAAACTTCATAAGAGATGTTTGTATCTCATATTCATGTCCTGGAGAATAACTTTGTGTTTACTAGAAAGTCCCAGCTGTAAATACATTATTTTTTTTAAAATTGGTATCTTTTCTAATACATACCTATTAGGTAAGTGTCTCTAAAAGGTATAATCGGGTCGACAGCGCCGACCAAAAACAGAGCATCATTTTTTTTGATATACTCTATACATTTTTGTAACATTTCAAAATTAACATTTACAGCGAAGTCTAAAAACACAGCTCCAACATTCGGACTTATTGATTTTATAAATTCGTCAATAGCATCTGCTGAGTCTATCCTGGTAGTCATCTAAAATAAATACAAATTAATTACACAAAAAAGCGTGGAGCTTAATACTTTTTTTTAAATTAAATTGAAGTCTTATCAAACCTTTTCCTTACCCCTAAAATTTGTTAGCCTTAAGGTGCGATGTTGTCAAATTATTAAATTTTTAAATATTTAATGTTTGTTCAAATCTACTATTATGATCGAAGTATATTATTAATATTATAAAATAACACTCTTTTTTCATCCTGGCAAATTCTGGAAAAAATTGTTCCTTTAGGCTTCGCTACATGTTTTAAATTTTATTATATTTCTTTTTTTGTTTACCTCGTCACTAACAACTTTAAATCCAGCATTTGCAATTTCCTCTTTAAAAGTTTTTACTCCGACAATATAAATCTCCTTATCGAAATTAATGTTTTTCAAGTACCATATAAGAGCTGTTGCAGGTCTAAAATAAAATAAATAAATAAATACAAATTACCATCATAATTATTGCAATTTAACATAATCGTTTTTTATCAATATTTATTACAAATTTAAAATTATTTAAAAATTTCATTATTGTGGATTTAACATGACGGGCTTGAAATTTTACATTTATCGAATTTTTCAAGACTACTCTCAGAGGTTTTTTTGATTTAGTAGATTACGAACCTAAAGTTAACTTCTTAAAATTCAATTGGCGGATTCAGTATGACAGATTAAATTATCGCTTAATCTAATTTCTTTTAAAATTGGTAATGGGGGGGGGGTCCGAACTAGAAATTTTTTCTTTGCACAATTTAGTGTGGTTTATAATATTTTTGGTTAAAACGAATGCTGTCTTCATCAGCTTGCAAAAAGGATGAGGTTCTCAAATTGTCACGTATATATTTGTATACCGATTACTTTAGAACTGCTCCACCAATTTCAATAAAATTTTCTTGCTTTATATTCAGTTGTTGCGGTGATCCACATAATTTTTGGGTGAAATTAGTTGAATCAATCAAAAAATCATTTTTTAAAATTAAATGATATGGTGAATCCATTACGGTGGATTTAAAATTTTCCATTTTTTCGATTTCGTCCCAAAATTAGATTGGGAACGGGGGGGGGGGGGGCGTAGATTACGAACTGAAAGAAAAAGCTAATTTTTAAAAAGATATCAGGTAAACTTTAAATAACCTTATTATTTCTTCTTCAACGGCATTGAATTTTTTCAATCGACGGTTAAGTAGAACATCTCGCGGTACAGTGGAGTTGTTTGTAACAAAGTAACATTGTTTTCCTAAGCCTCGTAAGGCTTCTATACCGTCTGGTGCCCCTTCTACCTCGTTTTGTCGTATATACCACAGTACTCCTAAAAGAAATTGAATTAAATTATAAAAATTAAGGAGGAAATCGTATGGAAGTTTTGGTGTAAAGGTTCCATGTCCTACAAAGTTATTCTTTAGAAAATATGTCTAGATATGGCTGCCTCCTTTCATAACGATAACACAAAAGGAACTTTTCAGTATCTCACCACAGCTCTGAAATATTTTTTCAAAGCTCTCAAGTGACGTAACAACGAACACCAATCCAAGTGCATGACATCACTTGTTCGCAAACAGCATCGCTGTCAAAGGCTACCTTGTTTGTTTAACATTATTTTATAGTGATTTCTGTGCAATTTCTTTGAAATTTGCATAATATTCCCTTTGAAAAAGATTCTAAGAAGTTTTCTCGAGGTAAATAGTTCGCAGAATATTGATTGTTTTACGGTGGCCAATTTATTCGTAACAAGCTCTGCTGAACTCTGAAATGTGAAGACTCCATGTAAGTAATATATCAAGACTTGTTATTTCTGCAAACGATAATGAGTACATAATAATAATAATTATAGATATTGAAAAGCTCAAAAGATTTAACTGGATAATTAAAAAAATAATATGATTTTGAGGTTATGCTTTGTCTTTTTTAAAACAAATTGTTTTATTTCTTTTTAGGTTCACAAGGCACAAGGACGATGCTATGGGCCATGTTCCATTTCGTTGAGATGCAAATTTGGGCACAATTAAGTCCAAAATTTGCCCAGAATATAAAATTCGTAATAAACCATATTATGCCACTTGATTATCTTATTTCTAATCTCAAAATTTCTATTTTAATCTTTGAAAACTTGAAAAATAATAATTTTTAATAAAAGAAAAACAAATTTTAGATTGTGAAGGCACAAGTACCGGATCACTGCGTGCTAGCTGAAACCACATTTTTCTATTATTTTCCGAACTTGAAACGTGAATAAATAACTTTTCAGGTGTTTTATATTAATTGTACTACTTGTACATTAAGGCATCGCACAGCACTTATAAAAGTTAGAAGTCATCTTTTATTACAAAAATTACGAAAAAACTTTATACATTATTACACTATCAGTTTACCAGTCTTTGGGAACATGTGACGTCACAGCGGTCACGTGACAGGCATTAGCTTTTTGGACCGAAATTTGAAACGCAATTTAAAATACATGCTTTTTAAAGTATCTTTTGTATTAAAACCTAAAAGAGTAATTCTTTAAACAAAAACATGTTTTTTTTAAATGTCGAAAATATCGGAATGTAATATATAAAATATGATTTTTGATGTCCAATGTATATTTTGCATTCGCTTGAACTCTGCATTTTTTTATATGATCGCTCCACGGGTATCATCAATGATTATTTCTTGGCGTTCATCAAACTGTAAACACCGACGTTCATTGGCCAAGTGTATAATACCTGGAGTATCCCAGAATGCCAACGAGCATGTGGTAGCTTTCATACATACTATTTAATGTTTTAATTGAAGAAATACGTTGGAGACAAAACCTTAAAAAATTATTTTACCTATTTAACTTCATTTTGGCTCACAGTTACTTACCATCCAAGTCACAAAATACTGTATCAAACGATTCGAAAAATTTCACCAGTTCTTCTTTAGACAAGTCTGTCAATTTTCTTGGATCAACCTTGCTCATTTTACTAAAAAAAATACTCGATTTATTTTATGTCGTTCTGAAAATCCTAAGGAACAATCTTTGCTAAAATTTTGTGCTTTCTGTTATGTAAGTCGTTTAGCATAATAAGGTACAAAATAAAACAAATTATTTGTTATTTAAAATTTTTCTTTAAATATTCATACTCGTGTGTTTGTCTACTCCATTTAAAATAAAATTCAAATATTTCACCTTAGATTATCTTTACTATATTCACCGTTGTAGTCAGGGGTCATTGGCGCCCAGGGTGAAATTCCGATATTGCGCCCTTTAAATGTCCTATGCTCATTATTATTTATTACGATTTATTTATTAAACATAACATGTAAACAGTATATAACCTAAATACGAGGGGTGCCTCAAAATTCATGATTTTTAAAATCGTTCCATATCTCGAAAACGAAGAGATTTATGAAAATTCTGTTAGTGGCATAGTTCTTTTCTTAAAAAAGTAGTACAGTACCATGAAAACCTTATACTAGTATTTTTACTAATAACAGAGGTAACCCGTAAAACCATCGAAAAAATTTGGCACCCTGTACATATTCTCTGAGTAAATTACAACCCTCGTTCTCCTGTTTCCAGACCCTAACTACGGCACTGACTGTATTGGCCATAAAAACATAAATTTATTTATTTTTACTGAATATTGGAATAACAACTGTATCGTTGATCTTGGTTAGTTAACTTTCAAAGTATCATACATTAACCAGAATCGGTTTTAGGTAGGTACCAAGATTTTAAGAACTTCGGTAAATATTTGGATCAATTTAATGTTCGGATTAATTAACAATTCGTATTCCACATCACTTTTCGATTTATCACGCTTTCATCCGTAATACAAAGGTAATATGTACTTTCTCTACGAATATGGATTGATACGGACGCCCAGCTGAAAATGGACAATACGGATTGTGGCGGGATATTGGCGAAACAGTACAAATTAATAGCTTTGTTCGCGGGTCACTTTCCGAACCGATTCAGAACTAGTATGGAATTAGTTCAGGATTGCCGTACAACGCATGCTCAGTTATTAACCGGTTCAGGATTTGTTTTTACCGCGAACGATTTTGGAACTTTGAATCGTCCACTCTGGTATGCATACGGTGTTAAATGCTGATTAAACTAGTTGTTTTTTTTTTGTTTTAAATAACTTAAAACTGTCTTTTATTAGGTTTTATTATTTGTATTATTTTAAAGAAATATTGAATTATAATTGTTATTCTTATATAATATAACGTCTGTCAGTTCCTTTTGGAATAAAACGTCTTGTTTTTTGCTGAATAGAATTTTTGATAAACAAATATATATTTTAACAGATATCTATTGTTTACTCTTTATTTTGTGTTAATTTCATATTTCGGGAGCCTCAAAGTAAATCTAATTCTAAACATACGCCTAATAAAAAGATGGGGGGTTTTCTAAACAAAAAATAAAACGCAATAGTTTTAGGTCCATTTCTTTTTGATTCAAAAAACATTTTTAATTCAACTAAAAACCGGTCTGATACGTCTCTATACGATGCAACTTCATTTATCGCAAACCATATTACACGCCAGTTCTTGTCCATTTCTCAGCTTAACTGAAAATGGGGGGGGGGGGGCAAAATTTCCTCAAAATAATTAGCACTTTTAGGAATTTTGAGTAACTCTAAAATTTCTTTTAAGTCCTCATCGCTGGATGATAAATGATTTGACATAATGGGAGTATTCACTAAAAATATATATTTTTTTTAGGTTCAAACTGACACTTTTTTAACTTATTATTTAAGATTCTAGGTCGATTAACACTAATTAAAGTAAAACCAATATAATATAATAAAATTAATACTGGAACATCAAATGCAATGAATGACATAACCAAGAGAAAAACCTAAAATAAAATAAAAACCCTGGAACAAAAAAGGTTATAAAAACCATTGTCAAATAGTTGCACATTGCGGCCGCAGCATGAAAGCTGGCGCTGCATAAAATTCCGAACTTACAGTTCTTCTTCAATCCTTAGAACCGGTAGGACTGGTTCAGAATCGATTTGGAACCGAATTATTTTCTCCGCGAACATGGGACTGTAACTAAAAATTCTGAACTTTGTTATCCGCGAACGCTGCTATTTCAACTGCGCATGCGTATTAGTTCAGAATCGGTTCTAAATCCTTACCGCGAACAAAGCTAATATAAATGAAACAGGCACCGTCTGTGGCATTCGTCATTCGCTTCATTGTCGCTCTGAACGCAGTGACATATTTATGCGTTACGATAAAGGTAACAAAGATAAAACCAGACCTTTTAGAGACACCCTGTATAATAAAAACCTAATATTGCAAAGGAGGCGACTATTTATGAGGAAATAAGAAGAAAGAAATTTATCTAGCTTCGTTTAAATAAATAGACTATTTAGATTATCTATGAATAAGAAAAAATGATCTTTAAGATTCTTAAAATAAAAATTGTAATTAAAATATGTTCATCAGTGTAATATTGAGAGTTTTCATTTTAACAATTCGAACAACTTCGACTTAAAATATTAGATAATTTTATTTTAATAATGTAAACACATAAAAATATAAAATTATTTTAAATTTAATTTATTTTGTTACTTAAAATATTTCTTAAAAATTAAATTATATTTCAAAAAAGTTATTTTTACCTTAACCTTGGATACTAATTTTTATAATAATAGTAAACACTTTGTTCCATGCACTATAAATGTTTTCAGTTCAATGGTTTAAGTAGTATAATTGAAGTTCGTTGTTTCAAGCTATAATAATGCCAAATCATATTTATCTTGAGATAACATAATGCATTAGCCTATTGAAATATGTGTCTTCACGCAATTTCCTGCAAATTTTTTGATCGATATTGTGATGACCAGTCATATGTGTGGTATTTGTAAAAACAAACCTATTAGTGTATTGGAAAGAATGATGTTGTGTTATTAAAATAGTAATACGATATTTGTGTCACTATTTATTTATATGAGTGTGAAATTTTATACAGGGTGTTTTAAAAAAATTCCGAACAACGCTTACAAAGAGAAGCTTCATCAAAAAATAGAACCAGAAGGTCTGCTGACGTCTCGTTACCAAGATACAGGGCGTTAAAAATGTTAAATTATTTTCATTTTGTTGAAATAACTTAAAAAATGGTAAAAAAGAACACTGGTTTACAAAATAAAAGGTTGATGCATATGTGACCAGACCATTTTATTATTATGTAATTCGACGCTCTATTTCAAGGTCAAATTAAGTAAAATTCAGTTTTTTTTTTCATTGATTTACCGAACGTTTTATTTTTTTTTAATTTTCCAAATCGATTATATACAAGCCTATATGATTACAGTGCGGTGTGCTAGTGAACTTCCATTTCAATTTTGACGCGACCGTGGCGCTTGTCGCGGCTGACATTTCGTTAAATAACATTGACCTCCTTAATGGACCCCGACTGATGTAGGCTGTTGAAGCCAAAAAATCATTTTTATCACTTTAAAGTAATTACGATCACTCAACAATATGGCAACTTAATGTGTATTTAAAAAAAACACGATGTTACCTCTTTCACTTCTCTCATTTCGATCACAGATACTCGTACATTGACTACATTATATTTTTATATCAAAATCATATTTATTAAAATAGTTCGGTGAAGAACAGAGCTAAAATTATAGTTAATTTTCTTGTAATTTTTAATTCTGCTCTTTGTTAGTAAATTAGACCCGGGCGATACATATCGATATTTCAAAGTATCGATACATTCAGCTTCGATATTCGATTTTTTGTATCGATATTGACTCATGTTGCAATACGTAGGTATCGATATATTTAACTAAATATCGTATCGTTTCTTTGTTGTAATCAGATCCAATCCCACTATCACTTTCAATTATGTCGATCAAGCGATCCACAAACTTTTTGAATATCAAATATTTATTTTTGGAGAATAGAACTAGTGTGACACGAATGTATTTTTATCATTTTTTAATTGTGTAACAAAGAAGAAGATGGATATACATTCGGGCCACACCAATCTACAGTATCAACTGAAAATGTTTTTAACTTGTAGCTAAACTTTATTGTTTTGTGATTTGCAGTCCTTATTTGCGGGGATTCCGGGGAATCACTTATGTATGTTTGCGATCTTTTAGCCGTGTATGTTACGGTTAGGTCTTGTAATATTTCGTGTTTTATGCTTCTTGCTGATTATTATTTCAATCTACAGTCTTAATTTAACCATGCCTCCTATGAAAACTTCGAAAAGTATTGTACGGGAATATTTTATTAAGTCACAAACGGGAGGAACATGTAAACTGTTTTATTCACAGGTAAAATCCACTGATACAACTAATTTGTTGTTCCATTTATGACAGTGGCATCCTAAACTGAACATTGAAAAATAGTAAACCACTCTTCAGGTTTAAGATCCGAGAGGTAATCTGAAACTGAGGTAACTAGATTCTAAGAAATAAAATATAGAAACATATATTATCATTTTGCTTTGCTGGCCCTTTAAAATCCATATATATCAATATTTTTTATTTCTGCTTCGACGAGCTCGACTATGCCTGTAGCAAAGTTTCACACAAACATAGAGGATTTAGAATTCAAAAATAATTAGAAATAGTACTGGTACTATTTGGAACACTCTCATTTCTACAACTCTGAGGCAACCAAGTATTCAAGAAAGCATAAATAAGATTAAATCGTATCATGGTATGTTTCTTGGTGTATTTATTTTGATTTTCGATAAATATATATATATTTTTTTAATTTTAGATGGAGGAACACAAGAGAAAAAGTTAACAAATGCCATAATTTTCATGATACGTAAAGACTTTTTACCATTGCGCACAACAGAAAAGGAGGGATTTAAATATTTAATAAAAACTGCTGCTCCTTTATACAAATTTCCAAGTAGGAAAAATATCAACAGGCTAATCGATGATTTCTATAATATTATGAAAATGAACATATTAGAAGTTCGAAATTTTACCATTATTGCGAATATTTGGGCCATCACTTGTAATACTAAAGACTACTTGGGTATTACGTGTCATTTCTTATGTGAATAAAAGTTAAAATACCTTACACTAGATATTGTTCAATTAGACGAAAGCTATACATCTTACTATATAAGAGATTGTTTTATGTTAAATTATTATTCGAAAAATAATTAATCTTTTTCGAATAATCGAAAATCTGATTTTTTTGACGTTTTTATTTTATTTTTAATTTTTAAATGAAACTTCGCTTTTGTAGCATTTTTAGAATTCAGTTGTTTATTGTTCTTTTTTTGTTACCAAAGACCACAACGACAATGTATTTCACTGGATTTAATTGTTTTTTTACATTTTACTTCAGATTTGTCTCAAATAAAATATTTCCTGTTTTAGTTTTTCTTTCAATTTATGACCACCTTTTCCTTTCATATACAAAACTTGAATAAAATGTGAATAATACTAATGTATCGATATTTAAATATCGATACTTTGACACCGATATATCGGCTTATCAATATTTTTTTATTCGATACGTATTGATACATAATATCGATATATTTCGAGAAATCGCCCGGCCCTATAGTAAATAGATGTATGTCACATAAAGCAGTTTGTATTAAAAGACCGGGGATTTTTGTAAATTTAAATAAAAATAAATTGAATTTGGTTATTTTCTAAACTACTTCGATAAAAATGAGTGAATCCCCGAAGAAACTTGGCTATCCGAAGTTAACATAGCTGCACTATTATTTTTTCATTTTACAACATTGTTGGCTTTTAAACACACTCCAAATTTCTTAGACCAAACTTAAGGCTGGATAAAGTGTGAACGGGGTTACGACGAATCAGTACGCAAAGAAAAATTTAAATTTGATTATCTTATAAACGGCTGCTCGAGCGACACTAGGTATAAGGTAGAATAAGATTTTTTAATTAGAAATGTAATATATCGAGGCATCAAAAGTTATGAAGCTTTAGATTTTAGATATTTATCAAGTTATTATTAAGATAAATATTTACAAGAAAGTTTAAAAAAATTTTAACTTTGGCTCCTTGTATTTAGGAAATTATTAACCTTGGGAGTAAGGTAAAAAGGGCTAGATCCTCATATTTGAGCCTTAGGAATTTACGCTTGCACTTTATACAGATCTTTTAGAGACACCCTGTATAATAAAAATCTAATATTGCAAAGGAGGCGAAAATTTATGAGGAAATAAGAAGAAATAAATTTATCTGGTTTCCTTTATAACAAATACACTATTTAGATTATCTATGCATAAGAGAAAATGATCTTTAAAATTTTTAAAATAAAAATTGTAATTAAAATATGTTTATCAGTGTACTCCTGAGAGTTTTCATTTTAACCATTCGAATAACTAATTAAAATATTAGATAATTTTGTTTTAATAATGTAAACACATAAAATATAAAATATTTTCAATTTAATTTATTCTATTACTTAAAATATTTCTTAAATAAATTAAATAATATTTCAAAAAAGTTCTTTTTACCTTAGCTTGGATACCAGTTTTTATAATAATAGTAAACACTTTGTTACATGCACTATAAATGTTTTCGGGACAGTAGTTTAAGTATTACTATCAACGTTCGTTGTTTCAAGATATAATAATGCCAAATTATTTATCTTGAGATAACATAATTCATTAGCGTATTGAAATGTGGGTCTTCACTCAGTTTCCTGCAAATTATTTGATTCATATTGTGATGACCAATCATATGTGTGGTTTTTATGGAAAAATCCTATTAGTGTATTGGAAAAAAATGATGTTTGTAATTAAAATAGCAATACGATATTTGGGAAAATATTTATTTATATGTGTTTGTGAAAAAAATTGTGAAATTTTATACAGGGTTAAAAATTAAGATTTCAGTAAGAAATAACTAAATCTATTTTTATGTAGTGTTTAAATAGTTTTTAATATATATGTACTCTCCTTTCAAGCAGATAAACGGAATAATATACATGGTGTCTACCGGGAACCAATTCGATCTTTGTATGGAAAACTATTCAAGGTGATTCTCCGGGAACTTTATCGATCGATTGTGGAAAAATTATAATTAGGACAAATCTGAAAATTTGACAATGTACTAATCTACACGGGGGAAAGCCAGCTAAAATATTTTCAAAATGGTGGCACTTCCGGTTATACCGGAAATAGATGCCAACTTGCTCATTTTACATGGAAAACCTTATTTATTATTGCATTTTTCATTTTTACCTAAAATTCTAGACATATTTTATGTATAATGTTTTATACTTAAGTCTCACCGTTTTGGCTATATTTAATTTTTTGTCAAAAATGACGTTTGCGGATCAAAACTTAACTATACATTTTTTCTATAAGGAAGTCTTTATTATTTAATTTGGGTTAGTTTTCTCGTAGACGAAGAACAATTTTAGTAGTCTTTTTATGATATTTTGAAAATTATTAGTACAGAGTGGTCAAAAAGGAAGAATAAAAATTATATTTAAAAAATCGTCAAAAGTCAACTTTTTCAAATAGAACGTACCTATTTTTATAATTTTATCATATTAAGCATTAAAAATAAGGGTAACTTTGTATAAGGTGGTCTATTTCAAAAATTTGTAATTTTCAAAATATTGAGAATTCAACATTTTCTATTTTAAAAATGCTATACTGATTTTAAGTTGGGTTATTAGTTGGCCATGACGGTGAGGCGTGGCGAAAATAAAACAGTCCAACCTAACAGAATTGTCACTATTTCTTGTCATTTGACATTCAATATATATATTTACTATTTATGGAGAATGTGATAGTTATTGCAAGAACATGCGATACTTTCGCGATCCGCAGAAACAGAAACCAACACTACCAATTGTTAAAAAGGTGATAAAAAACTTCAATAACTTTGGATCTACAAAAGTTAAAAGAAATAGAAATAAACCAGTTGTTAATAAAATAATAAAGTTTCAAAAATTATTTGTGTAAATGTTCAAATTGACGCCCTTGAATTTTCAAACAATTTTCGCACCTAAGCAGGAATTCTTCATGAGTGACTCTTCTTAATGACTGAGGATTCAGTTCTTCAAATGCTATTTTGACGCGCTGCATGCAGTCTTCCAAGGTGGTTAATGCGGTGTTGTATACTTTATTTTTGATTGTCCCCCACATAAAAAAATCAGGTACTGTTAGGTCGGGGGGAACGAGGTGACTAAAGATATGGCCCATTCTTGGCTATCCATTGATCATAAAACAAGTTTTGCAGATGATTGTTAACTAAATGACTATTATGTGGAGGCGCCCCATCATGTTGATAAAATAGATTTCTCCGTTATCTAAATAGTCCACTTCCAAATTTCTCAAAATGTCGAAGTAGCGCTCACCTATAAGTTAAACAGCGTATTTTGTATCTAGAAGTCTTTAAAAATAACTAAATACCAGTCAGAATATCTTGGTAGAATTCTAAGGCGACGACGCCGCCATTTCTTATAACAGAAAACACGTTAAACTGCCAAAATTCTAAAAAATTTAATTCTCTAAATGGATGTACGTTTGAGTCGCTCCAATAGTAGTAATTGCGTCGATTAAACAATCCTTTTTTTGTGAATTTGGCTTCGACCAAATAATATTCTCCTAAAAACCAACATTTTCGTGTGACTGAAGTAAAATAAATTGACAAAACTCTACTTTTCGTGGAAAATCAGTGCATTCTAAATGTTGTACTTTGGAATATACATAGGGAAGAAAATTGTGTTTCCATAAAATCCTTAAAACTCATGTTTAAGATAATCCAGACTCTAATGCTACTTACCTTGGAGATATTGTCGGATATGCGGCGAAATATACTAAAATTGTAGTTTCAATATTTTCATTATTAACAACTGGGTTATTTCTATTTCTTTTTGCTTTTAAGGATCCAATGTTGGTGAAGTTTTCTATAATCCTTTTCTGTTTCTTCGGATATCGGATTGTGAATGTGTCGCATGTTCTTGAAATAATCACATTCTCCATAAATAATAAATAAGTTTAAATAATCTTCGTGCTGGTAATTTAATGGCCCCGGTATGATTATTATTAATGTCAAATGGCAAGAAATAGTGACAATTCTGTAGGGTTCGATTGTTTTATTTTCGCCCCGCCTCACCGTCATGGCCAACTAATAACAAAACTTAAAAGCCGTATAGCATTTTTACAAACAGAAAAATTTTGAGTTGCCAATATTTTGAAAACTACAAATTTTTGGAATAGACAACTTTATACAAAGTTAATCTTATTGTTAACGCTTAATATGATAAAATTATAAAAATAGGTGCTTTCGATTTGAAAAAATTGACTTTTGACGATTAAATATAATTTCTCCTTTTTTGACCACTCAGTACTAATAATTTTCAAAATATTATAAAAAGACTACTAAAGTCGTTCTTCGTCTATAAGAAAACTAACCCAAATTAAATAACAAAGACCTTCTTATAGGAAAAATTTATAGTTAGTTTTGGTCCGCAAAAATCAGTTTTGATATAAAAATTTAAATATGGCCCAAACGGCGGGATTTAAGTATAGAATATTATATATAAAATATGTCTAGAATTTTACGTAGAAACGCAATAATATATGTGTTCCATTTAAAATAAGCACTTTGACATCTACTTCTGGTATAAACGAAAGTGTCGCCACCTTAAAAATATTTTAGCTATCTGTCCCCCATGCACGTTAGTACACTATCCAATTTTCAGATTCTTCCTAAGTTGATCAATAAATTTCCTCAAGAATCAGCCTGTATATGTATATATATATATATATATATATATATATATATATATATATATATATATATATATATATATATATATATATATATATATATATATAAAGGGTGTTTTTTTATAGAGGTATAGAACTTTTAAATGGAATAAAACAAAGATGAATTTTTTAAATTGAAATGAAATTTACTTTATTCAAAAGATAACCTTCTGGATTATAATTTAAATATGACTTCTGGCATATGACCTGGCTCGGACGTAGTCTAATCTGGAGGTCCAATTTTCGATAACTTTTTCCAACATTTGTGGCCGTATATCGGCAATAACGCGGCGAATGTTGTCCTCCAAGTGATCAATCGTTTCGGGCTTATCGGCGTAGACTAGCGACACCCCCACAGAAAATAGTCTAGAGGCGTTAAGTCGCACGATCTTGAAGGCCAATTCACGGGTCCGAAACGTGAAACTATGCGGTTACCAAACGTTTCCTTCATTAAATCAATTGTGGCACGAGCTATGTGACATGTTGCACCGTCTTGTTGAAACCACAGCTCCTGCACATCATGGTTGTTCAATTGATGAACGAAAAAGTCAGTAATCATGGCTCTATAGCAGTCACCATTGACTGTAACGTTCTGACCAGCATCGTTTTTAAAGAAGTACGGACCAATGATTCCACCACCAGCCCATAAAGCTCACCAAACAGTCAGTTTTTCTGGATGTAACGGTGTCTCAACATACACTTGAGGATTATCATCACTCCAAATACGGCAGTTTTGTTTATTGACGTATTCATTCAAACAAAAGTGAGCTTCATCGCTAAACAAAATTCGCTTATGAAAATCGGGATCAACGGCAATCTTGTTTTGGGCCCATTCACCGAATCTACGCATTGCTAGGTGATCGTGTGGCATCAATTCTTGCACGAGTTGGATTTTGTAAGCACGCAAACCAAGATCTTTCCGCAAAATCTTCCATAAAGTGAATGGACACATATCCAATTCCTGTGCACGATGGCGGATAGACTGATTCGGGTCTTCCTCTACGCTACGCTTTACAGCAGCAATGACTTCTGTACGCACTGTACGACGTCTCTGTGGATGCGTATTATCTTTTAGAGTAAACGTGGTGCGAAAACGTTCCATAGTTAATCGAATTAATTGCTCTGATGGACGATTATGTTGACCGTAAAATGGACGTAGTGCGCGATACGTATTTCGAACAGAACCATGATTTTCAACATAAATTTGCACAATTTGGAAGCGTTGTTCAGGCGTCAGTCTATTCATGTTGAAATGCCAAACCAAACTAAACATAAATCACTTGACAGCTGACAAAATGGCCGCCAGTTAAAAAAGTGTTTCCAACTTAAAGTTCTATACCTCTATAAAAAACATCCTTTATATATATATATATATATATATATATATATATATATATATATATATATATAATTTATTTTTGTATCTTAAACCTTCTGTTAAATATTTTTTTCCAATATTTTCTTGGGTATAGGTATATATATACCTATACCCAAGAAAATATTGGAAATATATATATATATATATATATATATATATATATATATATATATATGTATAACGTGTAAGTAAAAAAAATATAATCAATGTCAAGATTAATATTTAAAATTTATTTTAGAAATATATTACAATTTCGGATAATTTAAGCCTAAAATTTTTACGACAGTATCAATATCTTTTATACTGTCAACATAATAATCGGGCTTCCAAGCTTCATCAAAACTCCAATTTTCTATATCTTTTTTGGTAATAAAACCCGTAAGTGGCGCTAGTTTTTGGTAACCTGATTTCGCTGCGAACGCCATATCAGTTGTGACACTAAAACAAAATACTTTTTAGGAAATTTTTAAAAAACCATTATTAGTTTTTACTTACGAATCACCAATAAATAAGACACGTTTCGGATCTATTGGTCCTAATTGTTGAACTATGATTTCATTTAACTTCTCTCCGGGTTTTGATATAACTTCTGGTTCTTTACCGGATGCACTTTTAACAGCATTTATAAAGTATAAACTACCTAAGAAATAAAATAAAACATTGGTAGATACAAATTATTTACAAGTTCCTAGGGGTAAAATTTCAGTTAACATATAAACCCGTTGGGCATTCAGTATATAAGAAAATATAAAAAAAATGAAATTAAATAAATTACAATAACCAGAAGCATGGGCGGCTCGTAGGGGATTTTACAGTATCATGATACTACTTAATTTTATCTAAGTACTTTTCTTTTATTATTTTTAATTTAAACTCTTTTGAATACTTTTCCCTTCCCATGTTAATTATTTTGACGTCTGGCGACTAGGGTCACCAGATCAAATAATGAGATGTTATTGACTTTTCAATAAACTTCCTGACATTTTGTCTGTTATATGTGATATGTGAAGGCAGCGATATTTTCAAAATATATGCCGCATGCCTAATTAATATTCCTAAATAATAATTCACTTATAGTATGAAGGTTTCATTATTTTTTTTGCTACCAGAATGATTAAATTTTTCTCTCTTTCCCTGGGCCAAAATTCCGGAAATACCAGGAAAATTCTTGTCATCTGGTAACCCGAAACACAATTGAATTTTCTATAATCCGCAACATTGAACACTATTTGTATCAATTGGCCATGGTATCTGTCCGTTGGGGGAGTAGTCGGAAAACAAAATATCTATTCTTTAACTACAAACTGTGTGTTTTCTATTAATGATAATAGCGTATAATTATCTAAGTTTACGAATTCAAACCTTATAAAGTTAATATTCTTACAAAAAATGCATATAATAATAACTATTGATCTAATTAAAAAAAAATATTTATACTAAAATATAAGAAGAAGGAATATAAGAGTTCATGTGCCACCTGCCAGGGCGCACCTAGGAGGAGCGGCAACATCGCATATGTTATTTTCTTAAATTAATTAATGATAGTTTTAAGGGTTATTTCTATTGTTTTGAGTGAATTAACTTAATTAATTACTCTTTATTAATTAAATAATCATAAGAAACCAAAAGAAGAAAACGAGGA
The DNA here is from genome assembly GCA_034092305.1 of Diaprepes abbreviatus. NCBI lineage: Eukaryota > Metazoa > Arthropoda > Insecta > Coleoptera > Curculionidae > Diaprepes > Diaprepes abbreviatus. The sequence goes on along the minus strand of JASJET010000014.1, from coordinate 276,409 downwards.
TCCGGCATCATTGCCACGGGTGGATTTTTAGTGGACATGTTAGGCTACGTCATACGCGGCGCCATTGATCGCCAGATGCGTCACTACGTGTTTTCCTTTATCGGGACGAAGGCTTCTATTGTGTTACCCATCATTGCCGAAACTTGTTATACCTTTTGACCGTCCACCATATGTCTGCTTTTTATTAGGTCCGAAAGGTTGGACTTTGAAAAGAGGTAAAGTATATTGATATGAATAATGGCTTGGGGTTCTATATACACTTATAATGCCTTTTTGAAATTTAAAGTAATATTTCGGAGAGTGCGTCATATTTTTTATCAATTCGGGATTTAATTTTTTTTCTGCTCGGAGTATTGTATAAAGGATCATCTTCTGTCATTAAAGTAAGAAAACCTTTACCATCAATGGTAGAAAATGGCTTATTATCCATAATTATAAATTTGACAATAGCTTTTTTTATTTTATTTTATCTGGCGCCGCCCTTATTTCAAATACTATTTATTTTCCGAAAATGATGAAATGAGTAAATGAAATAAAAGATGACCTTATATTGTGTTATCAACTATTTATTCTAAACAAATGCTGGTATTCCATATTAGGATTACTATTACATGTTTGGTCACTTTCCTAATTAGATGTAATAAAAATAGTTGGTTGTGTGGGTGTGGTGATACATATAAACTGTTTGGATTTGTATGAAAATTATTTTATATCTCCTATTTATGCCCCTAAGAATGATTTTATATTTTCTACGAGGTATGAAGCGTTATTTTTGCCTAAGAGTGGTGTTTTCTGGACAGACTTACTTATTATATGACTTCCTCTAAAAGGTATAAGTGGATCTGCGGCGCCAACCATAAACAGAGCATTATTTTTTGTGATATACTCTACACATTTTTGTAACATTATAAAATTTACATTTAGAGCAAAGTCTATAACGACAGCTCCGACATCAGGCCTTATTGATTTCATAACTTCTTCAATTCCGTCTCCTGTTTCCGTCATAGAAGTCATCTAAAATAAATACTGATGATTCAAAACCTGTTGTATTGAATAACTTCTTTCAGTTTTTCGGTGTGCAACAATAATAATAATATTCTTGATTTAGTTTTGGTACAGATTACCTCATTTTACAGAAGCAACAAAAAGCGCCAAAACCAAATTTTATGACCTTGGTTGCTTCGCGATCTGATATATTACAGTAGGAATAAGTATTAAAATTAGAAAGAATACTTCCACAGATTATTTAATCTTATTCAGATGCGACGAAAGGCATTCCTGCCAAAAGAAACTTTGAATGCTGGTTTCTATTGGATTGAACCTAACTTTTCTGTATACGTCTTGTCGTGTTGTTTTCTATTCGTATTTTATATTTTTTAATTAAATTATCATATATCAGGATTTCCGTGCCTGTTTTCCTTAAAATTCCCTAAAAAACCCTTAAGGTAAGTATATGAATATTACCAGAAACAAAAAAAGTGATGTGTTGGGTCAAAATTTAACAAATTATTAACCAGTAATTTAAGCTTAGCACACACGATGCTTATTTTGTTGCTTGAGTCCGCCGCTGGATTTGGAATTGGGTGTAATGTTGGTTAATGTTATAGGTCTTCTGCGTTGCTGGCTTCACAAGTGTGTGTTACTGGACTGGGCTTTTAAATTAGTTCAGTGTATATAAATGACAGTTTGGAAGATAAAGCGTGATTGTAGCGAATGTTTACAATTATTTCAGAGTGAATTCATTAAATATTGTTTTGAAATAGTCTTAATTGGTCATAAACAAGTCGTCAATTCTGGTCGAGAGTCCTCGTAATTGCATTTAGTAAATTAACTGTAATACAAAAAGTTTTTGCTTTATTTTTTAGTGCAATTTATTGAAGTCTGTTTAATTAAAAAGAAATTGACTGTTTACCTCTTCAGTAACAACCTTAAAACCAGCATTTCTAATTTCATCTTTTAAACTTTTTGTTCCAACTATATAAACTTCCTTAGTAAAATTAATGCTTTTTAAGTACCATTTAACAGCTGTTGCAGGTCTAAAAATAAAATGAATAAATATTAATTACAATTGTTATTGTGATTTATCATAAGCTTTTGATAGTGATAAATAATACAATATATGGGGTTTTCTCTTTTAAAAATAATAAAAAGTTTTAAAAATTACATGTTTACATATACAATTAGTTCCACAAAAACGTGTGGATTAAACATAACTACCCAAAAAGTTAAAGTAAAAAAGTCTTATGTATTTGGAGACACTGCATTTGGTTTAGGACGTGATCATCTCAATATGGATCCAATCGCCACTGTTATTTCTAATTGACTCACATTGCCGAGACATGGTGTTAACCAACTCCGCATAATTCAGTAATAAATTTTCCCATATTTCTACATAAAGTTGCTTTAGAGTGCTTATACGTTTTTTACGAAGTTGAACTTTCATTAAACTTCATACATTTACAACAGGATTTTCATCAGGTGAAGAGGTGGGCCTCTCCATGGTAGTAATCAACTTTTTTATTTCTATATATGCCCGACTTATTAGTTCACTCTGGCATTCCCAAACTAGTCTAGATGATACTTTTTGCCCCTTGAGGGCCTTCTTGACTGTCGGAATAAATGTAGATCTGCTTTCCTTTGTAAGCTCTCCTTTTTATCTGGCTTGCATATTGTGACATTACACATATTTCTGCCTGAGATACTGTTGGTGGTCTTCCTTAGGGAAGAATCAGTTCTCTTCTTGGTTGTAACCCAGCTCAGATACCTCTTTGGTCTTTGAACTGTCAATGTACTAGATAAGTGCATCAGAAGATATTTACAGTTTAACTTGTTTACTTACTCTTCGGTCATCTATAATGACCTTGAATGGTATATTATTACGGTAGCCCAAGGTGTACTTGACTTAGTTTAAATAGTTTAGGTAGTCACAGTTATACAAGCCATAGGTCCATATCTGTAAAGGATGAAATATAAAATGGCAATCGCCGCCAGGTGGACAGTAGGCCATGTTGAGTTCTTGTCGAGACTCGTAGATGGAGTTTGGATGTAACATGGTTGATAAGCTTGATATTATAATATTCTGATAGTAATATAAGTCTTAAAATTGGAATTAATGGCATTTTATATTACCCATTTCAAGGATAATACATATTCAACATCTACTTCTTTAATTTTCATATTTACCATTTCTTTGATAGTTACTTATTTGCTCCTGTCTTGGTCTTCTATGGAGGTCCATTTGGAATTTTTCGTTTTTATTGTTAATTTAGCTATTTCCTTCTTTAGACTTAGTGATATCTTAGCTCTTACTATCAGATGATCACTACCAATTGAGAAGCTGTTAGGGGTAGTCATATTAAGCACTATATTTTTGTAGCCTACAACAATTTAGTCTACTTCATTCTTAGTAATGCCATCTGAGCTTGCTCATGTTCATTTTTGGTTGCTACTTAAAAAAAATTAATTCATGGCATGAAAATTGTGTTCTAGCAGGAAATCTAAAAATCTAGTACTCCTTTTATGTTTTCCCCATATCTTTGTACTCCTATGGCAAGTTTATTTTCATTAATCCTCTGTTTCAATTTTGCTTTGAAATCTCAAGTACTAAAGGTAAAGTGTGTGGGATTCTTTTGTATCGCACTAATTATATCTTTATAAAATCTGACAAGCTATCACGGTTAGTTGTTGGTGCATAAATACGAACAAATGTGATCTTATATCTAGTGGTTCTGCATATCTGCGAATGCGAGAGGTTGCCTATGCTCTGTACAGAGCATGATACTTCAAGAAGAAGAGGTGATTTTTCAAATCTGTTAATAAGAAAAAAGTTACATTAATGTGGAAAAGCAGGTAAGTCCTCATTAATGTTTTTGATGAAATATCAAATATACAGGTCTACCAACTTATCAGCGGTATCGTTTCAGCAACTAACGAATAAAAAAGACTTGTTTTAAATTATAAGTAAAGTTTAAATTAACCTTATAAATTGGTCTTCAGTGATATTAAACTTCTTTAATCGACCTTGGAGTAGAACTTGTAGAGGTAAAACTGAATTATTTGTGATAATATAACATTGTTTTCCTAAGGTTCTTAGAGCTTCTAGACCTTCTGGTGCTCCTTCTAGATCGGTAAGATTTAAATGGCACAGCACTCCTAAAAAATTAAATTGTTTTAAGGTAGTTTATCGGCTAATCGAGATTTTATATATTTTCTTGAGGTATTCATTGTTAATATAATTTTCCGCAAGATTATCATACTAACTTATAACTCCAAGAAACCCGGTAAATATCTGATAGTGAAGGCATGAGTCAATTCAGATGACATCATACTAATACGAGTAGCCAACATTCTTCTTAACTATGTCAAAATTAATAAAAGAGACGAAGTAGCATTATATGAGCCAGTGAAATGGGTGGTAAAATGTGACCAATCCGACAAAGCAATCGCATATAACGGATTAATTGAACAGCACTAGACAAACTGGGAACATCTTTCGCCATGAGAACTTCAAGAAGCAGGAAGGTTTATAAGAAAGCATTATTATGTTTTTGAAACAGAAGGTGGCAATACCGGTAGGACGAACATCATCCATTACGAAATAAATACTGACATTGCACAACCAATATGCCAGCTACCTAGAAGACTTTCCATAGCCAGAGTTACTAGTAGACAAAATGCTTAATAAGGGAATTATAGAAAAGTCGTCCAGTCCTTGGTTAGCTCTTGTGGTATTGGTAGCTAAAAAAGGTGGAACGACTAGATTTTGTATTGACTACAGGAAGCTTAATGACGTTACTATAAAAGACAGCTATCCACTTTCTAGAATTGACGCCCCTTTGATAGCGTTGGCTGAATCACAGTGATTTTCCACATTGGATCTGAAAAGTGGAGATTGGCAAGTAAGCATCCAAGACCTAGCTTTGGCCTGTATCATTTTAATATTATGCCATTCGGATCCTGCAACGCTCTCGTCATATTTGAGCGGCTAACAGAAACAATAGTGCGAGGTTTTACATGGAAAACAAGCCTAGTCTACCTTGATCATATCATGGTTATGGGAAAAACATTTGATGAACGTTTGCAGAATTATAGAAAGTTTTCGCAAGAATTAAAAACACTAACCTTTGAGTTAAACCCAAGAAATGCTTACTGTGTTACCGAAAATTGAAATTTATTGAACATGTATCACCAGAGAGATTTCTTACAGATGAAAAAAAAATCAAACAATGAAACACAGACCTTAACCACGTGACAAACATGCATTAATAAGCTTTCTCGGGTTATGCACATACTACAGAAGATTCGCAGAAGATTTTGCCAATATTATTTCACCCCTGTAAAAGCTTACTGAAGAAAAGATCCCTTATCAATGGAATACTGATTGTGATCAAGCTCTCTGAAAACTAAAGGCTGCTTTATGTTCCAGTCCAATTTTAGACTACACATAAGATTAAGGAAAATTTATATTGGATACGGCTGCCAGTAACATAGAGGTAGGAGCTGTATTGTCTCAGGTACAGGATGGCCAACTACTAGTTATTGAATATGTCCGTATAGTACATTCAAAACCGGAAAGAAATTATTGTGCCACGAGGAAAAAACTGCTCGCCATGCTCAAAGCTGTTCAACATTTTTATAAATATTTGTATGGACAGGAATTTTTATTAAGAACAAACCAGGTCTTAAATGACTTAAATATGAAGTAACCTGAAGGACAAATTGCAAGATAGGTTGAGAAGCTACAACAGTACAATTTTAAAATCAAACATAGACCAGGAAGACGCAGATGCCTTGTCAAGAAAGCCATAGAAGGTAGTAAAATAGAATAAAAAGAAGGGTTTCTTGTTCAGACAGTGTTTTGAATTCGATCCAGACTGGAATACAGCTTAGATGACAAAAGACGAACTTAAAGACAATGATCTGGAACCATATCTTCAACTTAAAGAAAATAATGAAAGATATCCAAGTTAGGAAGAGATCTCGGATTCACGTTCAAGGCACTCTTGGGTTCAGTGGGACTCGCTATCGATTGAAGAACGCTTACTAAAGAGATCCTGGGAAAGAAAAAAAACTAATAAAGTTCATAACTGGTACGAAACCCTAACATAATGTGTGCTCGACATACACTTGACTAGTTTTTTTTTTAATTAAATAATGCTGCAAAACTTAAAAAAATTATTATACATATTTACCTATACTTCACACTTCAGTAACTTACCATCCATATCAACAAATACCCTATCAAAAGACTCGAAAAACTCCAGCATTTCTTCTCTAGACAAGTCTGTCAATTTTTTTGGAGATCCTTTACTCATTTTACTAAAAAAAATATTTAGTACTTTTAATGTTATTCTAAAATTCATTTAGCATATAGTCCAAGTCATAGGTAAAAATTAGTGCTATTTTTGACGTAAATTCCGAGATGGATGAGACCTATCCAGGGGTGTTGGGGCAATGTCAGAATAAATCCTACATAAAATGTAACAGCAAAAAATAGACTTGGGCTCTACCAAGTTTTTGAATCTACAAGCCAAGGAACGCATTTTGGAAAAAAAGTTTCAAATAAGAGTTGTAGAGATTTAAAAACCTACAATTTTGGCTCTTGTGTGATCATTTTTATCAATTTATTATTGCAAAAAGATAAAAAAATCCTTAAAATCGGCCGTTTTTTGCATATCAATTATTTATTGCAAAATTAACTTTGTTTGCACTTTTTTGCTTTGAAAGGAAAGCCCTCGTTATTTTAAACAAAATGATATTTTATAATAGTAAATCGGATAATTTGTGGCTAAGATATTGCTATCTATTTGTCCTAAGACACAAAATGTTGATTGGAATAACTTTTTTTTGGGTAAACATTTTGATCTCCACAAAGGCTCAATCTCTTCGTGAAGGCCTAAGTTTTCATATCTTGTTTGGGGCAAGTGAAAAAAATTAGTTTTCAACCCCTTAAATAGGCTCCAGCTTTATTTCTTTATTAAAAAAACACCTCCTTTTTTAAAGCGCCTAAAAAGATATGAAAATCAAAGCCTTCAAGAAAAGATTGTACCTTTGTGGAGGTCAAAATGTTCACTCAAAAAAAAGTCATAGCAATCAACATTTTGCGTCTTAGGATAAACAATTAGCAATATCTCAGCAACAAATTATCCCATTTTCTATTATAAAATATCATTTTGTTCAGAATGGCGAGAGTTTCTTTTAAAAGCAAAAAAGTGCAAGAACAGTTAATTTTTTTGGTCCCACAGTATACTATTGAGGACTGTGATGGCTCTTCTTCCTTCATTATTTCTTTCTTCTATTGATTGCAAAAAAGAGAACATTATTTTGAAAGTTTGCAAATCAATTCTGTATTTATTAATTATTCAACAGTTTTTTTTTATTTTTCTATGCTTTTTATTTTTTCTTTGACAGACCTTGCCAGTCATTTATTCCTTCAATCAATTTAGAACGAAAAGAAGGATTTAAACGGTTGCCAAAGAGCCAACAGTGGTGACAATAAGCTTTATCAAGTATTTCTGAGTAGTATAGCCATCATCTTGGTAATTTGAGTCTCGAATCATTGGTTTTTATTGTATAATAGCCTACAGAAAAGCGTCTGTTGTGAAAGTTCTTAGTAAATGGTCCCTTCGGCTTACAAGGACCATAATTTATAATTTCCATTATGATAAATAATCACTGAGATCTTGCTCTAAATGGATTGTAGTGCAGCAAGTTTATTGGAGATTGATTAAATTGAATTCTGAAGATTTTTTTGGGTGAGTAGGGCCCCTCCGCACTGCGGGCCCTGCAGAGACTCCGCTACGCCAATGTGTTCGATAGATGTTTTGATAGATTATCAGTGGGTGATTATATATTGCTAACAATTAGGCGGGCATGACCATTATGAAAATTTAGCTTATTTTTTTTTTAATTCTTTTAATATTAGATGTCTTTGAAAAACTGAATTTATTAGATTGATTATTTTGGTTTGCATTTTTTTGTTGGATTGTTATTTTCTTTTTTGTATGTTCATCCATCATTTAGCAGGTTATTCATTTTTGTATTATATTCATCTTTTTCAATTATTAGTTTTGTTACATCTATCGGCGGTTAAGATATATAAATTGAGATTATCTTTTAAAAATTTCTTTGTTTCTTTTATACAATGTACAATTTGGTTGATAATTATTTCCTTTGAAGAATTTATTTTGATTTTGTAGATTATAAGAATGTTATATACTTTATTTCTTATTATTTCTCTATTTTCAGAACTGAAGGATTTAACAGAGCTTTCCATATTTGAAATATTTTCGAAAATAAATCTGTTTGTTGGTAAGGAAAAAGAAAATTTTGGTCCCAATGATGGTATGTATTTGATATTTTTTTGTATGTGTGTTTAAGTTTTTTAACAAGTTTTCATTTGGTTTTAGTTTATCTTGTTCTGTATGTTGTTTTTTATTAACATATTAATTTTATTTTGATGTTTGTTTTTAATTTTGTCAGAAATAATTTTAAAACGTTTGTTTTGCATGTTGTAGCAATTTTCAAGAAAATTTGTATCAACGGAATTATTAAGCTCAGTTTTTATATTTGGAATAAATTTATTAAGTTTATTTGGTTTTGAAAAGCAATAAGAAACATGTTTATTTAGAATTTGTAGGTAGAAAATGTTTAAAACACATTTATTATTACTAAAACTGAATAATTTTTGTTTAATTTGAATGAATTTGGGCGTCAATTACAGCTTTTTAAATAAAAAAAAATTTTTTTTGCTAATTTACTTATGTTGTTTTTGTATTCTTCTATTAGTTTTATATTAGTTTTGTTTCCTTCCATCTTAGACCCAAATATAAATATTCCCAAGAAGAGCAAACAAACGTCATTTACAAAATTAACGGCCCAGATTGTAATTAGGTATATATTGGTCAAACAAAGCAGTGGAAAACAAAAATGCTTTAATTATATTTAAATTCCTTTCCAGATATTGACCGAAACCTATTAAAACAAATAATAATTGTATTATAAATATTTACTTTGTATTGATTATCATAAAATTAACAACTAAGTTTTTATATTATATTTAAGTATTTACACACAGGAAAATATAAAGTACGTCGATAAAAACGTATCGTACTAGCATAGCAGTAGTTTAAATGAACAATAGAATCAAATAAATGTAAATATTGACAAATTAATTCTGTATAAAACGCCACACGAATAAAAACAAATAAGTATATAAACATGAAAATATGTCAAAAATTTTTAATTAAATTGGGTCACGTTTTTTTTCCGCGCCGTCATGCGTGAGATCGGAACGATCGTTCGGCCCAGATTCCAGTTTCCAAGGTCCAAATAATGTAAATGCAGCTCATTACCTACCATCTTAAATTTAAGAATTTAATACCTACGTTTATCTTTAGATTAAGAAAACACATAATGAAATGATTGTGTTTATATTAGTTGGAATTTAACACTTGAAACCTGAACCAAACGACTGGACCGACCGCTCGCATGATAGTTCGATAAAAAAACGCAACCTTCGAAACTTAAATAAGATTAATCCCTTTTTACTTGTGGAAAAATCGTTATTAGACATTTTTTGGATTTCTTAAGATTTTGATTTTGTAAGGAAGTCAGAACGATAAAAAAGATTACATACACAACAACCGCCCTTTTCAATTCGCCACGAAATCATTTGAAATTATTAAAATATTTTTATTTTAGTAGAATTGAATATGACAAAAAAGAAGGATGAATAGGAGATATGAGATGAAAAAACCTGAACTTCTGATAAAGAGGTATTTAAAGTTACTATGTAATGCTAACCATATGTGAAGCTGTAAGGGAACGAATGAAAAATGGTGATGATGTTTGATCATAGATGCCTAGGCCTCATTGGGCCCTTACATCCTACCATAGCTGCAGGTTATTCGAGGCCAATCGTCTTTGCGAATCCAAGCAGTCTCGTTAATTGAACCTGCCTAGGTGCTTCCGGAAACAAAGTTATATCTCCGAAATATCCCTGTCTCAGTCCGTTGAGTGTTAGGCACTCTCTGAGGACGTGGTCAATGGTTTCATCCTCCTCCAGACACCATCTGCACGTCTGGTCGTCTTCGACACCGAACTTATGAAGATAGCCCTTCAGGGGATAATGTCCCGTCAACAGTCCCAACCAATAATTCGCAGCTCTTTCCTTCCTAAGGAGAGAAGCTCTTTAATGCGTCGTGCATTAGGTCCAGTTATAAAGGGTGTTTTTTTTTATAGCGGTATAGAACTTTTAAATGGAATAAAACAAAGATGAATTTTTTAAATTGACATGAAATTTACTTTATTCGAAAGATAACCTTCTGGCATTATAATTTAAATATGACTTCTGGCATATTACCGACACGGCTGGCTCAGACGTAGTCTAATCTGGAGGTCCAATTTTCGATGACTTTTTCCAACATTTGTGGCCGTATATCGGCAATAACGCGGCGAATGTTGTCTCCCAAGTGATCAATCGTTTCGGGCTTATCGGCGTAGACTAGCGACTTCACATATCCCCACAGAAAATAGTCTAGTGGCGTTAAGTCGCACGATCTTGGAGGCCAATTCACAGGTCCGAAACGTGAAACTATGCGGTTACCAAACGTTTCCTTCAATAAATCAATTGTGGCACGAGCTGTGTGACATGTTGCGCCGTCTTGTTAAACCACTGCTCCTGCACATCATGGTTGTTCAATTGATGAACGAAAAAGTCAGTAATCATAGCTCTATAGCAGTCACCATTGACTGTAACGTTCTGACCAGCATCGTTTTTAAAGAAGTACGGACCAATGATTCCACCAGCCCATAAAGCACACCAGACAGTCAGTTTTTCTGGATGTAACGGTGTCTCAACATACACTTGAGGATTATCATCACTCCAAATACGGCAGTTTTGTTTATTGACGTATCCATTCAAACAAAAGTGAGCTTCATCGCTAAACAAAATTCGCTTATGAAAATCGGAATCAACGGCAATCTTGTTTTGGGCCCATTCACCGAATCTACGCCTTGCTAGGTGATCGTGTGGCTTCAATTCTTGCACGAGTTGAATTTTGTAAGCACGCAAACCAAGATCTTTCCGCAAAATCTTCCATAAAGTGAATGGACACATATCCAATTCCTGTGCACGATGGCAGATAGACTGATTGGGGTCTTCCTCTACGCTACGCTCTACAGCAGCAATGACTTCTTCTGTACGCACTGTACGACGTCTCTGTGGATGCGTATTATCATTTAGAATAAACGTGGTGCGAAAACGTTCCATAGTTAATCGAATTAATTGCTCTGATGGACGATTATGTTGACCGTAAAATGGACGTAGTGCACGATACGTATTTCGAACAGAACTATGATTTTCAAAATAAATTTGCACAATTTGGAAGCGTTGTTCAGGCGTCAGTCTATTCATGTTGAAATGCCAAACCAAACTAAACATAAATCACTTGACAGCTGACAAAATGGCCGCCAGTTAAAAAAGTGTTGCCAACTTAAAGTTCTATACCTCTATAAAAAACACCCTTTATATTCTTTAGCACACCTCATTCCAGGAGCTCCCCTCCATGATTCAATAAATTTGCTTTCCAGAAACAATTTTACTTCCTTTCTGCCAACGGCAATTGGGACAGATAAAATTGGTTGGGGACCAAGTGGTTCAGTTTCGGAACTCAATTTTGCCAGAGGGTGAGCTTTCTCATTCCCGCGTATATATACCCGTGTGACCCGGGGCCACACGAGTCTGATTGTGCAGCCGTTCCTTGTCAGATTATTTAGTATATCCTTGCAGTCAGACACCAGTCGCGAAATCCCGACACTGGACTCCAGTGCGATTATCGCTGCCTTACTGCATATATTTACTATCCTATTCCTGCTTATATCCCTCACACAGAGATGGGCACACTGCAGAATAGCATAAATTTCCTCTGTGAAGATTTTCGCGCGTTGTGCGAGAGAGTAGAACTCTGTGACTCCTTTGTTTCTGCTGAACATTCCGGCTCCAGCTCTGTAATTTTGTCGAGGTCCAAACTAAGCGTTTTCCGAAAAAAAAACATAAGAGACAAAGGTTTCTCTATGTTAATAAGGCCTAACATTTATGCCCTTTGGACTTATACAGTCTGACCAGTAAAGTCTGGATCAAATGGGATTTTTATTCAAAATTTGACTTTGGCAACAATTTGTGCTTCGATCGAGACAAAAATTAATCAAAAAAATTGTACTCACGTAATTAGCATTATATGGCAAGATTTTTTGCTAATTTTTTTTGTAAATTGCACCACTATTGCAAAATAAGACAACACAACCTACATAAAACTTCTTAGTTTTGACAATGCTTCATTCCAGACATATTTTGTGTGTAGCGCCATGTTAAATGTGTATTTTTCTACGAAATCCAAATAGGACTATTAAAATTTATTGACATGTAATGCGAAATTTATTTGTTTTTGACCCTGTATAAGGTAACTTCATAAAATAACTACTTTTGAAAACGCAGTTTGTGTATAAAAGTAATACACATTAATATTTAGAAAACAGTTTAATTGAAAAGACTCAAATTTTCTAATAAAAAAATCATAATATAAAAATTAAACGCGTTTAAAATTCTTCCTTTTTAACTGATAACAAACAATTTTTGGTATTTGAATATTAAATTAAAAACAATTCAAACACTTAAAATTTAAAATTACATTTCTGTGTGCCTTCCATTGCGTTCAATACAAACCATTGTTCTTCTTGATACATCATTAATGGAGTTTTTCATACTAAGGAGCCTTATTTCTAAAGTACAGCTTCGAATCACCATTACGGAAAGGTCTTTGTTTGTAAACTTTTTGTTTTAGGTAAACCCACAAGAAAAAATCAAGTGGGATTACATCCGGAGACCTAGCCGGCCAGTATTGCTCCATATTACGCCCAATTACTATGCCCTTAAATATTTCCAAGAGGAGCTCTTGAACTTGTCTTGTATTATGGATGAGAGCACCATCACACTGGTACCACAGATTATGCTTCATTTCAATAAGCATATTGTCCAAAACTTCAAGGATCTCGCTGTTAGGGAGGTGTAGGTATTTTTCAGAATTTAAATTACCTCTTAAAAAATACGGACCAACAACTTGATCATTTGAAACACCGCACCACACATTTGTTTTAAAGTAATACTGGTCTCTGCATTCTATTATAAAATTTGGATTTTCTTGAGCCCACCTTCTACAATTTTGAGAGCTAATAACGCTGTTTGAAGTGAAAGTGGCCTCATCGGTCCATAAAACGTGAAAAGGAAGGGACACATCTTCTTCTTTTTACCCCCCGTACCAAAAAGAGAATCTCAAACGTATGTCAAAATCTTGTTCCTTAAGAGTATTTATAAATTTCGGTTTACAAGGTTGAAATTTATTTTTGTACAAAATGTTCCTTACACTATATCTTTGAACGTCAGTTCTTCAAGAAACATGTTTAATACTAGTTTGAGCATGTTCCACAACATCTAGGCACACATTTTATTGGACTTCTTCACTATGTTTTATAGAATTATGAGGTTTTTCGAACGAACTTTCCACCGATCTAGTTGATTTAAATTTCGTAATAATCCTACTCATTAAAAATGTTGGCTGCTACACGATAGCTTATGTTTTCACCACATATTAATACAATTTCAATTTTTTCCTGTAAAGTTAATATTTTTTATTTACTACGCACTATTAATTAAAAGTCACTATGACAAACAGAAGGCGATTTGATTGTCATTATTAAAACAAGGACTTGAAGATCTTTTTATCATTTGTTTTACGGCCAACTCGTTTTTGATGCATCATCGTAAGGTACAGTACTACTTAATTTTTTAGAAACTGCACTTAAATAACAAAAGACTATTTTAACCTTTTTAATAACATAGCTTCATAACAAATTTTAATAATGGAGTTTTAAATTAAATTGTTGAAACTAGATAAACTTTACGTAAAGTTAAATAAATATCTATTGTCCACGTAATGAAAACTTTAGATGACACTGTGTACTTGTTTGTTTTAATTATAATATGTATTACTTGTAGACACAAACTACGTTTTAAAAATAGTTATTTTATGAAGTTACCTTATACAGGGTCAAAAACAAATAAACTTTGTGACCAAATAGATTTTGCAGAAAAACACACATTTAATATGACTCTACTTTAAACAAAATAAGTCTGGAATGAAGCATTGTCAAAACTGAGAAGTTTTATGTAGGTTGCGTTCAGTCTTTTTTTTTTTGCCACAATGGTGCAATTTACAAAAAATGGGCAAAAAATCTAAATTATCTTTTACAACTGAAATTTTGCATATGATCTAAAAATTATATTTATAAAAACTTGTTCTAATAACTTTTTTCGATATTTTGAAATATAACCCCACTTTTGAACTTTTTTCGGAAAAAAATTAAAATTTGACAGATAATTCTACTTACGTGACTAGTATTTTTTTGGTTAATTTTCATTTCGATCGAAGCAAAAATTGTTGCCAAAATGAAATTTCGAATAAAGCTATTAATAAAAGAAAATCCATATGTAGCGGATTTTATTGGTCACCCTATATATCAAAGCCATTCCAACGCAAACTTGGAATTTATTTTTTTTTTGCAGAAATGGAAGGAAGGGAAAATTCCGCGTCAACGATATTAATGTGTCATATGTTTTTCACATCTAAAGGTCATTTGAAAGTCAAGCTCAATCGTTTGACTGAAAAATACAAAAAGGATGAGGAACCAGACAGTTTAATGACAAGAAACATAAGATTCTTTACGTTGAAAGGACTTAACATCTGTGACCCTGGAACTGACCTGACATTTCTCGTTGAAACAAATAAATAAACAAAATGATTGTTGTTTTAAAATTGCTGTATTTGTAAAGTATAAACAAAGATAAGAAGATAATTTCGTAAAAACTATGTAAAATAGTTCACAGAGATATTCAATTTGTTTGTAAGCAAAAAAAATTATGACATGTTTAAACAATTCCTTAGGAGGTTCTAGTATATGTGAAAAAAGTTCAAATATGTAAAATCTGATATTTAATACTCAATCAAATTTAACTTTTTGCATTTTTCGGAAAAAATTGAATTGCAAACTTATTGTACAAAAACTATGGAACCGATTTTACCGACATTTGGCATCTTGTCTTATCATATTATAAAGTTTTTTTTGCCCAACTATAAGGTCCTCAGAAAAATGTAAGCGGTTAAAAAAAATCAGATAAAAACAATTTTTTTTGCATATTTTTTAATTATTAACCTTGTGCAACAAGGATAATCAATTTAAAGATTTCCAACTAACTCTATCTTGTAGAAAATTTAATTACGAAATTTTTTTCTGTCTTCAACTTTCCTCTAAAATGAATATAAGAAAGAAAATGAGAAAAGAAACGCGATTTTTTATGTTTTTTACATATTTTCATTAATTAATAAATATTTCACAATTTTTTCAGAGGAAACATATTATAGTTATCATTATATAGGTTATTCTGGAGCCTTTAGAGCAAAAATTAGAATGCATCCTCTCAATGGTCAAATAATAATGGTTTTTGACAGATCCGCAATAGTTCTTTCTATTAATGTATTACATTATATAGTTTATTATCTGTATCTTTAAAACATTTAGTAACAATTAAAAAAAAAGAATAAGCATATTATGCTGACTGAGACTTTTCATGATCTGCAGGAGTTTCAGGGGGTTATTTTGACCGCCTTTAATTTCTTATACCATTTTTTTGACATATTTTTAGTTATTTTAAATGTCTATATTGTAATTATTTTAATTTTGGCATATAATTATGTGTGTGCGTGTGTGCTAGTAGATTATTTGTATTTTTATAATAACATTATTTAACACACACATACATACACACACACACACACAAATATATATATATATATATATATATATATATATATATATATATATATATATATATATATATACATATAAATATTTAAAAAAAGTTATTTTTTACCTTAATTTTTTAGAACTTTTTTTTGAAAATAATATCTAAAACAAAATTTTAAACACTATAAATGTTTTCGGAGCTGTGGTTACAGTAAAACTATATAAGTAATTCGTTGATTTAAGTTATTATAATGCCAAATCAGTTATCTAAAAGATAACATGGCTTATTATCTTAATAAGATGTTGGGGGCTTTCACTTTTAGTTTTCTGCAAATTCATTTATTTATATTATAATGAGTAGTAATATATGTGGTTTTGGAAAATATAATACCTGATCATTATAATTGTAATATGATGTTTATTTATATGTATTTTTCTTATATATATATATATATATATATATATATATATATATATATATATATATATATATATATATATATATATATATATATATATATATGTTTATGCGGCTTTCACGGAGTCCTCCGTGTGAGATGCAATAGCAGTGGATATATCCATATTATGCCGTTGTAGTGCTGAAATCACATTCAGCAAACGTACAACTATATGCAACTCCGTGTATAAATAAAGTAAATGCGATCAGTAAATGCAAACATCGTTCCAATCATATCCTTTCCGTGTTAGAGGTTGCACAGTTTGAATAAATATATATATATATATATATATATATATATATATATATATATAGTATATATAAAAGTATATATAAGCCATCCGGCGGAAAGTCGGCGAAGCCGCGTTCAATTTTGCATGCTTCCTTCCGTTCTGTCCTTTGCACAGACAGGTGCATGTCGGTACCCTGATGAGTCTAGTAGAGACGAAACATGCACCTCTGCCGTATCACTGTGGCGGGGAGGGTAAGTTTTGACTTTCTTCTCGGTATGGTGATACAGGTGGGCCATCATCTCGATGGTGGTGGAATGAGATGGACTGTGTTTTATCGCAATTTATTCAAACTGTGCAATCTCTAACATGGAAAGGATATGATTGGAACGAGGTTTGCATTTATTGATCGCATTTACTTCATATATATATATTTATATATATATATATATATATATATATATATATATATATATATATATACATACAGGATTATTCACCCTATTCCCCACGGAATATTGCGGCCAAAATAGGTACGTGACTTTTAAAAAGTTTTACTTTTGGGATATATGGGGTCTAATATAGTTACTTTTTAAAATTATTTTTTATATTATACTGGGTGTCCCAAAAGCTCTGAAAGTATCAAAGTTGTGTTTTTTAGACGGAACCCCCATATATTATTGCATTTTTTCATTTTCCGATCAAAATAAGTGCCTATTTTAATAAGGTTTATAGTAACTAAACCTTAAGGGTTTTTAGATAATTTGAATTTTGACATAATCAAACCTAATTTTCATGTTTCAAATATTTAAGAAGTATTTCAGTTATGTACTCGAAATTTACAGTGAAGTGTAACAATAAATCATATTTTATATCCCAATTATAATAAACTTGCTATATTACACAGGGTGTCCAAAAATTAAAACTAATCAAATAAGAATTTTAAGTGGCTATAACTTGATTAATTTAAATAGAACGCTATACTTTTTACCTTACCAGAAAATGTACCTTTTAAATACCTATCGAATGGTATAAGGGTGTTCTATAGCTAAGTCTTCGCGTCTTCACAGAATACGCCAAATAATCGTTTTCTGCACCATTTTGTGTTTTTTGAATAGATGTTCTAATGTATTTAGTTGCCTGTGGCATTTGAAAATGACAGGTAGTTTACAACTATAAGAATAATAATCAGGAATATCTTTAGAAATGTACAAAAATTCGGAACGCGATTTATAGTCGTCAAACAGGCTATAACAGCAATAATGGTAATAACATATTGACGATAGCACAAAATAGAAGCAAAATATTTATAGTAGATGTTCAAAATGTCAACCATCCATTTTCAAACACCTATATATTCTTTTTTCGAAACCACTGATAACTTTGGACAACATTTGCGGGGTTACAGTTTGAAAAGCATCTCTTATGCGTATTTTCATATATTGTGGTGTTGTCGGGAGCGCATTGTAGACAATTCCTTTTATGTATCCCTATAAAAAGAAATCTAATGGAGTTAAGTCCTGAGATCTCGGGGGCCAATTTTGAAATCCGTCTTTCCCAATCCACCTGTTTCGAAAGTTGACATTTAAAAATTGCCGAACCTCGTGATGATAATAAGGCGGAGCTCTATCCAGTTGAAGCCCCATAGTTGTACTAATATTTAAAAGGACATCTTCTAATAACACTGGAAGTTGGTGTAAAAGAAAATCGCGAAAAATCAAACCATTTAAAGGTCATTCGAAAAAGTAGGGCCTAATTAAATATGGCCCCAGTATTCCTCCGCAACATTAACTGACGACCTGTTTTGGTTTCTCCTAATTCTGTATTCATGCGAATTTGAATCAGAATAGTAATGGAAGTTGTGCCTGTTCCCGAAACCATTGTACATTCATCACTAAACAACACATTTTCAAAAAAGTGCTCATTTTCTGCCACTTTATCTGACAATCACAAGCAGAATTTAGTTCAGTTGTCAAAATCACTTCTGTGAAGCTCTTGATAAAGCTAGATTTTATAAGGATGAAATCTGTATTTGTTAAGAATGTTTGAAATACTTGCTTGGCTAATGTTAGTATTGTCGGATACATGATTCTGACTAATATTGGAATTTTCGATCACTGAACCAAGTACAGTAAAAACATTTTCTTCATACTCAGTGACAGGTTTTCTTATAACAGGTTTTTTTTTATAAGTTAAACTTCCACTTTCCCGAAACTGGTTTAATAGTCTCACAAAAACGGTTGGTTTAGGATGGTTTCTTTCAGGAAACATTTTAGCATAGACTCGAGAAGCGAAAAAAACAATTTTGATGACATTCTCCAAGGATGAAAGTCATATCAATACTTCTTTTGGATAAATCTTCATTTTGACATAGCAATAACACAACAATATTCAAATAGTTCAATTCAATAAATGAAGTTTCACAGTTACAAAAAATAATACCGCTATTATAGCAACAGGCTTTGCAGACTAAACTGATAAATTAAATGAATTATCTGACGTTTCTAAATGCCATAGGCAACTAGATACATTAGAACATCTATTCAAAAAACGCAAAATGGTGCAGAAAACGATTATTTGGCGTATTCTGTGAAAACCTGAAGACTTAGCTATAGAACACTCTTATACCATTCGATGGGTATTTAAAAGGTACATTTTCTGGTAAATTAAAAAATATAGCGTTTTATTTAAATTAATCAAGTTATAGTCACTTAAATTCCTTATTTGATTAGTTTTAATTTTTGGACACCCTGTATAATATAGCAAGTTTATTATATTTGGGATATAAAATATGATTTATTGTTACACTTTACTGTAAATTTCGAGTACATAACTGAAATACTTCTTAAGTATTTAAAATATGAAAATTAGGTTAGATTTTGTCAAAATTCAAATTATTTAACAATCCTTAAGGTTTAGGTACTATAAACCTTATTAAAATAGGCCCTTGTTTTGATCAGAGAATCTCAAAATGCAATCATATAGAGGGAGTTCCATTTAAAAAAACACAACTTTTATACTTCCAGAGTTTTGGGACACCCTGTATAATATGAAAATAATTTTAAAAAGTAACTGTATTATACCCCATAAATTCCAAAAGTAAAACTTTTTGAAAGTCACGAACTTTGACCGGAATATTCCGTGTTGTATAAGGTTAATAACCCTGTATATACATACACTTTATAATTTTTTATTACAAATATATAATCAAATATTTTCACCACCCTTTATTTAATGAGACATAATAAAATTACTGCATACCTACCCAATATAAATCCCTTCCAACTTTTTAACACATCGTTCTAAAATCAAAAAAAAAATAGGAAATATTCATAGAAATAATTATCCACTGTCCGCTTTTCGCATCCCGCTTTCATCGGCATATCTCAAAGAAAATAGGCGCTCGCCGCAGTATCACTAGTGTTTGTCGGCAATTTACACGCGGAACCTCGCTGCTTATTGAAGTATGGTCTTTAAAAAAAGCCTAATTTTGAATCACACTCCATAATTTGAGATATATCAATAAAACAAATTAAAAAAAAATATTTGTATTGTAAACGTGTAAGATATACTCTATGTATATCATGAACAATATCTGAAATTAATTTTAGAAATATATCACAATTCTGGATTATTTAAGCCCAAAATATTTACGATAGTACCAATATCTTTTATACTGTCAACATAATAATGGGGCTTCCAAGCTTCATCAAATTCCCACTTCTCTAAACCTTCTTTGGTAATGTAACCCGTAAGTGGAAGTAGTTTTTGGTAGCCGGCTTTCGTTGCGAACGCCATATCAGTAACGGCACTAAAACAAAACATTTTTTATATAATTAAAAAAATATATAATATATGAGTTTCTACTTACGAATCACCAATAAATAAAACACGTTTTGGGTCTAACGGTCCTAATTGGTCAACTAAGAGATCATTTAACTTTACACCGGGTTTTGATAAAACTTCCGGTTCTTTACCGGATGCACTTTCAACAGCATTTATAAAGTGTACAGTACCTAAAAAATACAAATTATTTAGGAGCTCTTAGGGGTAAAATTCCAGACAACTAAACAAAGAAAAATTAAAATTAAATAAATTAGAACAATGAGAAGCAATGGCAGCAAGTATGGCAGTACCACAGTACCATAGAATTACTTAATTCTATCTAAAAACTTTTCTTTGATTATTTTTAGTTTACGCTTTTTCCTTTTCCAGTTTAATTATTTGGACGTTTGACAACAGATCAACAGCTTAACCCGAGTGAATTTTCTATAATTTGCAACATTGGATAGTGCCATTTATTGATACGGCACAGTGGAAAGACGAACATTTAATGGTGTTTATATGTGAGCAAGAAAGATGGACCTATATATTAATACTTTCCGTATGCAGCTATGTTTATATCCGCAACTCTGACAATGTTGGTGGGGCGGTATGGTATGTAATCAACAACAACAGATTTGGGTCAATGGAAATTATTTTTTTGCGACCAATCCGGATAAATTGATATCAGCTTTTTCCGCTTCTACTTTGCCCTTTGATGTGTATCTGGAGGCTTCGAGTGTCACACATGAATGCATGGGATTGTCTTTTAGTTAGGTGTCCTTAGCGTTGGCGAGAGATGCTTTAGGCAGGCTGCAGGAATAGCTACATGAGTATTTTGGAGGCGCTAGCCTCCCGATTGGAGAACAGTTTGGTTGTAGGAGGAAGAGATCAACAACCAGGACGATCTGTAGGCTATGTGATTGCATAGTCGAGGGCTTTGAGAAGGGTGTTTTGTGGGTGTAAACTTTTGTGACCTCTCCAAAGCCTTCGATTGTGTATCGTCTTAAGAAGTTGGGAAAGGAAAGTGTTGCCCTGATACAGAGTTATTTGTCAGATAGAAGACAGGTTAGAAAACTATGGAAACAGATGTCCCGCAGGGCTTCGTCTTGGGGCTTCTCCCGTTTCTTATTTATGTTAACGACGTAACATCTTTCCTGATGGGAGCTGAGATGACTCTTGTGCGATCGAAAAAATATGAAACTGAACGGATAATTAGCTGTACTGAGAGCGTGAGCGACTGCGAGCCAATAGATTGAGTTTAAATGTGAAAAAGATGGAAGATATGATGTTTTCCTTAAAAAAATCACGCTGTTGATAACCGTGATAAAATAAAGTTCCTAGGCGTCTCTTTAGGTCCAAAGCTGACTTTCGAACATCATATTAATACAATATCTAGATAAATAACATCTGGGATATTTGTTCTGAGAAATCTGGCTGGGATTCTTGATGAAAGGGTGAGGGTCTTGGCGTATCATTCATTGGTTCATGCCATATGGGTGCACGACTTGCTTGCATGGGGTCATTCGGTTCAGGCCTCGCGACTAGCTGGAATTGGCTACAGAGATGATGTGAGGCAGGCATTCTCGCGGCTGAACATTCTTACTCTGCCATCGCAATATATTTTTGAGTGCTTGCTCTATGCCCATAAAAATGCTCGTAATATATTTTTGACGATTGTCAAAACTAGTAGTTTTGTCACGAATAAATCTCTTGTCTATTGTCTATTATATCAATTTTTCTGCATTGGTGTGTTTTGGCTTTGTTACTAAAAGTCGTTTTATTTGCCGCCATGACTATAAGTGAAGTAAGTTTTTAAAGAACTCTTTTAGAGAGCCCTCTTTAGACGAACAACCTATAGTAAAAGAATCAGGATGGCCATTGGTGTGATTTAAAATTGAAAAAAAATGGAGGTGGAGAAAAGTCTAGCCATCGTAATTTGCTAAAAATATATAAGAATGATAAAAATAGTTGACTGTGTGGGTGTCAGGAAATACATCAACTATATTGATTTGTGTGCAAATTATTTTATATTACATAGTTATACCCCTAAAAATAATATTGTGTTTACTAGGAGGTATATAGCTTTATTTTAATTCAAAAGTGGTATCTTCTGGAAATACTTACTTATTAGATTAGTTCCCCTGAAAGGTATAATTGGGTCCACAGCGCCTACCAGAAACAGAGCATTATTTTTTGTGATATACTCTACACATTTTTGTAACATTTCAAAATTTACGTTTAGAGCATAATCTATAACCACAGCTCCGACATCCGGTCTTATTGATTTCATAACTTCTTCAATACCATCTCCTGTTTCCGTCATGGAAGTCATCTAAAATAAATATTGACAATTCAAAAACTTATATATTGAACAATTTCATTCAGTTCTGCTGTGTGCAACAAAAATAATAAAATCCTTGACTTAGTTTTGGCATAAATTATTTCATCTTACAGATGCGACAAAGGCGTTCTCACCAAAACCAAATTTAATGATCTTGCTTGTATTGCGACCCGCCATATTACACTCGGAGAAAGTGTTAAAATTGTAAAGAATACCGTGGCAGATCATTTTATCTTGGCCAGATGCGAGAAAAGGTATTCCTAAAAAAGCAACAGTTTTACCGTGTGCGTCGTAGTCAGTTTTTTAATTTTACGAAGGTTTCCGTGAATTCATTACAAATTTTCTTAAAATAATCAAAATAAACTAAAAACAAGGCATCATTCCTAATCGGGAGCCTTTGTTATTAATCGGCTATGGTAGTAAACTTATGCATGAAAAATAGAATATGATTCATAGTGGAATTCATGCACGGACCCACGAAACATCATTTTCCATCAATATGGTAAGCACAGTGGCCATCACAGCTTCCAGCATGTACTGTGGCAATGAAACAAGTGTCGTGTGAGCTAAGCTTTAGCGTAAAAATATTTGCCTACATGAGTGGCAAAAAATGTACGATATGAACCCATATCTACGAACAATGTTAATTGTGGCTGAAACAAAATCCGGGTTTTTTATTATTATAAGACTGTCATTCGGAACATTGCTTAACAAAGTGAGGGGAGAAGCAACGTCTGCAAAGAATGATATTGCACAGCTACAGGAGTTAGTTTTTTTGATTCAAGGTCAATGTTAGATTATGTTTTTACACAAGATCCGAGGCAATCTTTCAAAAAGATTCCCCAGCAACAATCACAGTTCAAGAATAGACTGCTAGCAGTACCAGCGGTTCAATGTTAACAAATCTGGAACAAGTTTTAGGAATTTCAGAAAAGCCAGTAATTGAGTCTGTCACAGTTTTTGAGCCAACCTTTTATGCTGAGGAACACCAAATGTCAAACACAAGCACTGAAATGTGTCCGAAGAAAAGAACTAGTAAGAATATGATTAGCAGTGGTTCTGGAATTATCGTAATGCTTCTATTGATCTCAAGAACTCCACCAAAAAAAAATGACGTCCCGGATTTGTCCTCAACGTGAATTTTTATGGAAATATTTCCTATTCCATAAAAAGTTATCGAAGTACGCAAACGGGCTAAGCAAGTTCACACACTCTTGACATTAGAAGAACACATTTAAGTGAAGAAATGTAAAGAAGATATCAAAAATATCCAAATGCTAAAAAGTATTGCCAGGAAAAACGTACAAAAAGAAAATAACACTGAGAAAAAAGAAAACAAGACTGAGGACAAAAGAAAACAAGACTGAGAAAGACAAAAAAACAGCAGTGAAAAAAATCGAAAGAGAAAATCCTTAAAAATGATATCTCGCTCTATGACGACTGATACTTTTTTTTCATTTGTGATTTCATTTTGATTTTTGGTGCATGTTCAAAGATATTGGGTTGTCTTTGTGAAACAAGATAAAGTACTGTGAACAATGGTTAAATACTGTGCAATTTGAAAGAATAAATAAACGCGTGGAGTACCCGTTTCTGTTAAAAAAAAAGGAGATGTTCATGGTGAAGCACCTGACTTTGTTATGATGCTTAAAACGCTATAGTTTTTTCTTCACGTATTCATAGAAACTTTGACTATAAACAATTAAATGAATAATTGGTTTTTACTTTATTTTATAGCGCAATTCTTTGTAGTCTGTTTAATTTTAAAAAGTCATTTATTTACCTCGTCACTAACAACTTTAAAGCCAGCATTTCTAACTTCGTCTTTTAAACTTTCTACTCCAACAACATAAACCTCCTTATCAAAATTAATGCTCTTTAAGTACCATATAACAGCTGTAGCAGGTCTAAAAATAAAATGAATAAATATAAATTACAATAGTTATTGTAATTTATCGTAAACATATGATAATTATACATAATACAATATATGGGTTATCCCAATTAAAAATACTAGTTTTAAAAATGGTGTTTACATAAAATTTGTTGTTGCAATAAAAAATATATACGTCAGTGGTTCCCAAACGGTGGTTCCCCCAAGATGCGTCAGCTTTATAAAGGGGGTTCGCGATAAAAATACTGTAATGGAGGAATTTTAAATTAAATATCGCAACAGGCAATAATCTGTAGTGCTACGCCGTTGGCAATGCTAGTACATTATCCAACGTGCCGTCAACTTCTACTTCGGACAACCAAGATTTTTCTCGAATGTGCACGAAAGAATGAGAATAACGTCTGCGGATATAAAAACGCCGCAGTCGCATATAAAGAAAAAGGGAGTAAATGGATGATAGATTGAAAGTGAGCTGTCAGACCGAAAATGTCCGTAGTATGTTCGTCGCCATTGTGGGGAAAAATTACTTTTAGCAGGTTAAAATAATCGTCAAAAGTAAAAAAAAATGCTATTATTGTTATGAAGTTGTTGAGCGACATCCACTATCCTAATGTAGGAGACGAGTCTATTTTTTGTAAATTCGAAGCTCTTGGAGGGGGCAATCGCTCGTGAACGTGAACCTGCCCTTGCTGCCATTTGTCACTCATATTGGATACGCCTGCCAAGTTCTGTTATCTATACAATGTCTCATCGATCCTCGTTTGAGGTCGAAATCCAGCTGTCTCTCCATCTTTTGGGGGGCCATCCAGGCGGCCGTTTGGTGTTTGGTTTCTCTCTCATCACGGTTTTTGCTAGTCTGTCATCGTCCATTCGTTCCACGTGATCTCTCCACTGCCTACGACGGTTTCGAACCCACTTCACAACATCCCCCACTCCTCGCGTATTTTTGCGTTTCTTATTCTATCTCTTAGACTTGTCCCGTGATCATTCTCAGCGTTTTCATTTCTGTGGTTCTCATAATTTGTTTTGTCTTTGTTGTTTCATTTCTTGTTTCTGCTCCGTAGGTCAGTATCGGTCTTACACAGAACTTGTAAATTTTTGCTTTGCTCTCAACCGTCGTATGTTTATTGTTCCAGATTATGTCTCTTAGTTGGCCTGATATCATGGCCGCTTTGTTGGCCTGTGTGCGTACTTCTTCCGTTACTGCCCTGTTACTTGTTATATGTGCTCCTAGGTATTTAAACTTCCCAACCTGTTCGATATGTTTGTCATCAACCATTAGTTTGCATCTTACCGGTTCTTTTACTATTACCATTGCTTTGGTTTTCTCCACAGATATCTTCATATTATACTGTTTGGCTGTTCGATTGAGATGGAAAAGCATTCTGTAAGTTGTCCTCGCTATCTGCTGTCAAGGCAACATCGTCTACAAAGCATATAATCTGAACGGTGTTGTGTCCCATTGGGTACTCAATATTTGTGCTTTTTACCTCATCAATGATTTCGCCCATGATTACATTGAAAAGTGTTGGACTTAGGCTATCACCCTGTCTTATTCCTATGGATAGAGAGATTTCCTCTGTTAGAGTGTTATTTATCTTAATTACCATGGTGTTTTTGGAATTCAGTTCGAATATTGTGCGTATGATTGCTTCGTCTACTTGTTTTCTTCGCAGTAATTCTGTTATGTGTTCCAGTTTGACTCGGTCGAACGCTTGTGTAAAGTCCACAAAACAAATGAACAGCGGTTTATCGTATTCGATAGATTTTTCAATCAGTTGTCTGATAATAAATATACCGTCGATAGTAGAGCGGTTATTCCGGAAGCCCTGCTGTTCTTCACACGCCCCTAACTTGTCTACCATCCGTTGTGACAGTATTTTGGTTAACAATTTGGCTGAACTATTCAGTAGGCTGATTCCACTGTAGTTTTCGAGTTGTTTCTTTGATCCTCTTTTGTGGATCAGAATTGTGATGGTTTCCGCCATTCGTTGGGTACTGACGTTGTGCGGAGTATTTTTTGAAATAGAACAATGAGCTCTGTGACAAGGCTAGGGTCTCCGTACTTTAGCATCTCATTCGTAATTTGGTCGGTACCAGGTGATTTTCTGTTTTTTAATTTCTTAATTGTCAGGTGTATTTCTGCTTCACTGATGTTAACATCTGTTAGTTCTGTGATTTCTTGTTGGTTTTCGTCTACGTTGTTTTCTGTAGCTGGTGCCTGGAGTAAGTCCTTAAAATGGCTGACCCATTGTTGGCTGTCGATTGGACTTAGTTGAACGTATTCATTGATTGTTTTTTTTTTATGTTCCTCAGCATGTTCCATATTTTCTTTTGTCCTCCATATAGGTCGTGTTCCATGTCTTTTGAATACTTTTCCCAGTATTCTTTCTTTAGTTGAGCTATTTGACTGTTGATTCTTGT
The DNA here is from genome assembly GCA_034092305.1 of Diaprepes abbreviatus. Taxonomy (NCBI): domain Eukaryota; kingdom Metazoa; phylum Arthropoda; class Insecta; order Coleoptera; family Curculionidae; genus Diaprepes; species Diaprepes abbreviatus. The sequence continues at coordinate 249,380 of JASJET010000014.1, read as the reverse complement.
ACTCTTCGAAATGGTTTTTTGTTTTGTGCTCTCGGTATTTTGTAAATGCTTGTCGTTTTTCTTTTGCTAGTATTTTCACCTCTTCTGTGAACCATGGTTTTGTATTGCTTCGCTTGTTCGTGCTAACTGTTCGTGTTCTGATAGCCTCCCTGGCGCTCTCTTGTATATTTCTTTTCAGTTTTTCCCAGGCTTTCTCCACTCCGTCATTTTCTAGGATTGTATTAGCTTTTATTTTCTCCGAGAGTCTCTGCTGATACAATACTTTTGTGCTATCGTTAGCGAATGATTCGGTATTGTATTTAATAAAGGTATGTTTCTGTTTGTGCGTTCTGTTTATACTTTGTTGGGACCGGTATTTACATAATACTAGTCGGTGGTCGTCTTTTCCCAGGTCTGACGGATTCAGAGTTCTGACATCGAGTATTTGGTGTGGTAACACTTTTCTGTTCGTTATTATGTAGTCTATGGTTGATTCTTGTTCTCGGGTGTTTCCCCATGTCCGTTTATATTGCCACTTACGTGGAAAGAAGGTGTTATTTATTCTCATCTCGTTTTGGGCGCACAGTTGTATGAGTTGTTCCCCGTTGTCATTTAGTGTTACCTCATTATATCTCTGCATTACTCCCGGAATGGGTTCGTTACCTATTCTTGAGTTGAAGTCTCCTAGCATAAATACTTTTTCTCTATCGGCTATGGTACTTAGTAGATCTTGCAGTTTATTGAAGAATGTTTCTCTGACCTCTCTGGGTTTGCTGATATCTGGTGCGTAGACGCTTATGATGTTCATCTTTTCTGGTTGTAAGTTTAGGATGACGTGAATGAGTCTTTCATCGACGTACTGTATGTCCTCTATGTGGTGTTCGTATTTTTCGTGGATGAGCAGGCCCATTCCTTCTTGGGCTCTTTCTTCCTTTTGTTTTCCACTGTATATAAATAGGTAGTTGTTGTACTTGTTGTTTCCTTTCCCTTTCTTTTTCGTCTCTGAAAGGGCGCAAATATCTATGGAGTGCCTGTTCATTTCTGCGACAACTTCCTGATCGTGCTTATGCCATGAAGTGATATTCCAGCATCCCAATCTAATGATGTTCTGTTTTTTCCATGATCGTGTCCTAGTTCTCGCCAATGTATGTTTCCGTGAGATCCGTCCAGTGTCCGAGGCATGTATGTTACTATGAGCTACATTGGTGTTTTACTGCGGGTAGGCTGCTAACCTGTCCCGCAAACCCTCCTCCTTTGCCCGGGCTTGGGACCGGAACTGACAGTTGCTGAGCTACTCAATCCGCCCAGCCCCTGCCAGAGGCGGAGTACGATAGACATAGTAATTAATTGCCTCGATGCGGTCTAGATTGAGAAATAAGATTTGTCTCCGTTTAGCCCTGATTTACATCGAATAGAACACGTGGAGATCAGCAAAAACATGTCACAAGAAAAATAAATCCGTTTCTAGCTCAATAGAAAAGCTATATTTTGCAGCACAATATGAACGAAACACCATTCGTTATGAGTTAAATTTAAATTTTGGTTAGTTGCATGCTGAGAAGGATGCTCCTATTTGAATCAAAAGTTCACGTCCACGAATATGGTTATTGTCTGAGAATGATATTCTTTAAAGTATCTGAGCGGTGACCGTGATGTAGTGGTTAGAACGTGTCAGCCTTGGATCCCAATTTATTTATATGCATGTCGCCTTGCAGAAAACAATGACAAACTACTATGTATTCAGCCAAATATAAACCTCTCAGTGTACTTCAGAAGGCACGTAAAGCTGGTGGTCCTGTACAAATATGTACAGCATAGGCGACAAGCAACACATATATTCGCGAGAGGTTGCCTACGTTCTGTAAAGAGCATGAAACTTCAAGACAAAAAGGTGCTTTCTCAAATTGACTAATAACGAAAAGGTCACATTAATGTGAAAAAAGTAAGCAAGCTCTCATTAATGTTTTTGATGAGATATCAAATATATTTGGTCGCCTACTAACTTGTCCGCAATATCTTTTTAGCGACTGATGATTATAACGAACTTTTTTTTTAAATTATAAGTAAAATTTAAATTAACCTTATAACTTCGTCTTCAACGGCATTAAACGCCTTCAATCGACGGTGGAGTAGAACTTGTAGAGGTAGAACCGAATTATTTGTGATGAAGTAACATTGTTTTCCTAATCCTCGTAGAGCTGCTATGGCTTCTGGTGCCCCTTCTAGGTCGGTTTGTTTTATATGCCATAGTACTCCTAAAAAAAATTGAATTGTTTAATATTAAAAGCTGCATGTGACTTAGTATAGTTCTGAAGTTGGTCACTGAAGAAATTGTTTATCGCTGAGGAAGTTTTGGCGTACATTTATTGCATTTGGGATATAAGTAACTGCGGACAAGCTCATATTGTTTTGTATAAAATACGTTGAGGGAAAAATATTTTGGTTGCATATTATTAGAAAGACGTATCAATTTTAAAACTTTCACTATCATCTGATTTATGTAGATTAGCAATCAAGATAATTAAATATATAACCATATTTAATTTAAAAATTATAAAAAGTGATATGATTATTTCATCTTACAGATGTTGCAAACCCACTTGTGACAAAAGGCATTTCCGCTAAAAGTAAATTTCTATGCGGATTTCTATTGGACTGAACATAACCTTACTATGTATGTTTAGTCGTGTTGTTTTTTATTTGTATTTTATATTTTTTATCCTAATTAGATGCAACAAATAAAGTTTCCGCTTAAAGCAAATTTCTATGCGGATTTCTATTCGATTATATCTAACTAGTGCAAATTCCTGATGTTAAAATATGAAGATCTAACCCAATTTACTTAAGTCCAAAAGTTAATAGTTTCCGAAATACAGAGTATTAAAATTGTAATGTCTTTAAACTTTTTTGTAAATATTTACCTCGAGAATAAGTAAATTCGCACCAAGTTTGGTACTTTGGGGTTTTTAGGATGAGAGATTAACATCTTATTACGGTTTTGATGTACATTGCAGAGCGCGCCACCAGCAACGTTTTGCCTACATCTAAACTCACATAACTTTTTTGTGCCTCGGTATATTAAATTTCAAATGAAAAATTATTCATACCATTACGTCATAAAGGTTGGGCATTATCAACATGAATTTATTATTGGTCCAGTAATCTTATCACCATGTTTAAATGGTTTGAATTACTTAGAATATGTAACAAATTTGCCAAATTTATTGCATGATCTTCCACTAGCTACTAGACAAAATATGGGGTCCACACTTCACATTAAATGTTTGAAATTATTTAATTGAGAATCTCCAAAAGCAATAGATTGGCTCAGGCAATGATGCTCCTATAAATTGGCCACTCCGCTTACCGGATTTAACGCCTACGGATTTTTATTTGTGGAAAATAAGATGAGATTGTACCGAATTTTTCATCAAAATTTACAATAAAATTTCAGAGCTTTATCACTATTAATAATCAAATGCATGAATTTATGAGAAATCTATGAAATTAATAAAAATTGTAAATTACAGCATCGAGTATGCATTCCGGTAAGGAAATAAGTGTCGTGTGAGCAATGCTTTAGTGTAAACATATTTACCCAGATGACAAAAAATATAAGATATGAAGTTATGTAATAAAATTTTGTTACTCATATTTGTAATGAATGGTTAATGTATTTGCTAACTTATTCTAAAACTATATTCTATATACAGTTCTCTCAAGTCATTCGGGACCTATAAACAAAAGGAAAAACAAAAACAACTAATTTGTTATACTAGAATAGAAACAAAAGAGGGAATTTTAGCAATAAAAAATTAGGTATTTAACACCTGTTTGGGTTTTTATTTTGCAATGCAAGGAGGTCGCAGTTTTAAGTGGAATGAATGGTTTGGTAATTCCGGATTTCAATTGGTTCTTTCAAAAAATCATTTTCACGTCGTTTTGCCAAAATCTCATTTAGCATTTTTAAGTGCGATTCGTCTCATTACCCACTGACCGATGGTGGTCTCTGTTGTCTTTCGAGTTTTGTTTAGCTGGCTCGATTTTTGACTGGACGAGCGGCTCCGCTGGCTCCTCCCTCTGCAGAATGTGATATATTTGATTCTTGTATGTTATTCTCTCGTGTACTGGTTGATTTTTGTTGTTTTCTTTCTTGATTTTTTATTATTGTTTTCCATGTAATTGGAATATTTAAAGCATCGTCCCGTTTATTCAGCTGTCCCACTTTTTCGATTTTTAGGGCCTCTCTTACGACGGGTACCTTGTAGTTTTGTACTGGTGCTATTTCTTTTGATTTCTCAAAATCGATGGTATGTCCGGTTGTTTGGTGATGTTGAAATAGAGCTTAGGTTGTCTGTTTGTTTCTGAAGCTATTTTTGTGTTCTTGAATTCTTGCTGATATGCGCCTGTTTGTTTGTCCCATGTATGTTGGATGACTATCTGCACATGAAATGCTGTAAACGCCATGTTGGCTACTGTTTTCTGTGGTTTGACTATGGGCTGTTTGTTGTGTTTTCTTAAGACTCTTCCAATTCTGTCTGTTATTCCTTTTATGTATGGGGTTATGGATTTATTCTTTGTTTGATCTTGGTCTTTGGTTTTTGTTGTGGTCTTCTCTTGCCCTTTTATGGCTTTCTTTATATCTGATTGTTAGAAACCATTCTATTCGAGCGCTGTTGAAATGCGTTTAGGATACGTAATCGTCTAGGTGTTTTTTTACATGTGGCCATATATATATATATATATATATATATATATATATATATATATATATATATATATACATATACATATACATATGTTAATCGACACGTCGTATAACAAAACAAAAAGTCACTGTAGATTAAAAAATGTCATGATTATTTGAATTTTTTTTTATGGTTAGGTGTAATAGATAATAAAAAAACTGATTTTAAAGTGTTAAAAACAGTAGGGAGCAATGCTTACCTGATAAGAGCTGAAGTATGTTAATCAAAAGATATAAATAATATCTAGTCATTAATCAGTGTTTTTCTCTTAGATAAATACAATAAATGCAAGTGTTATTAGTTTTTAGATATAATAAAAATTAAGTAAATATTTAATTAAATATAATCGACCCAGAGAGTATCGAACGTTAAGACTGCATTGTAATTGTTTTTCTTTTCTTTGATTGCTTTCTTCCAATATTAATCTACATGTATTTTCATTTAGAAGTAATATTTTACTTTAAAGTCAATACCTTATACTTCATGGAAATTAGATCAAAAAAGAACTGTTTTGTTAACAAAAATGTAACATTGGTTTTCTTCCTGGAATGTATTTATTTCGGCATCCTATAAAATTTATCTCGATGGTAACTCTGAAAGACCTGTGCAAAAAAAAAATGGCGGACCAAAAATGGTCACGATTTTCGGTTTTTTGATTTTAACTCGAAAAGTAAAAGTTATATAAAAAAAATATTTCAAATAAAAGTTGTAGAGAATTAAAAAACCTATCGATTGATATGATATAAGTTATAGGTGGCGCTACTAGGTATCGAGATATATTTTTTTTTCGACAAAATTTACGGTTTCTGATTTTTTTAAAAAAAGACATCTATTAACAAATTACCGATTTAAAATTTAACATAAATATATGTATTATCATTTTAAAAAAGTATGTCAAACCCGGAATCGATGTCAAAGTTGAAAATTAAACCTCAATTATCCGCTTTCCTAATTAAGATACAATGTTCAATTTTAATGGAAATTGTTTGTATTGTTCTATATTTTGAAGATCTATTAAAATAAATTTTTTTTTTCAATCGTGGGGCGAGAAATTTGGCAAAAACCAATTTTTGCACCAAAAAAATTGCGATACCTTTTCACCGGATAGAGATAAAATTTTTTTAATGCGTGTATTGGATTTAGATGTATCATTTCCGATCTCAAAAAAAAAATATTAATTAAGAAGCTGCTTTTTAATACTTATACTTTAGTTGTGAATTAATAAAGCAACATCAATATTACAAATTACTCAATTACTCTACTAAACAGACTGACGCCTTATGCGGAAGATATTATCGGTGACTACCAATGCGGTTTTCGTGCTGGAAGGTCAACAATAGACCAGATGTTTACGATCAGACAAATATTGGAAAAAACTGGGAATTTAACCGAGATGTCCACCAAATCTTTGTGGATTTTCAGCAAGCATATGACTCCGTGAAAAGAGACTATGTCTAGCAATGCTAGAAATGGGCGTACCAAGAAAATTAGTCGATCTAACACAAATGTGCGTGACAAACTTATATGCACAGGTAAGGGTAGGAAATAGAATATCAGCGCCATTCAGTGTGACATCAGGACTCAGACAAGGTGACCCTCTGTCACCGTTGCTTTTCAATTTTGCCTTGGAACATGGAATGAGCAGGGTTGTGTCGGGGCTGACAGAGGGTTTTACGAACCAAGGTTCAAAACTGGTGCTAGCCTTTGCTGATGATATCGATACAAAGGCTCATTCAACAAGAGACGTGCGAGAGGTATTTTCACAGCTCGAGGAAGAAACAGGTAATATGGGTCTCCGAGTAAATGAAGAAAAAATTAAATACATGGTAGTAACCAACAATCCAAGACCTCGAATCGGGCAGAATATGTCACTGAATGAACACAACTTCGAAGTGGTTAAGGAATTCAAGTACCTAGGAGCGGTAATCACAGACGACAATCGAGTTGAAAAAGACGTCTTAGCGAGAATAGCGGCAGCAAATAGGGCGTTATACTCCCTCACAACATTATTGAGATCTGAACTCTTAAAAAGACAATCCAAGCTAACTCTGTACAGGTCAATTATTCGCGCCGTAGTTACTTATGGCAGTGAAACTTGGACCCTCAATCAACGGGAAATAAATAAATTACTCATATTTGAACGAAAGGTTCTTAGAATGATATTTGGTCCCCAAAGAGATGAAACAACAGGAAATTGGAGAAGACGCCACAATACTGAAGTGGCGACACTGTATGGCAGTGAAAACATAGTCCGTTGTATAAAAGCCAATAGAATAAGATGGGCATGCCATGTGGTAAGATCAGAGGACCACAGATTATTGAAAACAGTATTCTTTGAGAGACCAGATGGTAGAAGATCAATAGGCCGTCCCAGGAAAAGATGGAAGGATGCCGTCGAATCTGATTTGTATAGGATTGGAGTTCAGCAGAAGGAAATGGAAGCATAAGATCGTAGGAGATGGAGGGCGATAGTGGATGTGGCTAAAACTCACCCAGAGTTGTAAGACCAGGAAAGAAGAAGAACATTATAAATATTACTTGTGATGCATAAGTTTCCTTGAAGCGCTAATAAATAATGCGTCTGAACTATGGCAACCCGCCGACAGTGGCATGCAGCAGCCATTTTCGATTAGATTCGGCCCTATTTTCGAACGTTCACAGATCGTATGGAAGTGTATTTCTTGGATCCAAAAAATTCACAGGTACAGTACAAGCATAAAAAAGTATCTTCTGCAAATTTGAGCCCTTAATATTCATTTGTTACGCCATTATGAATTTTTGAAAAAAAAACTTTTTTCATCCAAAATTTCTCGGCCCACAATTGAAATTTTTTTTATAATAGATCTTTAAAATATAAAACAACACAAACAATTTCCATTAAAATTGATTATTGTATCTTAATTAGGAAAGCGGAAAATTGAGAATGAATTTTCAAATTTGACATCGAATTTTTCGGAAAATAAGAAACTCACAGATTTTGAGTTTGACATACTTTTTTAGAATGATAATACCTATATTTATGTTAAATTTTAAATCGGTAATTTGTTAATAAATGTCTATTTTTGAAAAAAAAAAAACAAAAATCGTAAATTTTGTCGAAAAAAAAAATATATGTCGATAACTAGTGGCGCCACCTATAACTTATATTATATGAATCGATACGTTTTTTAAATTTTCTACAACTTTTGTTTGAAATATTTCTCGATACAACTTTTACTTTTCAAGATAAACCCAAAAAATCAAAAATCGTGGTCATTTTTGGTCTGCCATTTGTTTTTGTACAGGTCTTTCAGAGTTACCATCGAGATATGTTTTATAGGATGCCGAAATGAACATATTCCAGAAAAATAACTAATGTTAGATTTTTGCCAAGACTATTATAGCTAACGCTAATTTTTGTTACTGACTATTTTCCATGGAGTATTAGGAAGTATTAATATCAAGAATTTAACAACTTATCAAAAGGCGATTTTTTTCTAATTTAACCGACCTCGTAAGTGTTATCGTGTTCGAGATAGCAATAGTATGTAATATCATTTAACTGCACATTTTGCACAAATTTTTCAAGTGAAAGTTTTAATAGTAAAGCAGATACTTTGTATTTATATCCGTTGGTAACTCGACGAATGTAAGAACTTGTGGGATCAATAGCCGTAAGAAATTTAAACATTTAATTGAATCTAGAAAATAATTGTAAACAATATTAAAACCCACTTGAATAATTTCGTATCAAAAGTACATTAGTCTCTCGACAAATGCTAGTTTAAGACCGATTTTTTAAAAACAAATCTCTGCATAGTGGTCTCATTCATTCCTTCTTTTTAAGATGACCGTAGAGTCATCATTTTTCAGCCTGCATTACATCATACGCGGGCATATATTCTTGGGATTATATAATTAAATTGACTTCCCAGAAATACTACTCTTATTTCTATAATATGAAGGGAGCGCTTTATATTCGAGATAACCAAACAAAAACAAATATCTACCAATGAAAATGTTTTTATTGGTTTTAAAATAGCCTCTACAATAATCAATATATTCTTGCTTGCGATTTTTTGTCATTGTGGAAATGACATCACCAAAACATGATTTTTGAGCGTACCAACTACTTGTTCTGGTGTAGAATATTTTCCTTTAAAAGCAGTTCAAGTACTTCAGGTACTCTTGTGCACTTGAGGAAAATATTCGCCGGAGACCCACTGGGCACTTTCCCGGTTGCCCGGTGGCTCAGTACGCCTCTGGAAAGTGACATTAACTAATTTATGAGATATTAAAAACTGTCAAAAATTTTATATAGTTTTTTTTTTGTTTATCCAATTGAGTTGGGTATCGTTGAATAAATTTTTAAAAATATAAATAACATGTATACAGGGTGTTCGGGAAAATGTGAAAAATCTCCCGGATATGAATAAACATGTGAGAGGAATAATACAAGTTTATATAAACTTTTTTCGCATGGGCCTCTTCTTCGGAAATATGGGCTCCCACATAGCTGCAGTGGAATCAAGTTATTTACACACAATTATTGAATCACCAGGTATATTCCAATTTTTAATATGGTGTATACCAGGTAAGACCCTTCAAATCACTATCCAAGAAAGTGTTGGGAACTACTCACAGCTGCAGGGATGGACCAGCTGTGACACTCTGGACCCCATTTTTACGCCCTCTATAATAAGAACTTTGGACAACGTTTTTTTTACATACCTTTAACTATTGATTAAAAATTAAGTATTCTTTATTCATGTCGCTAATCTTAACCGTTTTTGAAAAAATGTCATTTTATTTAAATCATGTATTTGACGCATTTCAATAAAATATATCTTTGTTCTTATCAAATATTCTCTCTCTTTAGTTAAAAACATCTAATTCTGTGAATTGGGGTGAAGGGGTCATGATTGTCACAGCTAGTCCGTCCCTGCAGCTGTGAGTAATTCACAACACTTCACCGGAGACTTGGAGGACTGGGGCAGAGGTAAATACTGCTGTGAGAGCCATCAAGGACAATTGGCAAACGGCAAAAAAGGTGATTACCTATGAAAAGATAAAATGGGCCATAAACTCATTTGAACCATATAAATCGCCGGGACCGGGCGGGATTTATCCAGCAATGCTACAGCAGGGACCAAACCTGTTGTACAACAGCCTTTGTTGCATATTAAGAGCTACTCTAGCTCTAGGATATGTACCAAAGGTTTGGAGGTTAACCAGGGTAGTGTTCATTCAAAAACCTGGAAAACCCAACTATTCCACAGCAAAGGCATTCAGACCAATCAGTCTAATGGCGTTTATCCTTAAAACTCTCGAGAAGCTGTTGGACAGGCATGTTAGGGATGAATTAATGGTAAACAGTCCGTTTCATTAGAACCAGCATGCATACAGAACCGGGAGATCTACAGAGACAGCGCTCCACGACTTGGTTAGCAAGGTGGAAAACACTCTGGAAAATGGAGAAGTGTTTCTAGGAGCATTTCTGGACATAGAAGGGGCGTTCGACAACACGTCTTTTCAGTCAATTATCATTGCAATAGGGAACATCAACCTGGAAGAGATCTGTTGCAGGTGGATCGAAAATATGTTAAAAGACAGAATGATTTATACAGAACTGCTTGGAGAGACGCTGATGGCACGGATGATTGGGGGGGTGTCTGCAGGGGGGGTCCTCTCCCCACTGCTTTAGAATCTAGTAATGGATGAACTTTTGCGAACCCTGAGCAGGGAAGGTCATTCTGTACTGGGATTTGCAGATGACTTGGTAATCCTAACCCAAGGCAAATTTAATACAACAGTAAGAGAGAGAATGCGGCGGGCTCTTAAGGTTGTAGAAAGATAGGTAAAGTAGGAGAGACTCAATATAAGTCCCCAAAGACTGTCCTAATCCCCTTCACAAAACGGAGGAGGATAAGACCATGAAATCAACCCCCACTTCAGAATGGGATTCCACCGACTAAATCACTCAACAGTAAAATCACAAAGAACGTTGTTAGGACACAAAAACATATATAAAAAAATCAGGAGCCCCGAGTTGAAAATAGACACAGACCATATGAACTCGAGCTACCGTTATAATATACCGTTTGAAGTCACAATAGGGGATCGAATGGCAAGTAAAAGAGAAAAACCGGAAACATTTTCGGGTGCACTGACGGTTCAAAAACTAGTGAGGGTACAGGAGTTGGGAGCTACAACCGAGGAAAGAATTAAGCCATCCCCTTGGAAAATACCCAGCAGTATTCCAGACAGAAATATACCCAATCTTACGGTGCGCAGACGAGATAAATAGAAGAGCTTACAAAGGGAAGCAAATCCACATTTACTCTGACAGCCAAGCAGCCCTAAAAGCCCTCAAGGGCCAAAAGGTATCATCGAGGCTGGTTTGGGAATGTCAGAGTGAGCTGGAAATTCTGGCAAAAGATAACAGAGTTGTGTTAAAGGGGGTACCAGGACACGAAGGCATACATGGAAATGAAAAAGCTGACGAGCTAGCTAGAGCAGGATCAGCATCTCAATACATAAGTCCAGAACCGGCCTTTGGGATGCCGCGGTGCGCGGCCCAAGAAGCAGTCAAAGAATGGATCAAAAGAGAACATAAAAACCACTGGATGACGAGACAGGGTTTAAACCATAGCAAGCTATTTATTGGGAATCCTGACCCGAAACTGGCAAGGAAATTACTCCAAATAAGTAGGAACCAATTAAGGACTATTACAGGTATAATGACGGGACACATGGCCGTCAAAGTACGTCTGAATAGAATGAATCTATATAACGGAAACCTCGGCTGCAGACTATGTGGACAAGCCGAGGAAACGGTGAAGCACATCATATGTGACTGAGTCACTGGAGAGATTTAGACAACCAACATTGGGGTCAGTAAGTCTGGAACCGGGAGAAATACTCACTTACTCCTTAGCAGGGCTGTACAGATTGAGCCAGGAGGCTAGGTTGACAGAGTGGCTGTAATGTCTAGGGTGAGCACAATAGGCCTACTTGGGCCGCAGTGCGTCCGGCTTTAGAAGAAAAAAATAAAAATTCACAACACTTTCTTGGACAGTAATTTGAACTATTTTACTTGTTATATATCATGTTAAAAAAATTGAAATATACAATAATTATATGTAAAAAACTTGATTCCATTACATCTCTTTGGAGCCCACATCTCCGAATGGGAGGCCTATATGAAAAAAGTTGATATAAACTAGTAGTATTCTTTTCACGTGTTTTTTCATATCAGGGTGTTTTCCCACATTTTTCCGGACATTCTGTATAATATTTTATTTATTCATCTCATTCATGAAATATAAGGCCCTAACGCTCCTTTCGATTGTCTCCTTGTTTTGTGAATGCAAGTTATGGTAGATGCACCAGGAAGAGCAGTGTTCTATTTAAAGTGTTGGAGATCGTATGGGCTCTTAATTTTTTCTACGAAAATGGGTATATTATGTTATGTTTATTAATTTATGAAAAACAAAATAAGTGTACAAAATTTAATTTTTAATATTTTAGTATGATTTACGACAAAAAGCCCATTTTTTGTGATAACATTTTGCACACGCATGCTTTTAATTAACTCAAAGACAGACGTGTAACTTACCATCCATATCAGCCAAAACTGTATCAAAAGACTTGAAAAACTTCAGCTGTTCTTGTCTAGACAAGTCTATTAATTTCTTTGGACCACCGTTGCTCATTTTACTAAAAAATATTTAGTACTTTTAATGTTATTTTAAGATTAACTTTTGCTAAAATTCATTTGGCACTATAAGTGTACTATGTTATAAAAAAAAAATAGCGATAATTATCTGTCTGTTCGAATTTTTTCCTTAAATATTTGCATTTTTATGTACTCTACTTTATTTAAAATGACACTTTAAATATTTAACCTTAGAATATATTTTATGACAAATAGGTCATAAAAAATAAATTCGCGTATCTTTACCTAATTGAGTAAATATAGTATTTTTGATCTTGTTTAGTTAACTTTTAATGTGTCATTTGTGATCAAGGATTAATTTTACGAGGGTAGACGTGTATATTTCGGGGAACTGGCAACATTAATGATTAGATGCCCGTTAAGATATCCATTGTAGACAGTATATGTACTGCGTTTTGAAATATAGACGCTATTGATATTCGAAATGTTAGAAATTATCGAGAACAACTTTATCAGCACCATTATCAACGGGTACAAGCGTTGGAACCAGAAGATTATCCTAGAAGAGTTGAATTTTGCCACTGGTTCTTACATCGGTACAACATAAATGACAATTTTACCAAATTTATTTTGGCTACCGATGAAGCCACGTTTACAAGAAATGGAGTAAATAATTTCCACAAGAATCATGTTTGGGCAGTAGAAAATCTGCATGCAGTGAAAAGAATTAATTTTCAGTAAATCTTTGGGCTGGCGTAGTAGATGGCCTTATAGGACTTTACTTTTTTCCAAATCGACTGAAAATTATTTAGACTTTCTTCGAAACAACCTGCCATAATCATTAGAAGATGTTGGTTTAAATGTGAGATAGAATATATGGCTTCTTCATAATGAAGCTCCGCCACATTTCAGACGAGAAGTTCACAAACATTTAAATAATTTGTTTCCTAATAGATGGATAGGGCGAAATAGACTCATTTCTTGGCCTGCATGTTCCCCGGATCTAAATTCCTGCCATTTTTTTTCTGTGGAGCTATTTAAAACCGTTAGTTTATCACGCACAAGCTGATTAGACTGTGTAGAGCGTGCCTAGAGGGGGCAACAAGCTGTGTCAAAATTGACGGAGAGTGTAGCCAAACATTTTCTATCAACAAAGGATTAAAACAGGGAGATGCTTTGTCACCAGTACTGTTTAACCTTGCACTGGAGAAAGCCGTAAGAACAGTATCAGTTGACGCGGAGGTTTTTGGGTCAAGTGGCCCTAAACTTATTTTGGCCTACGCGGATGATATGGGCGCGATAGGAGAAAGCACAGTCAGTGTGAAGAAAAACTTCATAAAGATAGAAAAAGAAGCTCAGAGAATAGGGCTCCGAATAAATGAAGGAAAGACCAAATACATGCACGTCTCCCGCAACCCCGCCCGAGAGCGAATCAGGCAGAATATCACCATGGATGACTATAATTTTGAGCATGTGCGAGTTTTCAAGTACCTGGGCCCAGTGATAACGGCAAACAATGATATGCAGGAAGAGGTTAAACAGCGCATTACACAAGTAAATAAATGTACATTTGCGATACAAACCTTACTGAAGTCAAAATTTATCACTATATGGAGCTGCTAAGAAGGTTTGAGAGAAAAATCCCGTGCATAATATATGGCCCATATCAAGACCTTGAAACAGGCCGTTACAGAATTAGAAGCAACATAGAGCTTGCGCAATTATATCAAAGCCCTGACATCATTCAAGAGATAAAGTCCAGAAGACTACGATGGGCAGATCATATACAAAGGAGCCAAAACGATCGACTAATAAAACGGGTATGGGAGGAAGCACCACAAGGAAAAAGACCACTGGGAAGACCTAGGCTTAGATGGAGAGATAATATCCACAAGGATCTAGCTATCCTTGAAGTTAACCAGCTAGAATGGAGGGAGTTGGCACAAGACCATTCGAGGTGGAGGCAGATAGTCGAGGCAGCCAAGACCCACCCTGGGTTGTAGTGCTACGGAGTCAGTCAGTCAGTCAGTTTATCACGATGATGGGGAAGTGAATACTGCGGAAGAACTACTACTTGTGATGTTACACTGTTATTTTTTTCTTGGACTTTCAATCATATATTTTTGTTTGTTTCTTTTTCTTGGGTTTATGATCCATTAAAAAATTAAATCAAAAAGTAATGGTGTGTTGTACCTCCTATATTTTACGCTTTTATATGATTGACGTTTCGATAATTTATTTTACCTTCTTTAGAATTTCCATTTTTTTTAAGTGTTAAATTATTTAGAACATATTGAATATTTATATTGAACAAAAATCACAACAACACTGCACACCACGTATCGAACACTAAAAAAACATGGACCTCCAGATATCTATATTTTAAATCCGAATGCCCGCTATGTCACAAAAAAACCGTTGTTATACGACTCGCAGGTGGCAGCATTAAACTACTTTTACTCCAAGATGACATAAATGGCCATCTTTATACTGTTATTTTATGGAAACTAACTTCTTAACATAACATAATATTAAATTAATGTCAAGACGGTGTGCAGTGTTGTTTGTGAATTTTTGTTCAAGGTAAATATATGATGTCAATCATATAAAAAAATATTTTGATTTTTTAATTAATTGATTAATTAATTTAATCCATTTACCATAAATCCAAGAAAAACAAACATATATATATATATATATATATATATATATATACATATATATATATATATATATATATATATATATATATATAAATATATATATATATATATATATATATATATATATATATATATATATATATATAATAGTCAATTTGTTTTCACTTTCAAACTCATATTTTGACTATTTAAAGCTTTTTTTTAAATAAAATATTATAGAGATAAACATATTAAAAATATTATATTTTAAAATAATTTTATGGTAAATTGTTTTCATGACTTGAAATAATTTACTAATATTAAATATTATTTAAAAAAAAAAGTCGTCTTTACCTTGATTTGTTATAACTATCTTTTAAAATAATACCTAAAACATAATTTTAAACACTATAAATGTTTTCTGAGCTGTGGTTGCAGTATTACTGTCTAAGTAGTGCGTTGTTTGAAGTTATAATAATGTTGAATCATTTATCTAAAGATAACATAATTCATCGTAATGAACTGTTGGGGGTTTCCATTTTTTTTTTTGTAAATTCATTGATTTATATTTTGATGACCTGCAATATGTTTGGTTCTTATGAATAAAATCCTATTAATGAATTGAAAAATATGATACGAGTGTCATTAAAATAGTAATATGATATTTATATGAATGTTTCTAGGAAAAATTAGGAAACTTTATAAACATTTTTTTGGTCTAGTCTCAATTTTTTTAGGAAAAACCGTTCCTCTATTATCTCATACAAACTACTTTTCAGTATACATTTTTAACCCTCCTACTTAAATAGGCTATTTAACTCTATTAAAAATACGTGACAAATTGTTGTCTTCCCAATATGTTTCAGCGTAAAAAAGCGTATTTTATTTTATTTTCCGAAAAAAATATGTTCTTATTCCATTAAAAAATGTAAATTAAATAAACATATTTTTTACGTTTGGCCACCTGATGAAAAATGCTCTATAATTGTTTGCAACTCTGGTGACGTCACATATAAGTAAACAAACAGGATGTTAGTTTACTGATACTCGAATTCCTGATGTTGTTGAGTGATTTTCGAGTTAACAACTGATATATTTATTACGAATTTTTTACGATTTATTTATTTGTCAAGGGACTTTGTTACGTAATATCAAAATGGATATAAGTTTTGTGCAAGATGACAACAATAAAGTTCTCTTAGTAGATGCATTTATGGTTGGACTTCTCTTTAAAAATAATCCTGATTTCTATGGTGCAGAACTTAATAACATGAAAACGGCAATGTAAGTATTACTCGCAACTTACCTATTTACAGAAATTACTCAAGAGTCATATCATATATATATATATATATATATATATATATATATATATATATATATATATATATATATATATATATATGTTTATGCGGATTTCACGGATTCCTCCGTGTGAGATGCAATCAGAGTTTTGTAAGAAATTCGCGTGGTGTGTTCGACAACAATCGAAGTCGGCAAAAATCAAGGAATGCTCGTCACAGATCCACCCGTATTTATATATATATATATATATATATATATATATATATATATATATATATATATATATATATATATATATGTATATATATATATATATATATTTATATATATATATATATATATATATATATATATATATATATATATATATATATATATATATATATATATATATATATATATATGTGGCTGTCACGTTCCTTCCTCCGTGTAAAATGCAATAGCAGTGGATATATCCACATTATGCCGTTGTAGTACTGAAATCACATTCAGCAAACGTACAACTATATGCAGCTCTGCGTACGAATGAACTAAAATACGAACAGTAAATGCAAACTTCTCTCCATCATATCCTTTTTGTGTTAGAGGTTGCACAGTTAGAATAAATTGTTATAAAACGCAATTTATCCTATTCCACCAACGGCATAATGTGGATATATCCACTGCTATTGCATCTCACACGGAGGAATCCGTGAAATCCGCATAAACATATATACGCCATCCGGCGGGAGGTCGGAGAAGCCGCGTTCAGTATTTGCATGCTTCCTTCCGATCTGTCCTTTGCACAGCCAGGTGCATGTCGGTACCCTGATGAGTCTAGTAGAGACGAAACATGTATCTCTGCCGTATCACTGTGGCGGGGAGGGTAAGTTTTGACTTTCTTCTCGGTATGGTGGTACAGGTAGGCCATCATCTCGATGGTGGTGGAATAGGATAAATTGCGTTTTATAACAATTTATTCTAACTGTGCAACCTCTAACACAAAAAGGATATGATGGAGAGAAGTTTGCATTTACTGTTCGTATTTTAGTTCATTCATACGCGGAGCTGCATATAGTTGTATGTTTGCTGAATGTGATTTCAGTACTACAACGGCATAATGTGGATATATCCACTGCTATTGCATCTCACACGGAGGAATCCGTGAAATCCGCATAAACATATATACGCCATCCGGCGGGAGGTCGGAGAAGCCGCGTTCAGTATTTGCATGCTTCCTTCCGATCTGTCCTTTGCACAGCCAGGTGCATGTCGGTACCGTGATGAGTCTAGTAGAGACGAAACATGTATCTCTGCCGTATCACTGTAGCAGGGAGGGTAAGTTTTGACTTTCTTCTCGGTATGGTGGTACAGGTAGGCCATCATCTCGATGGTGGTGGAATAGGATAAATTGCGTTTTATAACAATTTATTCTAACTGTGCAACCTCTAACACAAAAAGGATATGATGGAGAGAAGTTTGCATTTACTGTTCGTATTTTCGTATTTTAGTTCATATATATATATATATATATATATATATATATATATATATATATATATACCGGGTGTCAACGAATCTATTAGATAAGTCATAATTTCTAGAGTATTATGTGTATCAAAATGAGAATTGGTACAGGTAAATGTTATGTGAAGAGGAGAGTTTTCTCATATTTTCCATTTTCCGGTCACTTCCGGTTTCACCGGAAATGGCCCTGGTTTTGAATTTTTAAATGGAACACCCTGTATATTTTAACATTTTTGGATTTCTGAGACAATTCTAGATCAGAATGTGACATTTTAAAAACTTTTTACGTCTACTTCATTTTTTTAGAGCCACTTTTAAAATTGCATCTAGGTGGCCATGATCGGACGCAAACTAATCTAAGGGCCTTAGGTGATGTCAAAAAAATACAATCGCAAAGTTTTAGTTACTAGTATGAAAGACAGGAATAAGACAAGTTGACAAAATTACGTTTTCATTTCTAACTATTAATTTTCAAATGGCGACCCCTTTTTGACAACTACTTTTCGAAAAAAGGGTTCTTTGACGAATCTAACGGTACTAATTTTTTTGCGATTGGATTAGACATAAGAACAGAAATTAAATATTATTAAGCAAAATACTGGATAATTTATTTACTTACGACAAGTGCGCCATGGACAGCCATGATGCATAATAATTTGCAACTGTTTTTATCAAGTCTTCTTTGGAAAACTAAGCATTCACTTAAGTAGATAATGACAGTGACATACGCTCTAAGAACAGACGTAAAAGTTTTTTTCACTTTGAGTATACACTATTTTAACGAAAATTTAAACTAAACTTAACGAAAATTAAGAAACTTTTACGTCTGTTCTTAGAGAGTATGTCACTGTCATTATCTACTTAAGTGAGTGCTTTGTTTTCCAAAGAAGACTTGATAAAAACAGTTGCAAATTATTATGCATCATGGCTGTCCATGGCGCACTTGTCATAAGTAAATAAATTATCCAGTATTTTGCTTAATAATATTTAATTTCTGTTCTTATGTCTAATCCAATCGCAAAAAAATTAGTACCGTTAGATTCGTCAAAGAACCCTTTTTTCGAAAAGTAGTTGTCAAAAAGGGGTCGCCATTTGAAAATTAATAGTTAGAAATGAAAACGTAATTTTGTCAACTTGTCTTATTCCTGTCTTTCATACTAGTAACTAAAACTTTGCGATTGTATTTTTTTAACATCACCTAAGACCCTTAGATTAGTTTGCGTCCGATCATGGCCACCTAGATGCAATTTTAAAAGTGGCTCTAAAAAAATGAAGTAGACGTAAGAAGTTCTTAAAATGTCACATTCTGATCTAGAATTGTCTCAGAAATCCAAAAATGTTAAAATATACAGGGTGTTCCATTAAAAAATTCAAAACCGGGGCCATTTCCGGTGAAACCGGAAGTGGCCGGAAAGTGGAAAATATGCGAAAACTCTCCCGTTCACATACCATTTACCTGTACCAATTCTCATTTTGATACACATAATACTTTAGAAATTATGACTTGTATAATAGATTCGTTGACACCCGGTATATATATGCAATTTTTTGTTAGAAACTGTATGTTTCGGCGGACCAAAACGGTCACTTGTTTTCAGTTTTTCCAGTTTATCTCCAAAATTAAATGTTGTATAAAAATTTTCTATCAAAAGTTGTAGATAATTGAATTATCTATCGATTCGTTTATATAAAATTAGAGGTGGCGCCACTAGTTATTGAGATATTTTTTTTTTTCACAAAAAACGTCATTTTCCTTTGCTTAAAATAAAACTATACTTATTTACAAACTATTGTCTCCGTAGTATATATAGATATTATATATCTAAAAGAGTTTGCTAAATATAGAATCAGTGTGATTAATATTTTCTGAGAAAATTGACTTCAAAGTCGAAAGTTTGACTTTGATTTTATGCTTTCCTAATTAATATACAGCAACCATTCATTTATATGACATATATTTTTAAGATCCAGGTCATAAATGACAACACAGAAAATCCACTACCAAGTACAATAACAGCAAGAAAAACCAGAGAAAAGAATAGCCACGTCATCCACTCTTAGAGTGACTAAAACATATAGAATTACTAGTTATTTCAAACCTGTTACTTATGGTAGGAGACATACTGTATACATAATTAATACTCCCACACAAAACCGATTTGAAAGGGCCTCAATAGAAGAGGATGGCTTAGTTGCTGAAAAAATAGAAAAAAAAACAAAGCAAAAAATCCAAAAACAACAATAGGACAAAATCAAGATAATAAACCTAAAAACAAGATACAAACGGAAACAAACATGAAAAATAAAGCAAGAGATACCATGAATAAAACACAAAAGTAGAAAATTAAAAAGAAAAACCACCTCCAATAATTATTGAAGGTTATGTAACTAAAATTTTCCCTAGCCTGTAAGACGATCTGAAGAACTCTACTAAGATACAATCATCACTAGAATTTACTAAATATGACACCATTTTATATTTCAATGATTTTAAAACTTGTCGTCGTATCTTAAAGAACGGTGATACTACATATTAGAGGAAGAGACCCATGTATAAATTATTAGAGGTATTGATCACGGACTCCATCAGAAGATGTGAAGAATGAGTTAATCGATAGATATGGCAAACACCAGAAAAAAGAGGAAAAAAAAATGCAGAAGCATCCATAACCTAAAATAATACTTAGTTAGATCATATTAGTGAATTCGGAGGGAAGATTTTAATGGCAATCAACAACTTCATAATAATAACAACGACAGTATTTTTTGATTCTCGACAGTTACTTTGACGTGCCAACAAAACTTTGTCCCCAAAATGGCGACGAGCATACTACGGATAATTTTAGTGTGACAGCTCAATTTCAATCTATCATCCAATTTATTTTATGACATTCATGACTGTTAAATGTCAGTTTGACATTTAAAAACTATTTTGGATAGGCTTAGATTATGAAAGAATAATCTGAAGGGATGGGTATTTTTTTCATTATTTAATAAAGAAATAGAAATGTAGGTTGACGTGATCAAAACGTTCTCGCATTATGCCGGTTGCACACGAGGCCAGGACAGTAAGACAGTCCAGTGGAACAGGTCGTACCCTACCGTTTTAAAGGTAGATCTACAGTTTTTTAACCGTTCTATCTGTTTTTATAAGTGATCTACCGTTTTTTACTCTCCGTTTGGGTTATGATTTATTATCTTTTTCTTCTTCAAGTGCCTTCTCCATTGCGGAGGTTGGCAATCATAATAGCTATTTTAATTGTTGAGGCAGTTGCTCTAAATAGTTGTTTTGAACTGCATCCAAACCATTCCCTTAGGTTTTTTAGCCATGAAATTCGTCATCGTCTGCCACTTATTTTGCCTTGGATTATGAGCCGTAAGATGCTGTACTTTTCTCCCCGCATAATGTGTCCGAAATATTGCAGTTTTCTGTTTTATTGTGATCTCGACTTCCTTTTCTTTTCTTTCCCCATTCTTCTCAACATCTCGGCGTTCGTAACTCGATCCACCCACGAAACCCTCTGAATTCTTCTATAGGCCCACATTTCAAAAGAGTTAAGTCTTCTCATTGCCTCTCGATTCAGTATCTATGCTTCCATTCCATAATATAGAACACTGTATACGTAACATTTAGTCAGTCGTATTTTCAGGGTTAACGTTAGACCTTTGCTGCAAATAACCTTTTTCATTCTAATAAAGTGCTTTCTCGATTCTGGTTTTTAGTTCGACGATATAGTCATTATTTTCTGTTATTAGGGTTCCCAAGTAAGTGAACTTCTTAACACTTTCTATGTGCTAGCCTCCTACCATAAGGGTTTCATTTTTATTGGTGTTGTTCTTACTAATTATCATGAACTTGGTCTTTTTCGTGTTAAGAGAGAGAGTCCATATTCTCCACTAACTCTTAATATTTTATTCATTATTTTTTCTAGGTCTTTCAAACTATCAGCTATTATTATGGTGTCATCTGCATACCTAATATTGTTGATTAAAACTCCTTTTACTTTTATCCCTGCTGTTTCAGATTCAAGACTTTCCAATATGACCTCTTCAGAATAAGCGTTAAATAGTAAAGGTGACAATATACACCCTTGTCTGACTCCCCTTTGTATTTCCTGTCCAATTTTTACTGCCGTTAACTGATTATTATATATTTATTTAATCTAATTACAACAAACTATTACTATCGCATAATATTATCATTTTATTAATTATAAAGTAGATATGCTACGAAATCTAAACGATTTCATGTTTAAAGGCCATGAATTATCTTCAATTCACTAGGTGGCGCTACGCCGCACACGTAAGCCCGTTGTTATTCTACTCTTGTTTACCAGTGTAATAAAAAAGGACGTGCTTGTCTTCAAAAGCAAACTAGCATTCCATCTACTGTCCTGGGCCAACCCTACCGTTTAAGTAAGTCCGTTGTTTTTCTATCCTAGTTTACCAGTGCACAATAAAAAATAACAGATACAAATCTGACTTTTCACATATAGAACAGATTTTGTATACAGAGAGATAGAAATTACGCAATTAATATTTTCAATTCTCCTTTTTCGGCAAGTTAATTAAAAAAAAATGAAGAAAATCGATTTGTATTTACATTGATTTTTTTAAGTTTAACGAGCTATATTGGCAACGCTGCTGGTTTGAGACAGTTGCTCTGCCCTAATTTTACCGTGCACACGGAGACAATACTGGCCTGGCTCGGCTACTGGCTTCGTGTATAAGCGGCTTTGGAGTTCTTTGTCGTGAGCCGGCTCAGATTACTTGTGGTAATATGACAGCTGGACTACTTTTAAAGTTAAGTAAAGAGGAGCCGACAACGCTGCTAAATTTATATAAACTTACAAATGTGTCAATTTTACAATACATTTTAATACACTATGCAACAATTGAAATGGAGGTTGTATTGTGAGATCTCACAACTTATAAATTGAAACTGCCAAAAAAACATTTAAAAAAATATATTTTTATTGTGAATGTAAAATATTATTTTAGAGATGTTTCACAATTTTAGCTTATTGAAGCCCAAATTTTT
The DNA here is from genome assembly GCA_034092305.1 of Diaprepes abbreviatus. Classification (NCBI taxonomy): domain Eukaryota; kingdom Metazoa; phylum Arthropoda; class Insecta; order Coleoptera; family Curculionidae; genus Diaprepes; species Diaprepes abbreviatus. The sequence continues at coordinate 226,502 of JASJET010000014.1, read as the reverse complement.
TACGACGGTATAAATATCTTTTATACTGTCGACATAATAATCGGGCTTCCATATTTCATCAAAATTCCAGTTCTCTAAGTCTTCTTTGGTAACGGAACCCGTAAGCGGCATTAGTTTTTGGTAACCAAACTTCGTTGCGAACGCCATATCCATTTCTGGACTAAAATAAAATATTTCTTTACATAAATGTATTCAAAATATTATTATTTTTAACTTACGAATCACCAATAAACAAAATACGTTTTGGATCAAACGGTCCCAATTTTTCAACCATGAAATCATTTAACACTCTACCGGGTTTTGATAAAATTATCGGTTCTTTCCCGGATACTTCTTGAACCGCTTTTATGAAGTATGAAGTACCTAAAAAATAAAATAAAACTTTGGTAAACACAAATTTCTTGCATGTATTTAAAAACTTCTAGGGGTATAATTTCAGTTAATAAGTAATTATCAAAATTAAATAAATTTAAAGCATTAAAGTATTCGGTATCATCTTCGGGAAATGTTTAAAAGGAAATACTATGTTTTATACCACTAAATTTATTATGAAAACAATGACCGCAGTTTCAACTCACAGAGTCAATTTGAAACTGAATTATAAAGGTAGACTAAGTATTCAATACAGAAACATGAGAAAATTTAACAATAAATAAAAACTACGTGAGAAATTGCATTATTACAAAGGGGAGGTACTAAATTTTGGGAACAAATTATTATTTGGCGACAAAAAATAACGGGGAAAACCCAAGTTCTGTCTGGTCATTAAGCAAATTTACATTCTTATTTTTACTATGTTTATATATTTCTAAAGATTCAAGAATATTTAACTTTTGGCCCTTTGTTGAATAATGTAATATGTCAGTGTTGCTTAAATCAGGAAAACTATGGCTGTGTTCTAAGCAATGGTTGACAAAGCTCGAGTCTGCTTTTTGTAGTCTATATGATCGGTGGTGTTCTGAAAAGCGAGTTTTAAAGCTTCTACCACTTTGTCCAATACACAAGCTATCGCACTCTGAGTATTTTAATTTCATTAGGAGTTTATAAGTTAAAATGTTCAGAGTGTGATAGCTTGTATATTGGATAAAGTAGTAGAAGCTTTAAAACTCGCTTTTCAGAACACCACCGATCATATAGACTACAAAAAACAGACTCGAGCTTTACCAACCATTGCTTAGAACACAGCCATAGTTTTTCTGATTTAAGCAACACTGACATATTACATTATTCAACAAAGGGCCAAAAGTTAAATATTCTTGAATCTTTAGAAATATATAAACATAATAAAAATAAGAATGTAAATTTGCTTAATGACCAGACAGAACTTGGGTTTTCCCCGTTATTTGTTGTGGCCAAATAATAATTAGCTCCCAAAATTTACTACCTCCCCTTTGTAATAATGTAATTTCTCAGGTAGTTTTTATTTATTGTTAAATTTTCTCATGTTTCTGTATTGAATACTTAGTCTACCTTTGTAATTCAGTTTGAAAATGACTCTGAGTTGAAACTGCAGTCACTGTTTTCTTAATAAATTTAGTGGTATAAAACATAGTATTTCCTTTTAAACATTTCCCGAAGTAGATATTTAATTTGTTGGTACACACATACCGATTTTATGATATCCTTTTCTAATTGCATTTTTTAAATGAGTATCATATGATAATCGGTACGTCAATTCTGATATGAATATATGGTTGCCTAAATTATTATTATTGTTATTTTCAATATGTAAACAATATTTACCAATAAAAATAAGATTTTAAATCTTCTTTTTGTTAATATTAGTTGTAAACTTCGCATTTACAGTAATTTCTAACACTTAAAAACACCGAAAAAAGTCTCAACAAAAAATTAAACTGAAAGAAAGGATAAGTAAACATGTTTATGTCTGTCAAACATCAAAAAAGCGTCTCTCCCACCGACCATAAACAGCCTTCAAACAAATCTATTGTTGTTTAAATCTAGGATATGATCGAAGGACAACATCATCAGAAATTAAACTGATTACATTCTTGTTACCTCACCGGACAATATTAAAAAATGTTTAAATATAATTTATTACGGGGAAGATAAAGCAAAAAAAGCCATTTTTAACGAACACAAGTTTGTTTAATTCCGTTAAGCCAAATTAGAGTTATCAGCACTTTAATGTTTTAAAGGATGGAGCGGGGGTTCCCAAACTCTTTCAATTAGCGGCGTATTTCTAGGTTCAGTATTTTGTCATGGCGCCCTGGTCGAAATATGTATACGGTCGTGTTCGACAAAGTATCGTGTAAGGTTTGTGCTTTACAAGCTGTCTACTACATAGTAGCAAACCACAACGAACACTGCATTGAACACGACTGTACATTGACACTAATGACAAAGCACAGCAAATGAAAACAACTACAATCTGAAGCTCATATACTTTGTTATTCACCCTATATGGCACGGAATATTGCGGCCAAAATACGTGCCTTTCAAAAAGTTTTACTTTTGGGATTTATGGGGGTCCAATAAAGTTACTTTTTAAAATTATTTTCATTTTATACAGTGTGTCCCAAAAGCTCTCAAAGTATCAAATTTGTGTTTTTTTTTAAATGGAGCCCCCTATATATAATTGCATTTCTGGATTTTCTGATCAAAATAAGTGCCTATTTTAATAAGGTTTATAGTACCTAAACCTTAAGGGTTTTTAAATAATTTGAATTTTGACAAAATCTAACCTAATTTTCATGTTTCAAATACTTAAGAAGTATTTCAGTTATGTACTCGAAATTTTGCAGTAAAGTGTAACAATAAAGCATATTTTATATCTCAATTATAATAAACTTGCTATATTATACAGGCTGTCCAAAAATTAAAACTAATTAAATAAAAATTTTAAGTGTCTATAACTTGATTAATTTAAATAGAGCACTAGACTTTTTAACTTACCAGAAAATGTTTCTTTTAAATACCTATAGAATGGTATAAGGGTATTCTATAGCTAGGTCTTCGCGTTTTCACAGAATATGCCAAATAATCGTTTTTTGCACCATTTTATGTTTTTTGAATAGATGTTCAAATGTATCTGGTTGCCTATGGCATTTGAAAATGACAGATCATTTACAACTATAAGAATAATAATCAGGAATATCTTTACAAATGTTCAAAAACTTGGAACGCGATTTATAGTCGTCCAACAGGTTATAACAGGAATAATGCTAATATATTGACACAAAACCGAAGCAAAATATTTATGGTAGATGTTCGAAATGTCGACCATCCATTTCCAAACACTTACATATTCTTTTTTCAAAACCATTGCTAACCGTTTGGAAAGCGTCTCTTATGCCTATTTTCATATCTTGTGGTGTTGTCGGGGGCGCATTGTAGACAATTCCTTTTATGTATTCCCATAAAAAAAAATCTGCTGCAGTTAAGTCAGAACATCTCTAGGGCCAATTTTGAAATCCATCTCTCCCAATCCACCTGTTTCGAAAGTTGACATTCATAAATTTCCGAACCTCGCGATATTAATGAGGCGGAGCTCCATCCAGTTGAAGCCACATAGTTGTTCTAATATATAAAAGGACATCTTCTAATAACACTGGAGGTTGGTGTAAAAACAATCGCGCAATATCAAACCTTTTAAAGGCCCTTCAAAAAAGTAGAATTCAGTTAAGTATAGACCCAGTATTCCTTGCCACACATTAATCGACCACCTATTCTGGTTTCTCATAACTCTGTATTCATGCTGATTTGAATCAGAATAGTAATGGCAGTTGTTTCTATTCATGAAACTGTTGTTATGAAAAGTACATTCATCACTAAACAACACATTATCAAAAAAGTGTTAATTTTCTGCCACTTTATCTAACACCCACAAGCAGAATTCAGTTCGGATGTCAAAATTATTTCCATGAAGCTATTGGAAAAGCTGGATTTTATAAGAATCCTTGAAACACTTGCTTGGCTAATGTTAGTATTTTCGGATATAGGATTCTGACTAATATTGGGATTTTCGGTCACGGAACCAAGTACAGTAAAAACATTTTCTTCATCCTCAGTAACAGGTTCTCATATAACAGGTTTTTTATAATTGACACTTTCACTTTCCCGAAACTGGTTTAATAGTCTCACAAAAACGGCTGGTTTAGGATGGTTTCTTTCAGAAAACCTTTGAGCATAGACTCGAGAAGCCAACAAACAATTTTGGTGACATTCTCCAAGGAAAAAAATCATATCAATACGATCTTCCTTTGGATAAATCTTCATTTTGACAAAATAAAAACACAACAATATTCAAATAATTGAATTCAATAAATGAAGTTTCACAGTTACAAAAAATAATACCGTTATTATAGCAACAGGCTTTGCAGACTAAATGAATTATCTGACGTTTCTAAATGCCATAGGCAACTAGATACATTAGAACATCTATTCAATGAACACAAAATGGTGCAGAAAACGATTATTTGGTGTATTCTGTGAAAACGCGAAGACTTAGCTATAGAACACCCTCATACCGTTCGATAGGTATTTAAAAGTTACAGTTTTTGGTAAGTTAAAATGTATAGCGTTCTATTTAAATTAATCAAGTTATAGCCACTTAAAGTTTTTATTTGATTAGTTTTAATTTTTGAACACCCTGTATAATATAGCAAGTTTATTATAATCGGAATATAAAATATGCTTATTGTTTCATTTCACTGTAAATTTCGAGTACATAACTGAAATACTTTTTAAGTTTTTGAAACATGAAAATTAGGTCAGATTTTGTCAAAATTCAAATTATTTAAAAACCCTTAAGGTTTAGGTACTATAAACCTTATTAAAATAGGCACTTATTTTGATCGTAGAATCCAAAAATGCAATAATATATACAGGGTTCCATTTAAATCAACACAACTTTGCTACTTTCAGAGATTTTGAGACACCCTGTATGATATGAAAATAATTTAAAAAAGTAACTATATTAGACCCCCATACATCCCAAAAGTAAAACTTTTTGAAAGTCATGTATTTTGACCGCAATATTCCGTGCTGTATAGGGTGAATAACCCTGTATAGGTATATACAGGGTGATTCAAAAATCGATCACGAAATTTAAGGGGGTGATTCTACTTGACAAAATAAGGGTAGAGCTTCATATAATTTTTTTTCAAAATGTCATTCGTTTTCGAGTTACAAGCCGTCCAAGTTCAAGTTTTTATTTTTTGTTTTTTGAATTACTCGCTTACAGGAAAACCGATTTGACTAATATTTGAAAGATAGGCTAAGTCTTCTACGCTTCATCATTTTAGTAACAATTCACATTGATTGTTTGCCGCTAGAGGGCACTTTACCTACATTGAAAATGGTTTTTTTGTCATAATTTTTTAGTGTTGACAGCTACAGTAGTTTTTGGCATAATTTCTGAAAGACTGATGCCAGGCCTTTAAAAAAGGTGCTCTTTATTTACATCGGTAAACCCAACGGTTTAGACGTAAATCACCCTTAAAAATTAAGTGGTAAATTTACTTTTCTCATTTCATTACCACCAGCTACCAGGTAAATAGCTATCAAAGTATACTAGAGCTGTCAGTTTAACATCAAATAAATTCGCTTTTTAAACTATTTAATTTATAATCTTAAAATAACTAATAATGGCTAATCAGTAAATATTCATATTATGGATTATTGCGATATACATTTAATTGATAAAAATTAATGAAACAGTACTAAACAAACTAAAAAAGATTCTCAAAATGTCCCCCATTTTCTTCAATACATTTCCTAACACTCTTCAAAAAATGTCGCCTAACTCGATGAAAAATTTCTGGTGTTTCTTTAATAATTTGGCACTTTTCGATTATCCTGAAGCGAAGATCCTCGACGTTGATTACTGGAATATCGTACACCAATTGTTTCAAATGACCCCAAAAGAAAAAATCCATAGGATTAAGGTCTGGTGACCTCGCTGCCCATGCCAATGGTCCACTTCGTCCTATCCATCGCTCAGGATACGTTGCATTCAAATACTGTCGGACACGTATACTAAAGTGGGGCGGAGCTCCGTCTTGGAGGATCCACATGTTGGCCCTTACTTCCAATGGCACATCTTCCAGATACAATGGGAGACGATTTTGGATAAAATCTAAGTATACGTCACCAGTTAATGGGCCATCAAAGAAATGAGGACCAATAAGGTAATCTCCTATTATCCCTGCCCACACATTTAGTGAAAATCTACGCTGATGTTTCGTTTCTACCACATTGTTTGGGTTCTCGTAAGCATATGTGTGGATGTTGTGTAGATTTGTTATGCCATCACGAGTGAAACCAGCTTCGTCAGTGAATAATATGACGCCAATTAATCGATTATCGTGTTCATATTTAGCTAGGATCTGATTGCACATTTCCAACCGTCTCGGCCGATCATCGTCATAAAGAGCCTGCACCTTTTTTGAATGAAACGGGTAGAGTTGTTCTTCTCTTAGTATCCTCCATGAACTAGCCTGACAGAGCCGCACTTCATTCCCAATTTTTCTAGTACTAATACCTGGATTATCTTCAATAATTTCAAGCACTCTTTCTTCTTGTTGCACGTTTCTAGCAGTTCTAGGTCTTCCCCTATTTCCATTATAACTTTTAAAGGAACCACATTCCGCAAGCCTCCTGTGCACACTGGAAAATGTTTGAGCGTGAGGGATATTTCTTTCCGGATAACTCTCCATATAATATCTTCTTGCCAACTCTGCATTACCATTTGCTTTTCCATAACAAAAATGGATATCACAATATTCGATATTTGAATATTGGTGATTAGCCATTATTAGTTATTTTAAGATTATAAATTAAATAGTTTAAAAAGCGAATTTATTTGATGTTAAACTGACAGCTCTAGTATACTTTGATAGCTATTTACCTGGTAGCTGGTGGTAATGAAATGAGAAAAGTAAATTTACCACTTAATTTTTAAGGGTGATTTACGTCTAAACCGTTGGGTTTAGCGATGTAAATAAAGAGCACCTTTTTTAAAGGCCTGGCATCAGTCTTTCAGAAATTATGCCAAAAACTACTGTAGCTGTCAACACTAAAAAATTATGACAAAAAAACAATTTTCAATGTAGGTAAAGTGCCCTCTAGCGGCAAACAATCAATGTGAATTGTTACTAAAATGATGAAGCGCAGAAGACTTAGCCTATCTTTCAAATATTAGTCAAATCGGTTTTCCTGTAAGCGAGTAATTCAAAAAACAAAAAATAAAAACTTGAACTTGGACGGCTTGTAACTCGAAAACGAATGACATTTTGAAAAAAAATTATATGAAGCTCTACCCTTATTTTGTCAAGTAGAATCACCCCCTTAAGTTTCGTGATCGATTTTTGAATCACCCTGTATTGAATTGAACACAAGAATATGTTATTAAAGACAACTAGGAAAAAAACGTAAAGCGACGGGTGAGTTTGGTGACTGCCACACATTTTTTTCAAAGCAAGGGTTAAGGCTTGATATTGCCACTCTCATTTCCTACTCCTTACTTGATCTTTGAGCGATATTTGCTCTTTATTTCAGCTACAGCTGAAAATGCAGTTTCGCAAAAGGAATGGGAATCCTTATAGCTTTTAAAGTGGAATATTCATTCTTGACGGTTATCCAAAACTCCACCAAATGGGAAGAAGCGAATTTTTTTAAGGCAAGAGAGTTCAGTGAGACTCTCTTCCTTCCGTAAAGGGAATTCTGGTGCAGCTTGACCATAGAAAGGATCTTGGATTCACGAAAAATTCTCGACGTTTTCTTCCGCAAAGTATTTTGCAAACCATTTAGAGAGCTTTGGAAGGTGTTCCTTGAAAAGGAACAGCAAGTCTTAAGAGACAACGACCTCAATAGAGGACGCGTATTTATGCAAATGTGGGAAATATTCTTGACCACATTCTCAATAATTTTTCTTATCCACAACTGCAGTTTTCTCCTAAACGTTACCATCGTCTGTAATAGTTTCAAGATGGGCATATTATTGCCTTACAGAAACAGATTCAGTTTGTCAAATTATCGCAGAAATATGTCAGTTTTAGTAAAAAGTCCGGTATCAGTAGACCAGAGTTTATCTGTAAAATATTGGGGTTTCGTGGATGTGAAATGGAACATGGAGATTTTTACATGAGAGGCTTCAGAATAACCTGAATAACGATAAATTTGATATAAATTAACGAAAAACACGTTTTTTTTTTCAACTTTTCTGTCGGGTAACTTTGAAGGTATTCATTTTAGAGGAAAGTTGAAAAGGAAAAAAAGTTTCGTGGTTAAATTTGCCATAAGATAGATTTAGTCGGAAATCTTAAAATGCAATTTCCTTATTGCAAAATAGCAATAATTAAAAAAAAGGTAAAAAAGCAGATTTTTAATCCATTTTTTTCGAACATTTAAATTTCTTTGAGAACCTTCATGTTAGAGCAAAGAAAACTTTATGCCATGATAATATAACTCGCTGAAATTCGTTAGGATCGAATAGATAGTTTTTGCACAATAATTTTGCAATCCGATTTCGTGTACAAAAATTAACCATTTTTCAAGTTTGTCTGAGTCCAAAATATGACGTTAACATATTTAAATTTATTTTCGACATATAGTAGGGAACTCAAGTTTTCCAATGCTTTTTTCAGAATCAAAATCAGATCATTTGGACGCCCTCAGGAACTGTTTAAAAACATTGTTGATATTTTTGCTTATAAACAAATAGATTATCTTGGCGGATTTTCATTGTTTTTTTTTTCTGCAATACATGATTTAAAAGTACTTGGAAAGACGCTTCTTGTCGCGAAAAAAATTTCAAATCCGTCAATTGGTTTCCGAGATATAAATTGTCAAACTTGACAGCCTGTTACGGTGAATCTATAAACAATACAGACCTGATTCTTGAACCAAAAACTTTGTCTTGCCGAGTTCTTTTTTGATACAAATATTTAAATGTCTATGTTATCGGAAACTTTAATATAAAATGAAAAGAAGATGGCCCACGCGCGTGAAAAATGAAAAAAAGAGGGGTGGGGAGCTCTCATTTTAAAATTAATTCGAAGATTCAAAATACATATCTGAAAAAAATTTTCATTTTCTCAGCTTCTAATGGAGCGATTTTGATCATTTTTTTTAAACCGATGTACCGCAAATAATGGAGCTCAAATATCATAATGTCATGTGCCCATCATGCATTCATTTTGTTATAAACAAATGACGTTATTTATACATCATACTTACAGCATACTGCATCCTAGATTATTGGACTTTCCAAGCTAATCTTTGTTTATTACTATAATTAAGCATACCATAACGATATATGTCATAGTCATACCCACCCTTTTTTTTTCATTTTTTACGCGCGTGCGCGATGTTCTTTTCATTTTTTATTAAAGTTTCCGATAACATAAACATTTAAATATTTGTATCAAAAAAGAACTCGGCAAGACAAAGTTTTGGGTTCAAGAGTCAGGTCTGTATTGTTTATAGATTCACCGTAACAGGCTGTCAACTTTGACAGTTTGTATCTCGGAAACCAATTGACGGATTTGAAATTTTTTTGATGAAAAGAAGCGTCTTTACAAATACTTTCAAACCATGTATTGCAAAAAAAAATCCTATGAAAATCCGCCGTGATTTGTTTATAAGCAAAAATATCAACAATATATTTAAACAATTCCTGAGGGCATCCAAATCATCCGATTTTGGTTTTGAAAAAAGTGTTGGAAAACTTTAGTTCCCTACTATATGTCGAAAATAAATTTAAATACGTTAACGTGATATTTTGGACTCAGACAAACATCTAAAAACAATAAGCCCTGGTCTACAGTAGTTTGCGTGACCTTCCTCTTCCAGAATAGTGTCAGTTTGTTGATTTAACTGAAATGCACGGGCTCTGTTTTTTGAATAGTCTAGCTTTCAGTGGCCTAGTTTTTATGTAGTTTATTAAATCTATGATACGTTCGAATACAAAATTCAATTCACAGCTCATCGACTTCGACGCAAGTGCTTTCCTATGAATGATGCAATGGATCCACATAGCATGGGGTGATTTACTGCGAATAAGCTCTTGCAATCCTCTATAGCGGCCAGATATTGATTGAGTGCCGTCAGTACATACACCGATACACTTTTCTCAATCTAAATTATTTTTTTTATAAACTTGTCAAGAATTTCAAACAAGTCTTATGCCTTTGCGACTTCAGTGATGCTTTTGCAGAAGAGAAGGTTTTCAACAATAATATTATCACGCAGAAAGCATACGGAACAAATAATCTTTCTTACTGTCAGTAGCTTCAAGTTGCAGACCAAATTTCTTGTCTTCCATTTTTGTCTATTAATGGTCGAATACGGGCTTCTGGAACATACTCCGCTCTCTCTCGCGTTTGGCCAACAGCGAATTCTGCGTTGCCAAACTTAACTTTAACTCCATGTTATGGGGAACTGGTCTCCGCAACCTACGCAACGAACGGTTTATGCAGTGCATGCGATTGGAATTGTTTATTTTGTACCGTCAAATATAAGTAAATTTAGATTCCGTAAAAGAGGAAATAGGAGCGCTTTGCCGCGCCCCTGTTTTCTCTTTACGGCGTTCCAGGGAGCTGCGGCGCATATTTTGGAAGCCCCCGCTCCAAGAGGCCACGATAAGCTAAAAAATTTAAAGCAAAATTAATTAAAAATATTAATGTCCGTCAAACGTCAAAAATGACCCCTCCCCTACTTACCTATCAGTTGACAACCCCTAAAAGGTACAGTTGGCACCGCAGTGCCTGCTAGAAACAGAGCATTGTTTTTTGTGATATACGCTACACATTTCTGCAACATTTCAAAATTTACATTCATACTAGAATCTATCACTACAGCTCTGACATTTGGTCTTATCGATTTTATAATTCCTGTAAGACCATCTGCTGTTTCTGCGACGGAAGTCATCTAAAATAAATACAAAATAACCTGATTTAATTCACAATGATATCATTTTTCCTTTATTTTGTCTTTTCTCGGGTTTAGGTTCTATATTTAACAAAAAATGCAAAACAATTGTCGTTTCGCCCTTTATTTAAGGCATTTTCAAAATTTTTTCTTCCCAAAAATATTTTTATATAATTAAAACATTCACATAAGAACATGTCTACAATTTTAAAAAACAAACAAGACACTTTAAAAACAGTATTTAAATTTTTAAAATTTTTAAAAATATTTAATTTTACCGGTACATACCTTGACATGTTGTTACTCTATTACTAAATAAAATTCAATCTTTACATCGTCTACTGAGGATACATGGAATGCGAATGGGTTTTATTTTTTATATTTTACGATGGAAAAAAATAAATAAGGTATACGTTTAGTTTTATGTTTAAGAGGATATTCAATTTTTGATTTTTATTTGACAGGATCGAATACTTAATATTTTTGTTTAAATTAGGCTTGTGTAAATGCGGCTCAAATTTCCCATATCTGTTCTATCGTTAACAGTGTTTTTATCTTTTTTAATTTCAATCATTTCCTTTATCTGTAATTTTTGGTAATTCATATCTTTGTTTTTTATTATGGTACTGTTATAATCAAAAGTATGTTTTTCGTCCTGTGTGTTTGTTAAGCGTTTTTCTTATATTTATGGCCATTTAATCTGTTCTTCAGCAAGTGGCTCGTCATGCTTATATATTTTTTGGGACAATTTGTGCAAGGGATCGAATATATTACATTTGATTTATTCATGAGAGGAGTTTTACTTTTTAAATTTGTGAACAATGTATTTAATTTATTATGTGACTTGTGGCATACGATAATATCATGCTTTTTTAAAATGTATTTTATTTTTTCTGACAGCTCACTAGTGTAAGGTAATGCTACATATTTTTGCTGTTTATGTTCTATGTTTTTTGTTTTTACGTTATAATAAAACTTATATGTTCGTTTATCAATTGTTTTGGTGATAGTCTTTTCGTTGAAATTATTATTTATTAGTGTCTTTTTTACCTTTTGCAGTATTTTTGGTCGGAATTCTGGAGACGTTAGGGAGATAGCAGATAGAAGCAATAAAACAGTAGTTATGAACAAGGCAGATTACGAGACAAAAATGAACAACTTACTAAAGGACGAAAATACATATAAAAATATTAAGAGTGATCCAACGAACTTATATCAAAAGAAAAATAATACCTTCCTAAAAAAAATTGCTCAATGTGAAAAAACTAACTGAAAAAGATGCAAAAAAACTAACCATTCACAATGCCATTCCACCAAAAATATACGGCCTACCAAAATTACATAAACAAAATATACCACTAAGACCTATTGTCTCTTGTATACAATCGCCATTCTATAGTTTATCAAAATTCTTATCGGATTGCATTTCAAATATTACAGGCAAAAATGATTTTTTTATTAAAGATTCATTCGCCTTTAAAAAAATTATTGATACAATAAACCTACCTGAAAATTACAGACTCATTTCGCTAGATGTTGTACCTTTATATAAAAACATACAAAATCAACTTGTTCACACTATTTTAGCAGAAAAATGGGAAATTTTAAAAAAACATACATCGCTATCAAAAAATAATTTTATGGATGCTGTTGACCTCGTTCTAAATACAAATTACTTTCAGTACGAAAACACCTTTTACAAACAACTCGATGGATGTGCTATGGGATCACCAATTTCATCTACTATTGCTCAGTTAGTAATGGAATATTTAGAGGAAAAAGTTTTAGAAAAATTGAATTTTAATATAATATTTTTTAAACGTTTTGTTGATGATTGCATAGCAGCCGTACCACAAAATAACATAAATGAAATTCTCCAAGAGTTTAACAGTTTCAACGAAAAATTACAGTTCACGTCCGAAACAGAAAATAATAATAAAATAAATTTTTTAGATATGACACTTATAGGCAGAAAAAACAAAATTTTAACCGAATGGTACACCAAACCAACTTGGTCAGGTAGATATCTAAACTGTTTCTCTAATCATTCAAAAACTCAAAAAAAAAATAGTGTTATAATCGGTCTGTCTGATCGTGCTATCTCCCTAACGTCTCCAGAATTCCGACCAAAAATACTGCAAAAAGTAAAAAAGACACTAATAAATAATAATTTCAACGAAAAGACTATCACCCAAATAATTGATAAACGAACATATAAGTTTTATAATAACGTAAAAACAAAAACATAGAACATAAACATCAAAAATATGTAGCATTACCTTACACTAGTGAGCTGTCAGAAAAAATAAAATACATTTTAAAAAAGCATGATATTATCGTATGCCACAAGTCACATAATAAATTATTATTCACAAATTTAAAAAGTAAAACTCCTGTCATGAATAAATCAAATGTAATATATTCGATCCCTTGCACAAATTGTCCCAAAAAATATATAGGCATGACGAGCCAATTGCTGAAGAACAGATTAATGGGCATAAATATACGAAAAACGCCTCAACAGCGTTAAACAAACACACACAGGACGAAAAACATACTTTTGATTATAACAATATCATAATAATAATAAAAAAAATGAATTACCAAAAAATACAGATAATGGAAATGATTGAAATTAAAAAAGATAAAAACACTGTTAACGATAGAACAGATATGGGAAATATGAGCCACATTTACACAAGCCTAATTTAAACAAAAATATTTAGTATTCGATCCTGTCAAATAAGAATCAAAAATTGAATATCCTCTTAAACATAAAACTAACCGTATACTTTATTTGTTTTTTTGTGCATTGTAAAATATAAAAAATATATAAAAAATAAAACACATTCGCATTCCATGTATCCTCAGTAGACGATATAAAGATTGAATTTTATTTAATAATAGAGTAACAAAATGTCAAGGGATGTACCGGTAAAAATAAAATATTTTTAAAAATTTTAAAAATTTAAATACTGTTTTTATAGTGTCTTGTTTGTTTTTTAAAATTGTAGATATGTTCTTATGTGAATGTTTTAATTATATAAAAATATTTTTAGGAAGAAAAAATTTTGAAAATGCCTTAAATAAAGGGCGAAACGTCAATTGTTTTGCATTTTTTGTTAAATATAGAACCTAAACCCAAGAAAAGGCAAAATAAAGGAAAAATGATAATCTATGGTTCAAGAATCAAGAAAATAAATAAATAAATATATATATATATATATATATATATATATATATATATATATATATATATATATATATATATATATATATATATATATAAATATATACGAGGGCGGACCCAAAAGCAACGGGAATTGGGCTACAGTGGGGAGGGGGAGTGGGGGAACCCATTGTTCGACTAGGTGTCCGTTAGGGTCACGCCTCCTGAGTTAGTGAGCGAAGTTGTGTAGCTGTGAGTGCATCAGTTCGCGTGTGAGAACTTTTTTAGTAAAACAACTTTTTCCATTTTCACAAACGTGATGGCTGATTGTCGAGAGCAATGCGCGGCTGTGAAATTTTGTTTCCTGTTGGGTAAATCGGCCGGGGAAACTGTGGTAATGCTAAAGACTACTTATGTGGATGCTGCCCTAAGTAAAACCAGAATCTACTAGTGATTTTCACATTTTAAAAATGGAGAAATGTCAATTAAAGATCAATCCCGTTCAGGACGCCCCTCAACGTCAAGAAGTGACGAAAACGTCTACAAAATCAATGCTCTCGTTCGTGAAGATCGTCGCCGAACCATTGATCAACTATGTAAGGTGTCTGGAATGTTGTGGAGTTCAATTTAGAGGATTATATCCAAAGATTTGTACATGAGAAGGGTTGCAACCAAAATTGTCTTTAGCCTTCTCACAGACAAGCAAAGGATGCGTCGACTTCAGGCATGTTTTGAGCTTTAAAATCAGCTCGAAGAGAGTCCTGAATTTTTTACCAAGGTGATTAGTGCTAACGAATCATGGTGCTATTAAAACGACCCCGAAACAAAGCAGCAATCATGCCAATGGAAGACAGCTGACTCTCCTCGTCCCAAAAAAGCTCCCCGAGTGAAGTCCAACATCAAGACAATGCTCATTTGTTTCTTCGATTGCAGAGGTGTTGTTCACGCAGCGTTCGATCCCGGGGTCAAACTGTCAACCAAAAGTTCTACTTGGAAGTTTTGAAAAGTTTGAGGGAGAGTCTCCGGAAGAAAAGGGCAGATCTTTGGTGCACAGACTGGTTCTTCCATCATGACAATGCGCCAACCCACACTGCCATCTCCGTACAGTACTTTATGACCAAAAACGGCATGACACCGATTGTTCACCCCCCCTATTCACCGGATCTAATCCCCTGTGACTTCTTTTTGTTCCCCAGACTCAAATGGGACATGAAACGAAAACGCTTTGGCCAATATGGAGGAGGTAAAACAAAAATCGCTGGAAGGCCTAAAGGACATCCGGATAAATGAATTTTAAAACTGTCTTGGCAATGGAATCGTTTGGAAAAGTGCGTTGTGGTCAGTGGAGAATACTTTGAAGGTGATCAAAATTTGGTGTCAAAATATTAAGAAATAAAGAAGTTATGACGAATTCCCTTTTTTTTGGGTCCCCACTAGTATACATATATATATATATATATATATATATATATATATATATATATAAATTTATATATATGTATATTTCACAGACCTAGAAGAAAGTACCTTTCTGTATATTATTTTACATAATAATATTTTTTTATGTGTTCCAAATTTAACTGAATTATCTTTAAAAACAAATGATATAAATTTAAAAAACTAAAAATAATAATAAATCTTAATACCCTGTATCTTAAAAACTAAGCATTATCAGACATACGTAAAATTACCTCAAGAACCCTTTAAAACATTTTTTTTTAATTTATCTGTTTACCTCGTCACTAAAAACTTTAAAACCAGCAGTTTTTACTTCGTCTTTGAAAGTTTTTGATCCAGTTATATAAATCTCTTGATCAAAATTAATTTTCTTTAAGTACCATATGAGAGCTGTTGAGGTTCTAAAAATATAATAAATAAACACAAATTACAATGATAGGTATTGTATTTATCATAAGCATCTCATAACGATAACTAATAAAGGGTGTTTTTTTTATAGAGGTATAGAAATTTAAGTTGGCAACACTTTCTTAACTGGCGGCCATTTTGTCAGCTGTCAAGTGATTTATGTTTAGTTTGGTTTGGTATTTCAATATGAATAGACTGACGCCTGAACAACGCTTCCAAATTGTGCAAATTTATTTTGAAAATCATGGTTCTGTTCGAAATATGTATCGCGCACTACGTCCATTTTACGGTCAACATAATCGTCCATCAGAGCAATTAATTAGATTAACTATGGAACGTTTTCGCACCACGTTTACTCTAAATGATAATACGCATCCACAGAGACGTCGTACAGTGCGCACAGAAGAAGTCATTGCTGCTGTAGAGCGTAGCGTAGAGGAAGACCCGAATCAGTCTATCCGCCATCGTGCACAGGAATTGGATATGTGTCCATTCACTTTATGGAAGATTTTGCGGAAAGATCTTGGTTTGTGTGCTTACAAAATTCAACTCGTGCAAGAATTGAAGCCACACGATCACCTAGCAAGGCGTAGATTCGGTGAATGGGCCCAAAACAAGATTGCCGTTGATCCCGATTTTCATAAGCGAATTTTGTTTAGCGATGAAGTTCACTTTTGTTTGAATGGATACGTCAATAAACAAAACTGCCGTATTTGGAGTGATGATAATCCTCAAGTGTATGTTGAGACACCGTTACATCCAGAAAAACTGAGTGTTTGGTGTGCTTTATGGGCTGGTGGAATCATTGGTCCGTACTTATTTAAAAATGATGCTGGTCAGAACGTTACAGTCAATGGTGACCGCTATAGAGCCATGAACTGACTTTTTCGTTCATCAATTGAACAATCATGATGTGCAGGAGCTGTGGTTTCAACAAGATGGCGCAACATGTCACACAGCTCGTGCCACAATTAATTTATTGAAGGAAACGTTTGGTAACCGCATAGTTTCACGTTTCGGACCCGTGAATTGGCCTCCACGATCGTGCGACTTAACGCAGCTAGACTATTTTCTGTGAGGATATGTGAAGTCGCTAGTCTACGCTGATAAGCCCGAAACGATTGATCACTTGGAGGACAACATTCGCCGCGTTATTGCCGATATACGGCCACAAATGTTGGAAAAAGTCATCGAAAATTGGACCTCCGGATTAGACTACGTCCGAGCCAGCCGTGGCGGTCATATGCCAGAAGTCATATTTAAATTATAATGCCAGAAGGTTATCTTTCGAATAAAGTGAATTTCATGTCAATTTAAAAAATTCATCTTTGTTTTATTCCATTTAAAAGTTTTATACCTCTATAAAAAACACCCTGTACAATATATTCATTTTTTGCCAGTTGAAAATATTACAGCAAAAAACAAAAATTACACAGCTCCAAAAAAAAAAAAAAATTTAAACCAGTGAATCAGACCCATGTATTTTTATGAATCCGAGGTCGAAAATAATGATACACTCCCAAAATCATTAGCTAGAATCAAAAACATCCTTGGAATTGGTTGGAAATGAGATTAAGCTGCCAAAATAGTTGTTTTATCTTAATAAATCAAACCATACACAAATCTACCGTGTATTATATGCTAAAATATATTGGATTTGCAATACATCTCCAAGAAGGAGTGATAACTACCCATCATATATAAAAAATTTGAATTAAAATAGCAATGACTGCTGAAAAAGCTCAGAAAGCGTAAGTTTTATTTGTGATAAGAAATTGCACTAAGTCCGACCAGGGACGGATCCAGCCTCTCTCTTGGGGGGGGGGACGGTGATATCACAAAAGAGCAATATGGCAAACGAAAGCAAGTTGTCGACAGGGGGGGGAGACACCGGAAACATTCCCATTTCTAGTGTAAAAGGCAGGGTCGGGTCTATTTTCCTGAATTCAAAGCTCTTGGGAGGGGGGGAGCGATCGCAAGCATACACATTCCTATACTCTATTCAAGAACAAGAGAGAGTAATAAAACTGTTACCGAAACCTCCAATGTACCTGTTCCAGTTCCGCAGGTAACTGAGGACTGCCGTAAATTTAATTATACAGGGTGATTCAAAAATCGATCACGAAACTTAAGGGGGTGATTCTACTTGACAAAATAAGGGTAGAGCTTCATATAATTTTTTTTCAAAATGTCATTCGTTTTCGAGTTACAAGCCGTCCAAGTTCAAGTTTTTATTTTTTGTTTTTTGAATTACTCGCTTACAGGAAAACCGATTTGACTAATATTTGAAAGATAGGCTAAGTCTTCTGCGCTTCATCATTTTAGTAACAATTCACATTGATTGTTTGCCGCTAGAGGGCACTTTACCTACATTGAAAATTGTTTTTTTGTCATAATTTTTTAGTGTTGACAGCTACAGTAGTTTTTGGCATAATTTCTGAAAGACTGATGCCAGGCCTTTAAAAAAGGTGCTCTTTATTTACATCGCTAAACCCAACGGTTTAGACATAAATCACCCTTAAAAATTAAGTGGTAAATTTACTTTTCTCATTTCATTACCACCAGCTACCAGGTAAATAGCTATCAAAGTATACTAGAGCTGTCAGTTTAACATCAAATAAATTCGCTTTTTAAACTATTTAATTTATAATCTTAAAATAACTAATAATGGCTAATCGCCAATATTCAAATATCGAATATTGTGATATCCATTTTTGTTATGGAAAAGCAAATGGTAATGCAGAGTTGGCAAGAAGATATTATATGGAGAGTTATCCGGAAAGAAATATCCCTCATGCTCAAACATTTTCCAGTGTGCACAGGAGGCTTGCGGAATGTGGTTCCTTTAAAAGTTATAATGGAAATAGGGGAAGACCTAGAACTGCTAGAAACGTGCAACAAGAAGAAAGAGTGCTTGAAATTATTGAAGATAATCCAGGTATTAGTACTAGAAAAATTGGGAATGAAGTGCGGCTCTGTCAGGCTAGTTCATGGAGGATACTAAGAGAAGAACAACTCTACCCGTTTCATTCAAAAAAGGTGCAGGCTCTTTATGACGATGATCGGCCGAGACGGTTGGAAATGTGCAATCAGATCCTAGCTAAGTATGAACACGATAATCGATTAATTGGCGTCATATTATTCACTGACGAAGCTGGTTTCACTCGTAATGGCATAACAAATCTACACAACATCCACACATATGCTTACGAGAACCCAAACAATGTGGTAGAAACGAAACATCAGCGTAGATTTTCACTAAATGTGTGGGCAGGGATAATAGGAGATTACCTTATTGGTCCTCATTTCTTTGATGGCCCATTAACTGGTGACGTATACTTAGATTTTATCCAAAATCGCCTCCCATTGTATCTGGAAGATGTGCCATTGGAAGTAAGGGCCAACATGTGGATCCTCCAAGACGGAGCTCCGCCCCACTTTAGTATACGTGTCCGACAGTATTTGAATGCAACGTATCCTGAGCGATGGATAGGACGAAGTGGACCATTGGCATGGGCAGCGAGGTCACCAGACCTTAATCCTATGGATTTTTCCTTTTGGGGTCATTTGAAACAATTGGTGTACGATATTCCAGTAATCAACGTCGAGGATCTTCGCTTCAGGATAATCGAAAAGTGCCAAATTATTAAAGAAACACCAGAAATTTTTCATCGAGTTAGGCGACATTTTTTGAAGAGTGTTAGGAAATGTATTGAAGAAAATGGGGGACATTTTGAGAATCTTTTTTAGTTTGTTTAGTACTGTTTCATTAATTTTTATCAATTAAATGTATATCGCAATAATCCATAATATGAATATTTACTGATTAGCCATTATTAGTTATTTTAAGATTATAAATTAAATAGTTTAAAAAGCGAATTTATTTGATGTTAAACTGACAGCTCTAGTATACTTTGATAGCTATTTACCTGGTAGCTGGTGGTAATGAAATGAGAAAAGTAAATTTACCACTTAATTTTTAAGGGTGATTTACGTCTAAACCGTTGGGTTTAGCGATGTAAATAAAGAGCACCTTTTTTAAAGGCCTGGCATCAGTCTTTCAGAAATTATGCCAAAAACTACTGTAGCTGTCAACACTAAAAAATTATGACAAAAAAACAATTTTCAATGTAGGTAAAGTGCCCTCTAGCGGCAAACAATCAATGTGAATTGTTACTAAAATGATGAAGCGCAGAAGACTTAGCCTATCTTTCAAATATTAGTCAAATCGGTTTTCCTGTAAGCGAGTAATTCAAAAAACAAAAAATAAAAACTTGAACTTGGACGGCTTGTAACTCGAAAACGAATGACATTTTGAAAAAAAATTATATGAAGCTCTACCCTTATTTTGTCAAGTAGAATCACCCCCTTAAGTTTCGTGATCGATTTTTGAATCACCCTGTATTTAAATATTATACACTTTTATAAATTTACTGCAACAATAAAATTTCTGATAGTTCGATTTAATTTCTGTCACTGAGCAAAGTACACCTTACAGTGTGTCCTTAATGATTTATCTTGTTTGCGCTTGTTTTTATATATTATTTGAGATTAGTGAGATACCCTAAAATTTATTATTCCACCCCTATATTTATTCCAAAATGGTTAAACCAAAGCATTTTTTCCTCAACGAAAAACTTATTACGATGAATGTTTATGATGCTTTAAGATATCAGTATCTAGATAATAATGTTAAAAGCTTTGTTGAGATGTATTCCAACATGACAGGAGTTGGAAAATCTACTATGTACCGAATACTGAAGGAGAAAAAAACGACTGGAATTGTTAGTACTCCCAAGCCACATTCGATCACTTGCAGACGAAAAACCTCGTTGGAAGAAGAGATGAAAACTGCAATAAAAGGAGTTGTACATACATTTTATTATGAGAAGCAGGTTTCAACCGTCGACAAAATTCTAACTAAAATAAATGAAGATCGGAATTTACCTGAAATTTAAAAGAACTGAGCTCTGGAAATTGCTCAGGGAACTTAATTTTTGCTGGGAAAAACCAGATAGAAAATCGGTTCTTATAATCGTCCGGAAATTGTCCGTTGGAGAAGGAAATATTTCTCTCAAGTAAAAGGTAGAGTTGCTAGAAATCACACAACTTACAAAATTATTAATTTAACTGAATTTTTGAAATATATTTTTGAATAAAGTTACTGCAGAAAATTGGGAAAAATCCATATAATAAAAGAATAAAGCAAAATGTTGAAACTCGATCTCATGATCGGTGAGATACAGGAACCAATTATAATTAATTTGAACGAAGATGGCTTCACTGACTTTGATTACGAATTAGATACGTAATGTTTACCAGTGTAAATACAATTTATTATTACAATTTTTGTTTTTGTGGTATTTTATTGTTTAATGTTGTTTATATACATTTTTATTTGTTTATACATTTTTATTTTAGTGTGTCCCACTCTTTATTTTATATATATTTAATTCGAATTAGCCGTCATTTTTTTGTTATTTTATTATTGTATTTTTGTCTTTTTCTTAAGCGTGTAGAATTAACACGTTTATTTTATTTTTTTGGGGCTATCGGATTTCTATATAATAAAGTAAATTAAATTAAGATGTCAGTGCAATAGAAATAAAAATAAGTAGGTCTAATTTTAACTGTAATATATAAAAATTAATTACATTTGAATCCCTTTTTAGTGTTTAATTGTAATTCTGCAGATGGTTTAAGAAATAAATAAACTGAAACGTCAAATGTCCTAAAAATGTTTTTAATTAATAATAAACTGATCGATAGCCCCAAAAAGGATTTTACTATTATATGAACGAATTAATTTTTTTATTTATGTTTAACTTCTTGTATTTTTGACAATGGATATTCTGTAAGTTTTTAATTATTACTTAGAATTTTTGGAGAGAATAAGGCTACATTTAGTCGGAATGTGCCTAAAACGGTTCCTATGCCAAAATTGAAAATAATGAAAATACAGTTCTGAGTTGTGTTAAATATGTCAAAATTATCTATATTTTGTAATGTATGTGAATGATTAAAAAATCATAAGAAATAAAATAATATTATAAAAACTTTTTGTTTTATGTTTATTACCGAAATAATATTCTATGCCATAAATACTGAGTGATAAAATAAACCTCCTTCCGACGCCTTTGACAAGGATTAAAATCCTTTTTAACACTTGACACTTCCAAATATCTTCAACCCAAATAGTCCATTATTATAGACGGGTATTTTTGATTATAAAATTTCTGACCCATTCCCATTAAAAATATATGTGTTTAACATATTTTGCCAAAGATACCGGACTAAAAAACATAGGTATTTTGCGAAGAAAAAAAGGGTAAAAAAATGATGTATTACTCTCGCTAGTTCTTGAATAAACTATATTATTAGACGCAAAATCGGGTCTATTGTCCTGAACTCAAAGCTCTTGGGAGGGGGGGGGGCGATATATATATGCACTGGTGTTTTTCTAGTTTTCAATCAGTTCATCAGTAGAAAAAACCTTCAAAACGTTTCGCCAACATTTCAGCTGGCATTTTCAAGTCATGCTTCCTCGACGGCTGCTTGACCTTTACATATATATATATATATATATATATATATATATATATATATATATATATATATATATATATATATATATTATTTGGCAAAATATCTCATCACATACATTAATTTAAAAAAATATAAGTTCTTATCATATCTCTGATGAGATTACAAATTTTTTTTTAGCCCATTATCTTGTCAGCGATACCGTTTTGTTGACTTAGATTTGACGAACTGCACCTTTTTTTTAATTATAAGTAAAGTTTAAATTAACCTTATAATTTCTTCTTCGACGATATTAAACTTCTTTAATCGATGCTCGAGTAGAACTTTTAGCGGTAGTAATGAATTATTAGTGATAAAATAACACTGTTTTCCTAAGCCTCGGAGAGCTGCTATAGCCTCTGGTGCCTCTTCTAGATCGGTTTGTTCTAGATGCCACAGCACTCCTAAAAAAATAGAATTATTTACACTTACACAATTACAAGTAGATCGCTGAAAAATGTTGGTGTAAATTTAAGATATGTGTGATTATGTGGAGGCGCCCCATCATGTTGATAAAATAGATTTCTATGATCACCCAGCGGCAATTTATCTCAATAGTTCACTTCCAAATTGCTCAAGATGCCGAAGTAGCGCTCACCTATAAATAAAAAAAAACTTATTCTGTATCTAAAAAATTTCAAAAATGGTTAACTTACCATTCAGATTATCTTGGTAGAATTCTAGGGCGACGACGCCTTCATTTCTTATTGCACGATACACGTCAAACTGCCAAGACCCTTGAAAATTTAATTTTCTAAATGATTATACATGACAATAGTGGGAATTGCGTCGCTAAACAATACAATTTTTATGAATTTGGCTTCGTCCGACCAAATATTATTATCCAAAAAAACAGAATTTTCTTGTGACCGAAGTAAAATAAATTGACAGAACTCTACTCTTCGTAGAAAATTAGTGCCTTTTAAATGTTGTACGGAATATACATAAGGATGAAACCTGTGTTTCCATAAAATCCTTAAAACTGATGTTTGAAATATCCTAAAATTGTAGTTTCAATATTTTCATCATTAACAACTGGTTTATTTCTATTTCTTTACGCTTTTATGAATTCAAAGTTCTTGAAGTTTTTTATAATCCTTTTAACAGTTGGTGGTGTTGGTTTCTGTTTCTGAGGATATCGGATCGCGAATGTATCGCATGTTCTTGAAATAACTAATCACATTCTCCATAAATAATAAATAAGTATAAATAATCTTTCTTTGCGTTTAATTTCATTGCCTCGGTATGATTATTATTAATGAAAGTCAAATGGCAAGAAATAGCGACAATTTTGTAGGGTTCGATTGTTTTATTTTCGCCACGCCTCGCCCTCATGGCGAACTAATAACAAAACTTAAAAGCAGTATAGCAATTTTTACAATAGAAAAATGTTAAATTGCCAATATTTTGAAAACTATAAAATTTTGGAATAGACAACCTTATACAAAGTTACCCTTATTTTTAATGCTTAATATGATTACATTATAAATAGATGCTTTCTGTTTGAAAAAATTGACTTTTGGCGATATTCTAAATATAATTTTTATTCATCCTTTTGACCACTCTGTACTAATAATTTTCAAAATATCATAAAAAGGCTACTAAAGTCGATCTTCGTCTACAAGAAAACGAACCCAAATTAAATAATAAAGACTATCTTATAGGAAAAATTTAGAGTTAAGTTTTGGTCTGCAAACATCATTTTTGACATAAAAATTTAAATATGTCCAAAACGGTGAAACTTAAGTATAGAATATTATACATGAAATATGTCTAGAACTTTACGTAGAAATCAAAAATGCAATACTATATAGGGTATTCCATTTAAAATAAGCAAATTCTCAGATTCTTCTTAATTATAGTTTTCCCACAATCGATCAATAAAGTTATTGTATATTTATATTTACATTATTAACTTATTTTTTATTAGTAGGTATATGCGTATATTTTTCTGTATATAACTAAAAAAAAATTTCACATTATTGAGTCACACAATACTTATTATAACTACGATTTTAACATTAAAAAAGTGATACATCCAGCACATGCGAGAAAAAAAAATCAAATAAGTGATCAATTAGCGTTAACTTTTCCAGACTCATCCTACTGAAAAATGACCAGCAGTTAACAATAAGTTATTAATACTTTGTGGATTAAACTTTATTACCCAATATACCATTAAAATTAAAATTATTAAAATTTTTGTAAAAAAAACATAAAGTTTACTTTTATCGTAAATGCAGACATGCAAATTAATATTTTAAATATCTTCATTAAGCTGTAGCATTTTCAAACAATATAATGATTTTTCCTCATTTAATTGTATGAAATTATCAATTTTTCCCATTTCCATTTCTTTTGAGTAACTGTCTATTAAAATTTGTTAATTTTCTGCATTTGAATAATTTTCTTAATTATAGGAATTTTAACATAAACTGATGCATTTCAGGCCATGCTTTCGACAGCTGCATCTTGCACTAGAACAAACCTTTTCACAGCAGCAACATATGGTTTTAAGGAGATGATCTGAAATCAGTTTTCTCCAGTGAAATTCGGCATTATGATGCCTTCCTCCTATCTCTTCCAGGATCCAATCTGTTGCAGTTATTTCATTTCCAAGCCATGTTTGAAGCTACTAATAAGTTCTAAAACAATGTTGTTTAGCTGCTCCTGATGTTGGAGGTAATATTTCTAATTTGAAAGATAACTTGGCAGTGTTTATTTGGAACATATCAAACCGTAAATCATATGATGTAACATTTTTTTCTTACTATAAATTCATGCGATTAATTTATTTCCATTGGCAGCTATCAATTCTTTTATCAACATCTTTTTGGTAAAAAATTTTTAATTTATTACATTTACAAAATAAAGAATTT
Source organism: Diaprepes abbreviatus (assembly GCA_034092305.1). Classification (NCBI taxonomy): domain Eukaryota; kingdom Metazoa; phylum Arthropoda; class Insecta; order Coleoptera; family Curculionidae; genus Diaprepes; species Diaprepes abbreviatus. The sequence continues at coordinate 201,113 of JASJET010000014.1, read as the reverse complement.
TCTAATGGTATTTCATAATTACAATTAAAAAATATATTTATAAATAAACAATTGAAAAAAAATTCAACTTAGGATAAAATTAATTAAAAAAAAAAAACGTGTAACGAGAAAAGTGACTTTTTCGTTTTTTTTTCTTGGTTTTTAGGCTCTTTTTTCTGTTATACTATATAAATATTTTTATATTTATTGAAAGTAAAAGTGAAAACGTAAAAAATGGGCCCAGTCCGAACGCTGTCGAATAATTATTTTTAAGACAAATTACAGTTAAAAGTTTCCATTTTGTTTTTAATAAATTCATGTAAACGAACCGGTGAATTTTTTGATCAAAAAAAAAATAATAGCTTATTTGACATCAAAAGGTACACTCTCCCGGAATTTCAGTCAAATCGAAGAATTTTTGAAGTTATGGTAAAAATTTTAAATACAAAATTTGTAGATTTATTTATTATCCATAAATCTTACGTTTAACTTTTTTCGATAGATCGCGTAATTTTGTCAGAAATCGTAAAAAAACTTCCACCCTATTTTACCCTGACAACTCGCTAGTGGTTCGAATTATTTTTACTCCTTTTTTCGTAATAATTTTTCAATTTATCAGAATGTTGTAATGATTCTTTTTTCAAATATTATCGCGACTAAACTAAATATTAATAACATAAATTATGAAAGTGTTATCTACATATACATGTTAAAAAATAATTGTACACGTTTATCTATAGGGTACCTTTGAGTTACTTACCATCCATGTCAGAGAACACAGTATCAAAAGACTGGAAAAACTTCACCTGTTCTTCAACTGACAAGTCTGTCAATTTTTTTGGACCACCTTGGCTCATTTTCCTAAAGAAAAATATTCAATTCATTGACCTTTCTATTCAAAATAAAAGTTAAACCCCTTTATTAACTAACATGGCCTAACCTTAAAACATGTCCAAGTATAAGAAAAACATTTGGGTAGGTCTATATAAATTAGAGGGGCGACTGGGATCCCCTTGATCCTTACATATTTAATCTTTTTCTGGACCACTACTCCCTTTGCAAGAAAAAAAAATTCCACGCCACCTCCTTTCACAGGAGTGCTGCCTAATATTGAAATATCGCATTAAAATTGAAACACCATTAAATGTATTAGAAAACTAATGTTTATTATAAATTGGAAAATTAATATAAAGTCAATAAGTAATAAAAAATTTAATTAGATTGTTCAGGCTGTTGTAGTTTTAACAATTCGTTAATATTGTAACGAAGGACTAGTAGCATTTTTGATGCGCCCTTGTAGAAATATTGCTTTGATTCGTCCTTATAGAAATATTATATCGATAAATCGTCTTTATTATAATGTAACGAAATTAAAATTATATTGATGAGTCATCATTGTTTTTTGGAATTTCTAGATTAATATTCTCATATATTCTAGTAGATTCTATAGGTATATAAATCGAGATAGGATAAGCGTAGTAAGCTTAATTTATATTTGATTGTGAAAGTGGTAAGTAGTTATTAACGGGTTGTTATTTAGTAGTGGAAAGTGTTGTGTTTCATTTTGATCCAGTGAGTGATTATAAGAGAGACAAAATCGTAACAATTGTTGTCAAAAGTGAGGATTATCACCGTGTTTCTAGAATATTTTATTGAAAATTAGATAACATGGGGAAAAACTGACTTCATTATTGATTTTTGTTCTCAAAAAACGAAGCTTAACATTGAATTTTCGACAAAATTTTGGTACATTCTATTATAAATACTAGACATCAAATAGCCGAAATGGATAAAATAACTAAAACATTGGCAGACTTTATGGAATTTATAGAACAACATGGCTTTAAAGACATGTAAGAAAAAGAAGAACGGTGCCGAAGAGAAAAGCAAGTAGAGGAATAACGGTGTCAAAAAGAAGAATAACGGCGTCTATAAGGAAAAGCGAAAGAAACGGACCGTCGCCTAAAAGAAGAGCAATATCTTCGGAAAGAAAAACAAGAGGAAGAAGAAGAAGAACGTCGTCAAAAAGAGGAAGAACGTCGAAACAAACGCATAAGTTTAGGAAGGAGATCTTCTAAAACTAATAGACAATGTTGTAATTAACTAACCTTGGAAAAAAGTCCACTGGGCAACAAGAAACACATTGCTTCTTCATAATTCCGTATATTAAAGGCACCTCAGAGAAAATAACATGAGTTGCCAGTAGTTACAACATAAAAAGTCTTCAAATTGGGAAATACACTCAGAAGCCATTTAACAAAAACAACACTAAAACTATCAATAAGAAATAATATGCTTATAAAGTTCTACCGAGTTTTCATTAGAAGTTGGAATTAAGGAATATAAAACTTGTTGGAAGTTGTGTTGTTTGTTAAATCTGCGTTTTACACGTGCATATTGCTAATAAAGAATGCAGAATTTATTACAAAAACTTTGATTTTATGGTTAACCTTAAATACCATTAGTTAAATTAAAAATAAGTAAAAAAGAAAAAAGAAAATTTTTTATCAATCTTAAATGCTTCAAGGAATTTTCAACTTTATCAGTAGTCAATTGAGATTTTTTTGTTTGATGGAATCTCCTTTGTAATGGTGATCTTTACATTCTGAATATACAAAGCAGGGTTTAACTTTTCGTAAATTTTGTTATAATTGAAAATTGGCTGTGTGGAATGAGAGACAAGTGTTCGTGCCCCATTCGTGAGTGTTGGATAAGATCTAAACAAACGGCGACTGAAGAGTGTTCGGGATTGTCGATCAAGGAATTTGTTTAAGTTTCCCACATTTTTCGGAGAACAGGACCTCACAATTGTTAGTATAAAATCTGTAAGGATGGTGGTTCGAAACATACATCACTGTGTAATGTACCAAATGCGGTTGAACCAAATATGAGTACCCTTAATTAACCTACTGTGTTACGTTGTACTCGCAGAAATGTTGACGTATGCCAGACAAGGAGTATATGCTTTGATCGTACTGAGATTTTGTCTGCTGATGATTTTATTATTTTGTCTGCATTTATTGATGTCCGAAATTAAATAATGAATCTTCTGAAAAAGTATATTAGTAATAATTACATTATTCTTATAATGTCACAAATGCTAAACCTTGTATTGTAACAGAGAAAATCAGTCCATGGTATTGTGTAGCATATGAGGAATATCTAGAGAGATAAAATTACTCACTTTGAAAATGAGGTCGCTGATTTGTGGACTAGCTTGGAGGAGCTTAAGAATAACCGCAACATTTGTGGGCAAACAGCTACAGATCGAGAGATCTAAAAATAATATTATGTTTAATATTCAAGAAAAATAATTCTCAGTAAATAAGAGATCGATTTATTCATAATTAATCTCATGTGTGGATTCTGCTGAAGAAATAGGAATTGAATATTGATACTAAATGTAAATTATTTGGAGTTGGGCATCGAATTGGAAATTACAAACCCAGACCAATAAAGGTTGTGTTTTCCGAGGCTCAATGCCGCAAAGCTGTTAAAAACTTAAATATAAATTAAGGGGTAGTCCTGACCTTACTTTTAACGTAAAACAATGAAAGCCCTCTATGAGAAAATTAACACAAGAAAATATAAAATAATATAAGAATGGAAAGCTATTCATTGCAAAATCGAATTAATTTAATAGTGAATTGGCAGCAGAACAACATAATGTGACAAATGTGTGTCATGGGAGGAATTTGTACCAAGTTTTTGCAATACGTAAGTCCTTAAATTCAAATATAAAACAAGTAAGCCCTTCACATATTGAGCATATCTTTGTATCTGTTGCAGTGGTAAAAGGTTTGTATGTGGATCACTATATATTCCACTTCAATCTGGTCATAAAGTGCATTGTGGAATTTTTTTGAAGTTGGCTGACAACCATTTTGTGATCTTGCCACCGTTCAAATTTCCGTTAAGATCACTATGGCTAATTTAGTTAAATTTACCTTATTTTTTTGCAAATTGTCTCGTTATGGGCAACACAATATCGTTTCCCTTAGGTATTTCCCATGGATTCTATGAAGAAAAACATTTCATAAAGTACAGTTTTATTTAATTAATTTTATTTTTCAAGTTTGACCATTATTCCGGTATTTCACTACACTGTGCTTAGGTATTTTCTTATGGATGCTGAACTTACTGCTACCTTTTTTTATTTAGATAGATCTCGTTTTTTCCTGCCCACTAATATTTGAGTGGAATTGTATGTATTTTTGGTTGCAGAAAATAACTTTGATTTCTTTTTTATGTAACAAATTTCTATCAGTTGACTGTTGTTGCCCAGAATCATTCTTGTTGAGCTGTTATTTCTTTCAAAAGTGACAACTGAATGCACCTGACAGGAGTACCGTAGTGCGCAAGTAGGGTCTTGGTTATAAATGAAGGCCATTTTGCCTTGACTTTCAATTTTTCCTGGTTTAATTCGGTGAAAGCAGCTGCAGACTTCCATTTCAATTTTTATTTGCCAATTTTTTAAGATTCTGAGATAGAAAGTCGTTTATTATCCTAGTAGTTTTGTTGAGTTTTTGGAGTATCTTTTGTCTGGTTGGCGGTTATGTTTTTTTTCCGGAATAAACCAGGAGACATAGACTTTGGGCCATTTGCACTTGTCAACGAAGGAATTCTGTTAGACCCGATCAACATCGGGTAAGATCTATTAATTACAGTTTATTAAAACAATCGTTCATAGATTTTTGTGATTCAGTAAGATTTAAGCTTAAAATTGATCCTTATCACCGAGTAAATTTAATGTCTAATTTGAATCTGGCCATAGCATGCTATTTTGAATTTCATTAAGACCTGAATTGTCTGCATAAGACTATTATTAAGTTTTATATTGGGTTTTAAGGCCGATTGTTGCTCGTTTTTATGAATACTGAATAATTTTTCTTGAATTTTCGTAGTAGTGCCTTACAAATGGCGTAATTATTTCTGTTCTATTAGTAAGACTTAATTTTGAGTGTAACTTTACTGTCGATTGTAAATTTACTATATTTTGTTTGACGGTTGTAGACAATTTTGAAGATTGACTAAAATGTAGTTGTTGAACTAGCATTGTCTTTATTTTTGTTTATTTTTACGACGTTTCGATTAGGTTACATCTCTAATCATTATCAAGTATAAACTGAATGTTTTGTCTTAAGGGTACGAGCTTATATAGGGACTGTGTCAATTGAAGCGCAAAGTTTCGTTCCAATATATATGCTATAATAAGCTTTATTGTTGTAAAGAAATCAATCTTGTTAACAAAGCACTATGCAGAACAAAAAGTTAAAAATATATATAAACAAAAATATATTCAACACAAGAAATTGTGACAATAAAAAACTAAAAAAAAACTTAGATCAATGATAACAATAAACACGTGATTAAAGTCAGTAATCAAAATAAACAGTATAAATCAACGAAAGTCTATAATTTACAAAACAGGTACCTAAAATAAAATAAATGTCTACGAAATTAATTTAAAAGTTTACAGTCAAATAAAATAAAGTAAAACAAGACAAAAATAGCCATAAAATTACACCATTACACACATTTTGAAAGCACAAACACACCTTGTTAAAAATGGTCAGCAAAATATTCTTCCAGTGAATAATACGGTCGTATCACAAGAAAGCCCTTAAGTTTTTTCCTAAGCTATTTATCGTCCATAATATTTCTATACTTTAGAGGAATTTTGTTATATATTTTAATTCCCTCAAAAATAAGAGACTGTTTAGTGAGAGTAGTCCTGGGAATGGGCAATGGCAGGCCATTATTACGTGTATTATATGGGTTTGGAGTTGAATAATTTTTATATTTTTTATGAATCAGTCCCACTATTTCTAAAATGAAAATGCCTATCACTGTTAATATTTTGCCTTGAATAAATAAAGGCCTACAATGCTCCTTCATTTTTACATTAAATAAATAACGCACTGCTCGCTTTTGTAACACATTTGAATCTAATTCCCTTGACACTGTTCGTACCGCATAACACCCGGCAGCCAACTTCTTATTTAATGCCATTATGTGGTCAGTAAATTTCAACTTATCGTCAATAAGTATACCTAAAAATCTAGTAACTAGCTTATTCTCTAGAAAATGATTATTCAAAGTTAAACTATCACAGGTAAATTTGAAACTTAACACGTTAGTTTTAGTAAAATTAAAACTTAAACAATTTGCAGCACACCATTCATTCACTCTAATCAAGTCACACTCGATAATATGTTTCAAATCACAGCCATTCTTTCCACGCCATAAAATTGTTGCGTCATCTGCAAATAATGTAAATGTTCCTCGAATATCAATTTTGGTCAGGTCATTTATATATAAAAGAAAGAGCGGGGGCCCAAGAACAGAACCACAACTCAGAGAAGAGACCCTGGAAAATTCTCCATCGTACTTAACCATTTGCTGCCTATTCGAAAGATAGGAAGCAAACCAATTTAATGCCACTCCTCTAATACCATACAATTTGAGCTTACTCAAAAGTACTTCGTGATTCACACAATCGAATGCCTTTGAGAAGTCACAAGAGACCGCAGCCGCGACATCGCCCTCATTCAAACTGATGTAGAGTTTCTCTAAAAAAGAAAAAACTGCGTCCATAATGTTCTTGGAAGTCTAAAAACCATTCAGACAGAATGTTATATTGGTACCTATCTCAATGATTTGATATAACAAAGTGTTGTTTGCTTAAAATTAGATATCTCAACACTGGGTTTGCTGAAGATACAATTATTATTTTTAATGTAAGCTGCTTCTATAAATTTTCTTTTATTCCTGTTGAGTTTTATATATATTGTAGCAGCCTTAAACCATTTTATATGGTATTATTTATTCCAGGCGTGTTCTGCAATATCTGATCACGACGTTTCCCCTTTTTATGTTTGAGTTTTATGTTCCTTAATTCTAACTTCTAGTGGTCGCTGGGTTTCTCCAATATACATTTCACCATACTCACATGGAACTTTGTAAACACATTCTTTCTGATCGGTAGTTTTTGGTTTTGTTTTTGTTAAATGAGCTCTAAGTGAATTTCCTGATTTAAAGACTGTTTTTATATTATAACTGCTGGCAATTCGTTTCATTTTCTCCGAAGTTCCCTTAATGTACAGAATTGTGAAGAAGGAATGTGTTTCTTGCTGTCCAATGGTCGTTGTTCTAAAGGTATTTATAACATCGTCAACTAATTTTAAAGATAACTATTCTGTTGTAAATCGGATTTAATATCGTAATAACAAAATATTTAAGTATGTGGAAAAAAATCCTATATGGTCTAGGTGCAATACTATAGAAAAGTACTGGAGGTATCCATCACCCTTTTACTAATATTCTGCCCATTTACCATACTTACGATATTTGTTTAAACACTACACACACAGATGTCTCGTTTGAAACTATTATTTTGAGATATAGATATATTTTGGATATACATATATAAATGTACATATAAAAACAGGCTTATTAGCTAGATAAAAACCAATTAGTAGTTTTTTAATACACCGCAAATTGGTATCTTAAATTATGTAAAATATTAAAAAAAAATAAAATTTACACATTACTTGGGATTTATTTCCAGTTGTCAGGGACGGATCCAAGGAGGTGTGGGCGGTCCTCTTTCTCCAAGAGCCTCGAATTTAGAAAAGAAATATTTCACTGTCCCAGTACTCAAGAGATTACAGCCTCAAGTTTCTCAATACATTTTTCTACAACTCAAAAAAACTGTTGTCCTTCATATTTTGATAAAAATTTTTAGGCAAAAAAAAATTGAAGCCTAAGAAACCATAAATTACCACCGTCATTCTGAACATCCTCCCGCCGACTAATATCTAAAAACACACGCAGATAATTTATTAGTGCAAAATACAACTTTATATAAAAAGTAAGGTTATTCAGTTCAGCCGATAGTGAAAATTAAGGTCTGAGCTAGATCTAACTGACTTTCCGTTTGGCGCGGATGACGTAATAATTTAATAGTATTATTCATTGTTCCTTTCCTTGTTTTTTTTGTAAAAAATCGGACAAAAAAGATTTTTTTGTCGGCTATATTGGATCCGTCAAATTGAATTTTTTAAAAATAATTTTAGATTCGTCATGTGTGACCCCAAAAACTCTCCCGTACCAATTTTGGTGAAAATCGGACAAAATTGATTTTTTTGTTCGCCATATTGAATCCACCATATTGAATTTTTTAAAAACAAATTTCAGATTCTTTATGTGAGGCCTCGAAAACTTCCCCATACCAATTTTGGAGACAATCGGACAAAATTGATTTTTTCGTCCGCCATATTGGATCCGCCATATTGAATTTTTTAAAAATTATTTTAGATTCGTCATATGCGACTCCGAAAACTCCCCCGTACCAATTTTGGAAAAAATCGGACAAAAAAGATTTTTTTGTCGGCCATATTGGATCCGCCAAATTGAATTTTTTAAAAATTATTTTAGATTCGTCATATGCGACCCCGAAAACTCCCCCGTACCAATTTTGGAGAACATAGGACAAAATTTATTTTTTTGTCGGCCATATTGGATCCGCCATATTGAATTTTTTTAAAATTATTTTAGATGCGTCATATGCGACCCCGAAAACTCCCCCGTACCAATTTTTGTGAAAATTGGACAAAATTTATTTTTTCGTCCGCCATATTGGATCCGCCATATTGAATTTTTTAAAAATAATATCAGATTCGTTATGTGGCACCTCGAAAACTCCTCCATACCAATTTTGGAGAAAATCGGACTAAATGAAATTTTTTTGTCCGCCATATTGGATCCGCCATTTTGAATTTTTGAAAAATAATTTCAGATTCGTTGGGTACGACCCCGAAAATTCCTCCATACCAATTTTGGAGAAAATCGGACAAAATTAATTTTTTTGGCCGCCATATTGTAAGCGCCATCTTGGATTTTACTACACCAATTTCATTTAAAAAAATATGGGACCACCGCAGAAACTTCCTTTACATAACGTAAAAAATTTCATTCAAATCGGTGCAGCCGTTCCGGAGTAATCGGTGTACATACATAAAAAAAAATACATAGTCGACGAATTGAGAACCTCTTTCTTTTAGAAGTCGGTTAAAAAGAAAGATTTTATTTTTATTTAAAATAATAAACGGATCCAAATCCACTGTCAGAATTAAGATAGCGTCTCATTTTTTTTCTAACTTCAAAAAGACTTCAAAAAATGAAAATTTTCAAAATATTAAATACTCGGATTATAAGGATTGTATTACAAAAATTGTTTGTAACAAACCAAGTCCAAACTTGGCAAAATGAAGTACTCGTTATGTTTGATTTTTCAGAAAATTATATTTACGTGTCAGAATGCTTCCTAAGCTTCCTACTTTGATAACAATCAGTGTTCAGTGGTACCTGTAATATTCAGTTACAAGGAAGACGACAAGCTTAAGCACCAGAGATAAAATTAGGCGAAAAGTGAATAAAAGATTTGTATTTTATGTATTTTTGACTTTTAGATTGTTTTACTTTATCCTTTTGTATAAAATGAGCCTTAACCTCCTTGAAACGTAATTTCGAAATTAACTGTATAGGAACTTTATATTTTATTTTAATCCCCTAGATGTTTCTTATACCATTTTTTTATACGCAATATAAAATAAAACATGAAATTATAAAAAAACTTTATCTGAATGCACTTAAAAGATCAATAAATGTTAATTGTAGAATTCCAAAGTCCTCGCGCGTCCAGACTAGATTTGTCAAAAATAATCTTTTAATCATATTCAAGGTTGATTTTGATACGATTAATTAAACAAGTTTTTCATTAGATTATAAAATTTTGTTTACGTCTTGTATCGGTATATTATTAGACCAATAAAAGAGATCCCATCAAAAACATATCTGTAAACAATGTGGCCGTCTCGGAGTATTTGACACTTAACATTAGTGAAATCTTATATGGAGTATCTATGGCAATGTGAAATTTACAATACAAGCAAATCATACAAAAAACAATCAAATGTTTTCATTTAACGATCAATTAATAAACATAATAACTGATATACGTAATGACATTGAATATTCTAGCTGCTCTTAATGATATGAGAATTCCAGTCTGTGGACGAGGAATAGGCGATTTTATGACGTTAATTTGCCACAGGATTGCAAATGTTTTAAGTTGTAGGCAAGATCAATACAAGAATGCCTATACAGGTTGATTCTCCGGCAACTTTATCGATCGATTGTGAGAAAAATATAATTAGGAAGATGTCGTTACTTCCGGTTATACCGGAAGTAGATGTCAACTTGCTTATTTTAAATTGAACACCCTATATATTATTGCATTTTTGATTCTTACGTAAAATTCTTTTTTTTTTCTTTTATAATGTTCTATCCTTAAGTCTCACCGTTTTGGACATTTTAAATGACGTTTGCGGACCAAAACTTTACTATAAATTTTTCCTATAAGAAAGTCTTTATTATTTAATTTGGGTTAGTTTTCTTGTAGACGAAGATCAACTTTTGTAGTCCTTTTATGATATTTTGAAAATTATTATTACAGAAAGGTAAAAGAAAAATAATAAAAATTATATTTAAAAAGTCGTCAAAAGTCAATTTTTTCAAATAGAAAGCACCTATTTTTATAATTTTATCATATTAAGCATTAAAAATAAGGGCAACTTTGTATAAGGTTGTCTATTCCAAAAATTTGTAGTTTTCAAAATATTGACAATTTAACATTTTTCCATTGTAAAAATGATATACGGCTTTCAAGTTTTGTTATTAGTTGGCCATGGCGGCGAGGCGAGGCTGAAATAAAACAATCGAACCCTACAGAATTGTCACTATTTCCTGCCATTTGACATTCATTAATAATAATCATGCCTGAATGATTAAATTACACGCACGAAGATTATTTAAATTTATTTATTATTTATGGAGAATGTGGTAGAGTTATTTGAAGAACATGCGATACATTCGCGATCCGATATCCACAGAAACAGAAACCAACACCAGCAACTGTTAAAAGGATTAGAGAAAACTTCAAGAACTTTGGATCCATAAAAGCAAAAAGAAATAGAAATAAACCAGTTGTTAATAATGAAAATATTGAAACTACAATTTTAGGATATTTTGCCGCATATCCGACGATCAGTTTTAAGGATTGTATGGAAACACAATTTTCATCTGTTTGTATTTTCCATGGTACAAGATTTGAAAGGCACTGATTTTCCACGAAGAGTAGAGTTCTGTCAATTTATTTTACTTCAGTCACAAGAAAATTCTGGTTTCAAAATATCATAAAAAGACTACTAAAGTCGATCCTCGTTTGCAAGGAAACTAACCCAAATTAAATAATAAAGACTTCCTTATAGGAAAAATTTATAGTTCAGTTTTGGTCCGCAGAAGTCATTTTTGACATACAAATTTAAATATGTCCAAAACGGTGAGACTTAAGTATGGAATATTATATTTAAAATATGTCAGATTCTGCCTAATTATAGTTTTTCCACAAGCGATCGATAAAAATCCCGGACAAGCGCCCTGTATAATTTTAATAAAACTTAATCTAAAAAGGCCATAAGTGTTTCAATGATAAGAAAACCGTTTTAAAGAAGTCACTATATGCAGTTTCCCTAGCCCTAGGAAAGTATAAAAAAGTACAGGAAAAAATAGACGGACTAGGGGCTAGGCGTTGAAATAGCACCACAGAAAACTTAGCTATGTAGATACGAGTCGACTGACCTGTATGGAATAGAGCTAAACCCGACTATACATATTTCCTTCAATTTATAAAAACATTATAACTATTTACTTTTGAGAATACACCCCTCCGCAGATGAACACATTCACTTGGAAAACAGATCGATGGAGCACCATGGAAACTGGTTTTCCACTAGAACTCACTCTTGATCTGGGAAAAGTGAAAATTAATTTTGGCTGTTTAAGCGGTCGGAATGAATCTTAATTGATAGTATTATTTAAATTAAAAAATTGATTAAATTTGTATTATTTTATTACAAAAGAATTAGGATATCAATATGTTAAATATAAAAAATTATTGAAAAAAATGCTTTGAAATATTTTTTATTTTCATTTTCAAATTAATTCTAGCACATTTCAAGAAGAAATAAAGAAATCTATCTTCCGTGTATAAATAGTTGTTATATATGTATTCTAATTTCAGGCAGAGAAAACGAAAGAATATATTCAAACAGTTTATTTCCTTCAAATACCACTCTGGTCCTCTCTCCATACGTGTTTCGAACACCTTATGGTCTCGTCAGAGGAGCTGTATCGGAGCGAGAGCAAAATTCGCAGGAAATAACTGATATATGAAATATAAATTCTAAAGTATGTCGGTAGGATATTGCAAACCGGCCACCTTCCCACCTCGATGTCAGACTGAAAAATATCGCCAGTCGAACGATATCTATGAATCACAAAAGTAGTGAGAAATTTTTTAAAAAATCAAAATTTCGCTAAAAAATAAAGAAATCTATCTGCCATATTTAAATAGTGGTTTTATATGTATTCTCCTTCCAAGCAGAGAAAAGAAAGAATATATAAACAGTTTATTTCGGTGATTCATAGATGTCGTTCGACTGGCGATCTTTTTTAATCTGACATCGGGGTCGGTAGGTGGCAGGTTTGTAATATCTTACCAACAAACCTTGAAATTTATATTTCATATCCCAGTTATATCCTGCGAACGTTGCTCTCATTCCGATACAGCTCAACTGATGAGACCATAAGGTAGTCGAAACGCGTATGCAGAGAGAACTAGAGTGGTATTTGCAGGAAATAAACTGTTTGAATATATTCTTTCTTTTTCTCTGCTTGAAAGGAGAATACATATATAACAATTACTATAAAGGGTGTCACTAAAAGGTCTGTGCAAAACACTGGGAAAAATTCCTGAGGCTAAAATATAATAAGGATCTAGCCTAATTTACCTGAGTCTAAAAGTTGATAGTTTCCAAGTTATAATTCCTTAAAACTTTTTTGTATATATTTGTTTTAATTATAGCTTGATTCTTATTTCTTGGCATATTTTAACCAACAAAGTTATGTACTGATACTCGTAATTTTTTTTACACTTTTTTGGCACCTCTGAGGCACGGTCTCAGGTTGCGGACTCGGCTCTGGTCTTGCTGGATTACTCCTAGGCCTTTGATACCATAAATCATGGATTAATTTGCTCGAAAGTACGATATAATGGTTTTTATGTGGATATTGTTAGTTTTGTTCACTCATATTTGACGAAAAGTTTGCAGTATGTGGTGTTGAATAGTGAGATCTTTGCGTTAGGGGTACCACAGTGGTCAATACTTAGACCTCTACTTTTTATACTTCATACGGGTGACCTATTAAATTGAATTGAATATTGCAGTTGCCAAATGCATGCAGATGATTCTCAACCGATGTTTAATTTTCTACCTTATGAACATCACTTGGCATGATGTAGTGAATCAGGATTTAAATACATTAGCACAAATATCTGCAAAACGCAGTCTCTTTTTAAATGAAAATAAATGCTGTGTCACTCACTTTACAGGGAAAAAATATGTAATGTCAATACAACTCAAAGTTAATTCTTCGCTTCTACCAGTGACGGTTTGTATTAAATCTTTGAGATTACACCTCAATTCTGAGTCGATATTTGGCACATTACTAGCCTCTTGCAAAAGTCGTTGATGAGTTTGTACAGTAATTGTGGGTTGCAGAGAAATTTGCGAGTTCTACTGGTTGAAATCGTTGCATTGCCCTTTTTTAATTACTAAAATCATGCGTATGACTCTCTTCTTGATGTCAAGAATTAATATCGTATTCAAAAATCACAACATCCTTGCTGCCGTTTTGTTTTCGGTATTCGCAGGTTCGATCACTTGTCTAACGGAATACTTGAGCTGGGATGAACCTGAACATGATTAACCGAAGAAAACCGCACTTTGCAGGGTTTGTTCATAAGATTAAGCCTACAGGAATCCTCACCTATTTAAAACCAAGACTGCAATATAGAAATGAGACGCATGAACTGAATACTAGATATTGAGGGTTATTATTAATACCAAGACGAGAAACATTTTTCGAAAATGTTTCTCGTATCAGGCAGCCATATTTTACAATGGTTTTCCTCATGAAGTTATATATATATATATATATATATATATATATATATATATATATATATATATATATATATATATATATATATATATATATATATATATATATATATATATATAACCGTTTTAAAAAAGACAAAGAGATGCCTTTAAAGAATTAGTAGAAGTAAGATTTTAATCAGCGTCAGTATGTTTGGGTTTCTTTTAGAAACACGGAGTTAATCGCTGGAATTATTTTTTGTCCTTAATTTGAATTGTTTTTTTTTATATTTTTGAACTATTTCAGGTCAGTTTTACATATTAACTTTTATTAAACTGTTAAAAAATTATTAAGCTTTTTATCTCATATCTTTTTAGTTATGGGACTTTTTTTCTAGCTTCTAGCCGTATAAATTAGTGTTTTGCCCACGGATTATGTTAAGTAAGGTTAAAAAAATCAAAAGAATATAATACCAATATTAAGATATTGAGAGGTATTAGCGTGAATGTTGGATATTTAATTTATTTTTAGTTTTTTAACATACATTTTATATTTATTGTTTTCCATTTGAGTATTGTATATTTTTTGCATGTTTTCCATAATTTAAGTGTAATATCTAGATTTGGCGTAAGAATAGCTAAATCAAGAGCTAAACTCCTGTTGAACTGATCAATTGTCAGCGAGCAACGAGACAAACCACACTTGAAAATGTCAAATGAGATTTTGGCAAAACGTCGTGGAAACGATTTTTTGAACGAACGGATTGAAACCCAGAATAACCAAACCATTCATATATATATATATATATATATATATATATATATATATATATATATATATATATATATATATATATATATATATATATATATATATATTTCTTATTCTTTTCTTGGATTCTTCTATTTGTATATTTTTTAAAGTTTTTGATTTTCTTGGGTGTAAAACTTAATTGATTAAGTTGATAGTAACTGAAGGAATCGGTCAAATACTTTACTGAGAAACATGGCCAAGGTAAATTGAGGAAAAAATTTTGAAAATGCCTTGAATAAAGGGCGAAACGTCAATCGTTTCGTGTTTTATTAATTATAGAACCTAAACCCAAGAAAATACAAAATTAAGAAAAATGATATAATCTATGGTTCAAGAATTAAGAAAATTAATAAATATATATATATATATATATATATATATATATATATA
Organism: Diaprepes abbreviatus; assembly: GCA_034092305.1. Taxonomy (NCBI): domain Eukaryota; kingdom Metazoa; phylum Arthropoda; class Insecta; order Coleoptera; family Curculionidae; genus Diaprepes; species Diaprepes abbreviatus. Next base: position 185,864 of record JASJET010000014.1, on the reverse strand, counting down.
TATATATATATATATATATATATATATATATATATCATTCGGTTGTTGAGCCGAAGTCGTAATGTCTTTTCTGATCTAATGACCACATAGCCTGCAGCTGAGGTCTCCGTTGTGCAAATGAACTTTGACGGTCATATATCCCGTCATAATATCTGTGGTTATTCTTAGTTAGTTTCGGCTCGATTAGAGTAGTTTTCTATCTAATTTTAGGCCAGGATTTCTTGAAAGGAGCAAGGTATAATTCAGTTCCTGCCTGACTGTCCAGTGTTTTTGGATCAATATATTAAGTTGATGCACTCGGTCTCGCTAATGTATCAGCTTTTTTATTTCCATGAAAACCCTCTTATTCTGTTACCCAATCACTAAATGTAGTGAAGGGAGATTCATAATTCACTCCATTGCTGAGGACTAGGTCCATTGCAGAGCCCCCGTACACCTTAAACAGGCGACTCTCTATATGCATGAGCATATTTGTTCTTCGCATTACTTTCGGTCATCATGATTAGTTAAAGGTAATAGAAATGATAAGTATCAAAATAATTTTCCAGGTCTTTTTTACAAAATTTTTAGAGAATATTAAACTATAATTAATAATTGTTTTAAAATAGTAATATATTGGGGCATATTGATTATGAAAGATGAAAACGAAATTTTGCCTTTTCGATTCGATTTTTGAGATTTTCTTTCTTAAAATCTCAACGTTTTTTCCTTGTTATTAGCTGTGCCTATTTTTAACTGATCTTTAGCACACATTATCTAAACAAACTATTATTTTCCCACATCCTATGATGCTATACCATAATTAAGTTTGAAATCCTTTAACGTAGGTTAATCTAATAAAAAAATTACCTTCATTATGTAGTTAACAAATTGATTAAGTTATTTTACAACAAAGTTTAGTTAGTATAAGATTTTGCGTGAATTTACGACATCATGTCTTTAAAAAATTATCATTTCTTTGGTTTTTTTATATTTTCCCAAATACTTTTTGGTTGTACGTCAAACTTTTCGGGAAAATCTTACTATTTTAAAAGAAACGGCAATAACGAGTTCACGGTGTATAATAGGATTCATTTCTTGAATCATAATATTAGTGATTATGACGCGAATCCTCATCCGCCGTTCAGGCCTCAAAATATCAAGGGAACCAAAAAAGTAACGAACAATTTGGTTAACAAAAATCAACATAAAAATGTAAGTTCAGCTTTGCTTAATATTTTTAATCGACTTCAAATTAAATTATTTTAGAAAAAAACTTAACCGACTTCACAAAATTGCACTAAAACTAAATTATAAATTCTTTTGTATTTACTAATTGTAGGTTTTTTTATTTATAGAGAGTGTCCAAAATTAGCGATGACATTATTGCTATCTCGAAAACTATAAGAGCATGTTAAATGGGAAAAATTTTAGGCAATTGTGCCACTAACATGTTACATTATCTTAAATCGGCTATAATTTTTTTTATTTTCCAATATTTTTAAAATCTGTAAACACTTTTATACGGCCACTCTTAAGGCAGGATACCTTTATTTAGTCAAATTTTAGTTACTATGTTTGGGTTCTTGAAACCTTCCTCAACTTTGTTTTCCTTTATGACTGCCATACTGGATTTTTAATTTATCGAAATGTATTTAATTTTTAATATAACAATATGTGAAACACTCTTATAATCTAAAAATAACTAAAAACGTTTTTTTAATAAAAATTCGAATATTTGACAACACTGGAAATATAAATAATTCTTTTACTTATAAAGATATTGAAACTAATAACATCACCTTTCCATAAGACTGCGCTCCCTATCGTTAAAATGTTATTTAATAAATACAAACTTCATAGTTATAGTAAGGTTCAAAATATCTACCATTTTTTTCAATACACTGTAGACATTTTTGCGAAACAGCTCTGGTTACATTATGAATGATATTTCGATTGATATTATCAAGAATATTGCGAGTTCTTTGTTCAAGAACTTCATTGTTTTCAGGGAAATTCGAATACTTCATTTTTCACATATCTCCATAAATAAAAGTCTAAAGGTGTTAGGTCTGGAGATCCGAATATCTAGCAGGTCAGCGCCAGTGTTGGAGACTATCGTTTTACAAATAATCTTCTTTAAAAATGTTTGTATCTCCTTGGCATTATGTTCGGAGCACCTTACTTGCTGAAACCACACATTATCAAACTGATTATTTGGTAGAACTTCTCAAATGACAGGAATAATTTGATTTTGTAACATTGTAAGATATCTTTAACCTGATAAGTTTGGTTATAAATAAATGGACCAACCAGATGATTTGCTAAAAATAATGGAGAATATTAAAAAACATAAATCGTAATTATTACAATATGAACAAAAATATTTTAAAGATACATAATTAAAGCATTTCACAACCACGCTAATCTTTTTAAACCTAAATAGGATATTTCTTACCGGTTATTCCGCACCATACATTGAAACCAAATGGTACTTGCATTCTTCGTGGTTCGCTTAATTGCGGGTTTTAAAAAGCCCAGTAATGATAATTTTTGCTATCAAAAGCTCTGTCGTTACTGAAATATGTTTCATCTTTCGATCAAATTTTATCGGAAAATGCGAGATTTTCTAGACATTTACAAACATACCAATACCAAAACGACTCTCCTAGCAATATCACCTTCCAGAAGTCCTTGTACAATTGTTGGTTTATAAAGATGGTATTAAATAACTTTTAAAACATCATAAATAGTTGATTTTGGAATGTTAAGCTCGGTGTCAGCAATTCTTGTAAACGACGCCGGATCATATAATTTTTAGGGCGAGATTTTTCGAAATTGCCAAACTGAAGTACGTTTCTAACCAGTTTAGGAAAATAAGTTTTTCTGGATTGTCGTCGTTTGCATTTCTTTCATTTGTGATATAACACTCTAGCATATCAAACTTTTCTTCTTTAGCAAAATTTAATGCCATTGTAAAAATGTATATTAAAACGTCAAAAAGCACACATGTGAAAACTAGATTTATGGCAGAGTAAAGAAATTCATTTGTTTCACGTTCCAAGTCTACTAAACAAAAATATTACAATAAACGAAACGATGAATTAGCTTGATATAATTTTTAAGTTTCTTATTAGGATTTTTAAATTCTTTTGGAAGATTTTCATCTAGAGTGAACTCAGGATAAGATAATATTGTTATTAATTTCACTTTTGGTATTGTCAAGTATTTAAATTTTCTTTAAAAATTTGTTTTTAGGTTGTAACGATGTTGTTTTGCATAAGTGTTTCAGACAGTCACAAAGAAAAACCAAGTTGATGATAATTCCAGAAAATTGAAACGTTGTAACTAAAATTTGACTAACATTTTCCTTTTTTTTATTATTTCAAAAACTATACAAACGAGAACCGAATGACAAGCACCAACGAACTGTCGACAGAATTGCCTCTAACTTTCCCCATTAAACAGCCATTCTATCCCATAAAGCCTTCGAGTTTGCAATGCTATCATCATCAGTTTTGGATACACTATATAGCACTTTTTTAGTTCAGTGCTGTAGCCGAAGGTTTTTTATTAAAATTAATTCTAACTGGATTGTACTTCACGTTTTTTTGATGAATTTTTTTAAGGTTCCTTGTTATATGCTTCTTCAAATACAACTATTTTACGGGTGCTAAAAGCACGGGGAGACACAATAATTTTTTTTTATGACCGATTCTACTTCAAATTTTGCAATGAGATTTTTTCAAAAAAAAATAATACTTTTTTTGTGAAATATTTCATTTTTGGAAACTAAAAAAATTGCCTAAAACTTTCCCCATAAAACAGCCATTCTATCTCTTAAAATTTTTGAGGTTGCAATGCTGTCATCACCAATTTTGAATACACTATAGGGCACTTTTTCAGGTTAGTGCCGTAGCTGAAAGTTTTAAATTAAAATTAATTCTAGGTGGATTGATATTTCTGACTTACTTCGTATCTATACCCTTATAATAGCCGTTATAAAGATTTTTACTCTCTTTTTAACGATTTTATGCATTCATGTTACTTTATTTTTAGAACTACATATTCCAAAGTCCTCTTGAAACCTAAAGAACGGAACAAATAGAAAAAAATTGCACTAAAATATTAAAAGTAAATTAAAACCTGCTTTTATATTGCAACTCAGCTAATAATTTAAAATCTACATATTTACTTACCACTTTTTTGAACTTGGATTTAAAAAAATGATACCTAACAAGTATTTGAAATGCCAATAGTTCATTGCAATTAAAAATCAATCGTTCTTGTTTTCATTTCATTTCAGCCAAATATAAATCAGCTTGAAAGATTCTTGGCAACTAATTTTTCGAAACTTCTCTTGTGTTTTGTTATTCATAGAAGATGGAGCCATAAACTATGGAGAGACTTTACAATATGGGTTAACGAGTAGTTTTAAAAAGGGGTATAAAATAATTCGTAACTTTAAAAATCTGTGTAGTTATTGTATGCTTTAATAACGTAATGGAGCGACTTATGCAGGCATTCATTTAGATTCTTTACAACCAAATGTTAACGATGAATAACACTATATACAGCGAGTACATTTGGTACTGCTTATTTCGAATGTACTATACTAAATCATAGGTAAAAAAACAGTGCTCTTTTTGACGTAAATTCCAATATGGATGAGATCTATCCAGGAGCAATGTAAGAATAAACCCTACATAAACTGCTTCGAACATACCCCTGTAGATTTAGCATAACGTCAGAACTAGGATCCGGTTGTTTGAACGCTGAATAATGTAATAATATTTTTATTTATATTTGAAAAAGTGTTGATAAACAGTAGATATGATATTTCTTGGTACACACATACCTATTTTATGCTATCCTTTTCTAATTGCATTATTTAAACGAGTATCGTACGATAATCGGTACGTCAATTCTAGAATACATAAAAGTATGAATTTGTGTTTGCTTAAATTATTATTATTGTTGTCATTTTCAATATGTAAACAATATCTAATACTATTTACCGATAAAAATAAGTTTTTAAATCATCTTTTTGGTAATATTAATTGTAAACTTCCCATTTATAGTAATTTTTAATACTTAAAAACACTGAAAAGAGTCACGACAAGTAATCAAACTGAAAGAAAAGATAATTGAACATGCTTATGTCTGTCAAACATCAAAAAAGCCTCTCCAACACCGACCATAAACAGCCTTTAATTAAATCTGTTGTTGTTTAAATCTATAGTGCATAATCGAAAATTAAATGTAATACATTTTGGAAAAAATGTTTCCAATAAAATTTGTAGAGATTTTAAAAACCTATAGCTAATTTTTTCATTTATCCCTAACAAGATATGAAAACTTAGACCTTCACTAAGATATTGTGCCTTTGTGGAAGTCAAAATGTTCACTCAAAAAAAAAGTTATAGCAATTAGTTTTGCGTCTTGAGATAAACAAATAGCAATATCTCAGCAACAGATTATCCGATTTACCATTACAAAACATCATTTTGTTCAGAATGATCAGGGCTTCCCTTCAAAATAAAATGAAAAGTGTTTAAAAAGTTAATTTTGATGTCTTTTTGGCCTTTTTGCAACAACAAATTAATGAAAATGATCGCACAATAGCTCAAATTGTAGGTTTTTAAAATCTTTACAACTTTTATTCTTGTTCCAAAATGTGTTCCTTTTCTTGTAGATTCAAAAACCTTTTTTGGCCAACTGTGACCCCCCTCTTGACACCAACCTGTTTTCTGCTGTTACATTTTATGTAGGATTTTTTGTATGTTGCCCCCAGCATCTCTGGGTAGGTCTCATCTATCTCTGAATTTATGTCACTATCTTTACCTATGGCTCGGACTATTATAAAACCCTTATGACACCTCGTCGTTGTAGTGGGTTTTTGTAGCCGATGAAGAGAAATTCTGCACCCACCAATTGATAATTCCAGTCAATGTAGTGTTTTTATTTATATTTATTAAATATTTACATCTAATCATAAAATAAGCAATACAATAGCATACGGAATTTCAGTTATTATAACTAATTTTCCATCTGTCGGTGCGCTGCTTCATTCATAGCTTAATTTTTTGTACATTCCTAAATATTATATTTACTTAGATTATTATTTTCTCCTTTTAGATTTTTACTTTTAACTTTTCTACTGTTTAAGGTTTTTAATGTTTTTTTATTTTTATTACATTTCACATATTCTTTATGCCACATTTTAAAGAAGGATTGTAATTATTATGTAGAACAGACATCAACCCGCCCCCTCTTGAACATAGTTATAATAACTGAAATTCCTTATATTTATTTATTCATTTAAATAAGCACTTAACAGATTATAAAAGAATCCAAGTACAAACTACTCTCTGTAGTAATTTCTAAACTTGTATAAAAAAAATGTATTATTCTTTTATAAAAGTCCGTGTAGAGTTGCTTTAAAAGCAATGGATAGTCCATAAACAAATCAGTCATACTGCACTATATTGTATAAGCTACAAGTGCTATAGAAAGGTGTATTAAGGACTGTATGGGAGTTTACAAGGGACAAATTAAATAAATTTGGATTTCTCATACTATACATTGACACATTAAAGTTTAATGACTCTAATATCTTCCCATTTTCAGTAAAATCTCTTAATACTTTAAATAAATATAGCAAATCCGCAATTTTTCTAATGTATTCATATTATATTTATCTTGCCCATACCTGACTACCATACTCTAAAATACTGCGAACAAACGTTTCAAATAATTACTTAATACACTGATAGTTGTTGAAGTCCCTGGCACTTCTAATAATAAAGCCGTAACTCTGAGATGTCCTTATGCAAATAGATTCTCTATGTGTTTTAAATGTCAACTACTGATGAAAAGTGAGTGTATTATCGTATTATTTTATTGCGTTACTTCAGAGGTACCCTTTAGAAATAAATAACCAATTGGGAAATATAGATTTGAGTAAAATGCAGCTAGTTACTTTTGTAAGAATTGGAAAATTCTACAACCATATAGTTTGTCCATTATCAGTATATTATTTACTACTTTAACTCAATCAAATTTTCTCTCAATATTTATGTATTTATATTACTTTCAGGTAACTTTTCAGAAATTCCACATCGACGAAGAATGGAACTACGATCACAAACCGATCAACAAAACAGATCTTCCATTTTTTATAAAAAAAATATACGAACAACGAAACAAAAACCTGAATAAAACAAATACAGTTAAAATTTTGTTTAACACCAATAGTAACAGTTCTAACCGGATAATAAAGTTCAATTTAGAGAGTCTGAAAGCTAATGAAAATGTGTCGGATGCTGATATGTATTTTTATTGGCCGTTGGAAAATTCATCAAGGTAAGTATTATAAGAATGGTCCATGGAAATTAGACGAAAACAAACCGCTGCGATTTTACTATTGAAAAGTGTCTATTGTGGCATCTTAAAAAACATATTCCGATGTTAACATTGGCAACCTTGTGCTAACAAAGTGGCGGTCTAAAAATGGTCACATCGATTTCTCGAGTTTATCTCCAACACTACGGATTTTATTTAAACAAAAGTTGTAGATAATTAAATTATATATCGATTTGTATAGAAAATGTTATATGGGTAGCGCCTAGTTATCGAGATATAATTTTTTTTAAAAATGATATTTTGTTAGTACAGGGTTGCCAATGTTAACATCGATAGATGCTGTTAAGGATGCCGAAATATACAGTTTCTAATAGTAAAATTGCAGGTTACATTATTTTCGAGACAGAAGTCTAATTTTCATAGATTAAGAAGGTTTTGGGAATATGGAATCTGAACTGATCTGTTGATTTAGATTTTCCCGATATTCTCACCTAAAAGTACGAAAATAACGGTTTTTTGCTAGTTCTAAGATTATATAATAAGGCAAGATAAAAGTTTATTGCTAAATTAGGTATTATAGTTAAAATTACTTATCTTCCCCTTCAAACCCTATCTGGATTTATATCGATTTTTTCCACCTCTAAAATATCGTAAATTGAAGTTTATTAATTAGATATAATAACCCTTCAACGGCGAACCGTCCAATCTTGTCATCTTGGACAGATTGATTTTTATAATTTATATACTACTATCTTCGCCATTTTAAGAGATGCACTTCAATTTATAAGATAGCAGATTTTAATCATAATATTGGATGAAAACTATGTGAGTGAAATCTGCCATCAACGTCGAAATTTTAAAGATTTGAATTTATTTCCGTATTCAGCGACCCCTTGAGTACAAATTCAGGTTTTTCAAAAATTTTAGTCCGCCATATTGAATTCGTCATCTTGGAAATGACAGTTATATGATTGAAGGCATTTTAGAGATGAAAAATATCAAAATAAATCCCAGTTGGTTTTGAAGGGAATTACTAGTACTTCCAAATACCATATATAGTTTAGGGATAAAAAATAAACTTGTCCTGTTACATAACCTTAAAAATAGCGAAAACCCGAAGTAATAAGTCAATTGCGACTTTTGATTCATCATCTTCGTCATCATCAGCCCAGTTCTGTCCACTACTGAACATAGGCCTCCTCAAGAGACTTCCATCCTCTTCTATTCTGAGCCACTGCGTTCCAGTTTTTTGCTATTCTTTTGAGGTCGTCTGTCCATCTGATCGGTGGTCGTCCCTGACTGCGTTTGTCCGCTCTCGGTCGTCATTTCAAAACTCTTTTTGTCCATCTGTTGTCTCCTATTCTAGCCACATGTCCGGCCCATCTCCATTTTAATCTTGCAATGCGCACAATGACATCATCTACCCCCGTTTTCCTTCGATCTCTCAGGGACACCCCCAGCATGGATCTCTCCATTCTGCGTTGTGTTATTGGCAGTTTCTTAGCAGTTGTTTTCGTTAATGTTAGTGTCTCTGCTCCATATGTTAAGATTGGGAGAACACATTGTTTAAAGGCTTTCCGTTTCAGGTTTATGGGTATATCTGTCTTGAATATATCTCTGAGTTTTCCATAAGCAGCCCATCCCAAAGCTATTCGTCTGGATAGCTCACACGTCTGGTTGTCCCTGCCAATCCGAACTTTGTGACCAAGGTAGTTATATTTCTCGGTAATTTCTATTTTTATAGGCTCACTTGGTACTAAATTTGTCATCATTTTTGTTTTGTTATAATTTATCTTCAGACCTGTTCTTTGTGTTGCCTGTTGTAGTTCTTCTAGCATTTCTCTGACTTCTTGTAGATCGTCTGATATTAGGACTATGTCGTCAGCGAATCTAAGATGACTCAATCTTTCCCCATCTATAATAATGCCTTTCTCTTCCCAATCCAAAGCTTTAAATGCATGTTCTAGAAGTTTTGATTCAGCCTGTCGAAAACTTTCGGAAATGCATAGTCTGATTTCCGATTCTGAAATTGATCGACTTGTGTAATTAAAAAAACAAGGTTAGTCAGTCGTTATGCATAAGTTCCAAATGTAAGTCGCAATATTATAGTCCAACTGAAAGCGTTCATTTTAAGGACTTTGCCATTTCCTTTTTTACATATTTAAATATGTTTTAACCTAATTTCGTCGATTTTGGGGTTAAGTGGAAAAACTGCTTGCATTAACCTTGGTCACATTACGTAATGTCATTTAATAAAATAATAACGTTTAGTTATTATTTATTTACACCATTACTGGGCAGCTCAAAATCCACAATGCAAGGTCAGGCAAATGGACACAGTGGCGTTCGTAAACTTTAGGTCGGGGAGCATAACATTAATACTTTAACGGTAGATATTTTATAATGCCATTATTATATTATTTGAAAAAATATTAAGCATGGCTAATTTATACAAATGCATTTTTTCAGTAAAATACTATTCTATGTATTTTTTCGAAGAAAAAGACAGCCTCTAGTAGTTATGGTTTAATTAATGGAATAACAATGCCCTATTGGTCAACATTTTACTAAAATATGATGGAGTCCCCTTTATGGAACATTTTCTAACCGACTTCTACATATATATATATATATATATATATATATATATATATATATATATATATATATATATATATATATAATAATTTTTCCTTTATTTTGTCTTTTCTTGGGTTTAGGTTCTATATTCAACAAAAAATGCAAAACAACTGACGTTTCGCCCTTTATTTACGGCACTTTCAAAATTTTTTCTTCCTAAAAATATTTTTATATAATTAAAACACCTACATAAGAAACATATCTACAATTTCCAAGAACAAACAAGACACTTTAAAAACAGTATTTAAATTTAATTTTTTTTTAAATATTTAATTTTACCGGTACACACCTTGACATTGTGTTTCTCTAACTAAATAAAATTCAAACTTTACATCGTCTACTGAGGAGACATGGAATGCGAATGTGTTTTATTTTTTATATATTTTTTATATTTTACAATGCACAAAAAAAAACAAATAAGGTATACGTTTTGTTTTACGTTTAAGAGGATATTCAATTTTTAATTCTTATTTGACAGGATCGAATACTTAATATTTTTGTTTAAATTAGGCTTGTGTAAATGTGGCTCAAATTTCCCATATCCGTTATGTCGTTAACAGTGTTTTTATCTTTTTAAATTTTTTAATTTCAATCATTTCATTTATCTGTAATTTTTGGTAATTCATATTTTTGTTTTTTATTATGGTACTGTTATAATCAAAAGTATGTTTTTCGTCCTGTGTGTGTTTGTTTGACGCTGTTGAGGCATTTTTCGTATATTTATGGCCATTTAATCTGTTCTTCAGCAATTGGCTCGTCATGCCTATATATTTTTTGGACAATTTGTGCAAGGGATCGAATATATTACATTTGATTTATTCATGAGAGGAGTTTTACTTTTTAAATTTGTGAACAATGTATTTAATTTATTATGTGACTTGTGGCATACGATAATATCATGCTTTTTTAAAATGTATTTTATTTTTTATGACGGCTCACTAGTGTAAGGAAATGCTACATATTTTTGCTGTTTATGTTCTATGTTTTTTGTTTTTACGTTATTATAAAACTTATATGTTCGTTTATCAATTATTTTGGTGATAGTCTTTTCGTTGAAATTATTATTTATTAGTGTCTTTTTTACTTTTTGCAGTATTTTTGGTCGGAATTCTGGAGACGTTAGGGAGATAGCATAATCAGGCAGACCGATTATAACACTATTTTTTTGAGTTTTTGAATGATTAGAGAAACAGTTTAGATATCTACCTGACTAAGTTGGTTTGGTGTACCATTCAGGTAAAATTTTGTTTTTTATGCGTATAAGTGTCATATCCAAAAAATTTATTTTATTATTATTTTCTGTTTCGGACGTGTTGAATATAGAACCTAAACCCAAGAAAAGACAAAATAAATAAAAAATGATATAATCTATGGTTCAAGAATCAAGAAAATAAATATATATATATATATATATATATATATATATATATATATATATATATATACATGTAAAATAATATACTTTTTTAATTTTTCAGCATCTATAAAACGTCTGTAGTTTTAAGACTGTACCAATTTGAAAAACAGTTCAACAATGAATTAAACGAGTCCAATTTGATTGAAAATCCAGATATTCATAAATTATTTAATGTAATTTACATTTCCAAAGCTCAAAAAGGATGGCAGGTAAATATGTATTAAGAATCTTTGTATAAACAGCAATTCTGTAGGGTTTATAAGAAACGGCACGGCTTTAAAATATTAAAAATAAATTGAAATTGTCATCAATATTACCTTATTTTCTTATTTTGGTGTTTATGTTTTTTCCTGGCATATTAATGAAATTTTGAGTCGTTAGAAATCAAGATTACTTGCGACTACAATATAAATTTGTTTGTTAAAATATAAATTGATACACAAATCTAGCGATAGGCTTTTTGTGCTAACTTTTAAATACTGTTAAAAATTTCATTATTTTAAACTTTTTTTTCCATTTTAAAGTAGACCCTTTTTCAGATTTTTAAACTTAAAAAACCCATTGACAACTGGATAAAAGGCGAAGAAAATTTAGGTCTTTTACTAACTATTTCTAGTTACGACGAAAACAAGCTTATTTCAATTTATAACGACACAAATAAAGGTGTTTTCAGAACTTTTGCTGTGCTGAACATACAAAAGAATGGTAAGTAAGGTTTCTGTTTTTTTAAAGAGTGAGTGCCAGGATAAGATCTGCAAAAAAAACATTTATATATTGAAAAATAGTCAGCAGTTTTCTAATAAAAACAAATTTAATGTGTTAGTCCCTCTTTTCTGTTAGTAAAACTTGAACCTGAAGTTTTTGTTTTGACGGTCATACTCTGGATTTTTCGACATATTCGTTCAAATTTTGCCATTTCCACTAAAACATATTTGCACCTTCGAAAATATATCATACTTTGTTTAAAAACGTACAGAATATTTAGTTCAAATATAGCAGAAAACGACTAGAAAAGAATAAAAATCGTCTACATAAAGAAACTTTGTCCATGTTGGCAACCCCGCACATCATTTCCAAGTGTTATAATTGATTAAACAATTACACTTATTCTAATGTCAATTCAGTAATCCACTCCTTTTGTTCCTTTTATCTCTAAAGTTTTGTATAAGGTACAAAATTCTTTTTGGGAATAAATTACTAGGATTTAATTACAGGTGTCGTCTCAAAGGGGTTGAAATTGGTGAAAATGTTCTGAAATTTGTACGGAATTTTCTTAAGTTTTCATTCAAACATTTCTCTATTGGGCTTAAAATTTTCTACTTCTCTACTTTTTAGTGACGTATAATATATTTGAATTTTCAGAATGGCGGAACAACAATGGCCGCCACAAGAAAGCAACTGCTAAATTTAATCTCCTATTTTGAATCCAATGCTGATAAAATATAATTCTAACTCTTGCAATTCACTTCTCAAATGTTTTTGAGGTCGTCGATTATGTAAAATAACTTTATGTCATAAAAGTATGAGTTGGATATGCTATAAAGAGTTACTGGGGTCGCTGGTTACGAATTTCCTATTAATTTTTTAAAATTTCAAAATGGTGAATCCAAGATGGCTGTTAAAAAGTGTAAAAATACTTTTGTGTCATAAAAGAATGAGCTGAATATATAATAAAGGATTATTGGGGTCAGGCGCGGATCCAAGGGAGGGCGGTGAGGCGATCGCCCCCCCCCCCCCTCCCCCAAGAGCCTTGAGTTTAGGAAAATAGACACGATTTTGTCTCTTATACTATAGTTTATTCAAGAACTAGAGAGAGTAATAAATCATTTTTTACTATTTTTTTCTTCGCAAACTACCTGTGTTCTTTAGTCCAGTGTCTTTGGCAAAATCTGTTAGACACATATATTTTTTATAGGAATGGGTTAGAAATTTTATAATCAAAATTACCAGTCTATAATAATGGACGATTTGGGTTGGATAACAATAGATATTTGGAAGTGTGAAGTGTTAAAAAGGATTTTAATCCTTGTCATAAGCGTCGAAAGGAGGTTTATTTTATAACTAAGTATTTATGGCATAGAATATTATTTCGGTAATAAACTTAAAATAAAAAGTTTTTATAATATTACTTTATTTCGTATGATTTCTTAATAATTCACATACGTTATAAAATAGAGATAATTTTGACATATTTAACACAAATCACAACTGTATTTTTATTATTTTTAATTTTGGCATAGAAATCGTTTGAGACACATTCAAATTAAAACGTAGCCTTATTCTCTCAAAAAATTCTAAGTTATAATTTAAATACTTACAAAATACCCATTGTCAAAAATACAAGAAGTTAAACATATATAAAAAAATAAATTCGTTCATATAATATTAAAATTTTCGGTCAGTTTATTATTAATTAAAATACTTTTAGGATATTTGACGTTTCAGTTTATTTATATCTCAAACCATTCTCCAGAATTACAGTTAAACACTAAAAAAGGATTCAAATATAATTAATTTTTATATGTTACAGTTAAAATTAGACCTACTTATTTTTATTTGTATTGTACTGACATCTTAATTTAATTTACTTTATTATATGGAAATCCGTTAGCCCCAAAAAAATAAAATACACGCTTAAGAAAAAGACACAAATACAATAATTAAATAATAGAAAAATTACGGTTAATTGGAATTAAATATATATATATATATATATATATATATATATATATATATATATATATATATATATATATATACATATATATATATATATATATATATATATATATATATATATATATATATATATATATATAAAATTAGAGAGTGGGACACCCTAAAATAAAAATGTATAAAAAAGTAACAACATATATAAACAACATTAAACAATACAAAAAAAATAACAAAAACAAAAAAAAAACGAGTTTCCACATTTTGTTTTATTCTTTATTAAATGGATTTTTCCCAATTTTCAAAAGTTCAGCAAAATTACTAATTTTGTAAGTTGTGTTATTTCTAGCAACTCTACCATTTACTTGAGAGAGATATTTCTTTCTCCAACGGACAGTTTCCAGACGATCTATAAGAACAGATTTCCTATTTTGTTTTTCCCAGCAAAAATTAAGTTCCCTGAACAATTTCCAGAGCTCAGTTCTTTTAATTTCAGGTAAATTCCGATCTTCATTGATCTTAGTTAGAATTTTGTCGACGGTTGAGATCTGCTTCTCATAATAAAATGTATGTACAACTCCTTTTATTGCAGTTTTTATTTCTTCTTCCAACGAGGTTTTTCGTCTATCTGTGATCGAATGTGGCTTGGGAGTACTAACAATTCCAGTCGTTTTTTTCTTCTGCAGTATTCGGTACATAGTAGATTTTCCAACTCCTATCATGTTGGAACACACCTCAACAGAGCTTTTAACATTATCTAGATATTGATATCTTAAAGCATCATAAACATTCATCGTAATAGGTTTTTCGTTGAGGAAAAAATGCCTTGGTTTAACGATTTTCGAATAAATATAGAGGTGGAAGCCATATCTTTTGGGTATCTCACTAATCTCAAATAATATATAAAAACAAGCGCAAACAAGATAAATCACTAAGAACACGCTGTAAGGTGTACTTTGCTCACTGACAGAAATTAAATTGAAATATCACAAATTTTATTGTTGTAGTAAATTTATAAAAGCTTATAATATTTAAATATAATTAAATATAATTAGATTTACGGCACTCCTCAGTTACCTACGGCACTGGAGCAGGTACTTTGGAGGTTTCGGTAACAGTTTTATTACTCTGTCTAGTTCTTGACTAGAGTATAGGAATGTGTAAATTTGTGATCGCCCCCCCTCCCTCCAAAGAACTTTGAGTTCAGGAAAATAGAACCGATTCTGCCTTTTATATTAGGAATGTGTATGCTGCTGGCATTCCCCCTTTGACAACTTGTTTTTCTTACGATAGCCGCCCCCCAAGAGCTTTGAGTTCAGGACAATAGCCCCGATTCTGCCTCTTATACTAGGGATGTGTGTGCTGCTGGCATTCCCCCTCTCCAAGAGCTTCAAATTCAGAAAAGTAGACCCGACCCTGCCTTTTACATTAGAAATGGGAATGTTTGCGGTGTCTCTCCTCCCCCCCTCCCCGTCGACAAGTTGCTTTCGCTTGCCATATTGTACTTTCATGATATCACCCCCCCCTCCAAAGAGGCTGGATCCGCCCCTGATTGGGGTCGATGGTTGCGAACTTACTATTAGTTTTTTTTTTGTAAAAAATATTATAAAATGATTAACAGAAATCTTCACTATTAACATTAAATTTAAATTAGCTTATTTAGTACCTCATATTTTTAAAAAACAAACTTCCTAATTATAGTTTTCCCATAATCAATCAATAAATTTCCCGGGGAATCACCCTGTATATACATATATACAGTGCTTTGCTTTAGTTACATTTCCCTTATCAGATTGCATGGAATTCCAGGATATGGCGCTGCTTGTATCTGACTTTTTATTTAGTGCAACACAAGTTGCTTAAAGGATTTATTTTTTTTTGTAATTAGGTGTACTTATCTGTCCTGTATTGGCGATAACTAGTGAGTTCAAAACCAGTCTGCAGATGGTGGTGCACTGCCAATGTGAGAGATTTCAGCCTTTTTCTGATAGTTCTTCGTAAGGAGAAGCAGTGCTTTTGATTCCTAACGAGAACAAAGAACGTCTGTCTTTATAAGGCTTTTTCAGTTGGTTTTTCCTACATTTTTTTTTATTGTATTCCCGGGTCCGTCCTAAAGCCGGATGCACTGCGACCAAAGTAGGCCTATTGTGCTCACCCTAGACATTACAGCCACTCCGTCAACCTAGCCCCCTGGCTCAATCTGTACAATCCTGCTAAGGAGTGAGTGAGTATTTCTCCCGGTTCGACTTACTGACCCGAATGTTTGTTGTCTAAATCTCTCCAGTTACTTACAGTCACATATGATGTGCTTCACCGTTTCTTCGGCTTGTCCACATAGTCTGCAGCCGAGGTTTCCGTTATATAGATTCATTCTATTCAGATGTACTTTGACGGCCATGGGTCCCGTCATTATATCCGTAATAGTCCTTAATTGGTTGCTACTCATTTGTAGTAATTTCCTTGCCAGTTTCGGGTCAGGATTCCCAATAAATAGCTTGCTATGGTTTAAACCCTGTCTGGTCATCTAGTGGTTTTTATGTTCTCTTTGGGTCCATTTTATGACTGCTTCCCGGGCCGCGCACCGCGGCACCCCAAAGGACGGTTCTGGATCCATGTATTGAGATGCCGACCCTGCTCTAGCCAGCTCGTCAGCTTTTTCATTTCCATGTATGTCTTTATGTCCTGGTACCAACTTTAACATAACTCTGTTCTCTCTTTTGCCATAATTTCCAGCTCACTCTGACACTCCCAAACCAGCCTCGATGATACCTTTTGGTCCTTGAGGGCTTTTAGGGCTGCCTGGCTGTCAGAGTAAATGAGGATTTGCTTCCCTTTGTAAGCTCTCCTGTTTATCTCGTCTGCGCATCGTAAGATTGCGTATATTTCTGCCTGGAATATTGTTGGGTATTTCCCAAGGGGAAGGGTTAATTCCTTCCCAAGTTATTGCCCATATATCCCAGCTCCAGTACCCTCATTAGTTTTGGAACCGTCAGTGTACCAGATACTTGCACCCGAGAATGTTTCCGGTCTTTCTGTTTTACTTGCCATTCGATCCTCTATTGTGACTTCAAGCGGTATATTATAACGGTAGCTCGAGTTCATATGGTCTGTGTCCATTTCCAACTCAGGGCTCCTGATTTTTTTACATATGTTATTGTGTCCTGACAACGTCCTTTGCGATTTTACTGTCGAGTGATTTAGTCGATGGAGTCCCATTCTTGCCTTTGCCTGAATCACTATGTGTAGCGGAGGCAGATCCAGAATACACCCCATTGCCGAAGTGGGGGTTGATTTCATGGCCCCAGTAATACACAAACAGCCCCTTTGTATTCCGCTCAGCTTTGTCATGGTTGTTCTCTGCATTACCTTGGGCCACCAGACCAAGGCTGCGTAAGTGATGGCTGGTCTTACAACACTGGTTTATAACCAATGTACCATTTTCGGTGAGAGACCCCATGTTTTCCCACATAACCTTCTAACAGTCATAAGAGTTGTTTCCGATTTTCTGGTTATGTTTTCCACTTGTTTGTTCCAGGTCAGCCTGGAGTCTAAAATCACCCCCAGATAGTTTACTTCTCCTACATATACTTGTATATTTACATATACTTACTGCAAGTATATCGTTTCACCATTCACATGAGAGTTCTTTGTCCAAATTGCATGCAATGTTATTTATCGGAGTTTTTATTTAGTTCAATACAAAACCATTAAAGGATTTGCTTTTCTTATTGTTGAATATTCTTGTCTACCCTGTACTGACGAGAACCAATGAGTTCGAAACTGGTATGCAGGTGATAACACTGCCAATGGGAAAGGATTCTACTTTTTTTAATAGTTTCTTTTTTGATATAAAGTAGTCTTTATATCAGGCATTTTCAATTGGTTTCTCCAATATAACCATGTATATTTAAAATATAATATTTACTGACCTATAAAAATGTGCACAATCTTAACACTTTGGGATAATCGAGTATTTAAGGGTGTAGACTGTTCTGAAATTAGTCAAGTTTTAAATACGGAAGAGAATATTTTCGTTCATAACGAACCTTTTCTAAAATAACATAGAGCTAAAAAAAAATTAAAATGATCTTTGTAGTTATTCAAGATGAACAATGTATGGTTAATTTGTGCATTTGTCAATAATAACAACAATTTAAAATGAACCGCTGGATTGATTTATTAAATTATTTTAAACATTTATTTTAGAAACGAATGTTCAGCCCAAATCCAACAGTACCGCACTTGAAGATCCGGACTCTTCAGAGAGTTCTACACTATTCTCCCGCATGTGCTCAAAAAAGCCTTGGCAAGTAGATTTTAAACAGCTTCAATGGGACAACCTGATTCTCTATCCGGAAAACGGCTTTATGTCATATCACTGTGCGGGAAAATGCCATTTGGATGACAGTGGAAAAAATCCTCATATGAACAATTACGCCATGCTTAGACAGTTAAATAACGGGCACTATGGACTTAGAGATAAAGTTTGTTGTGTACCTACGGAGTTTTTGTCCTTGCCTATCATGTATTTTGACAAATATGATAATATTGTTCTTAAAAATTATAACGATATGGTTGTAAAAAGTTGTGGTTGTAGATAGATATATTTTTTATATACATAAATAGGAAATAAGTTTCTGTTTATCAAAAATATATGATTTTTCTATAAATTATGAATGGTTTGTCTTCGAACGTTTGATTTTATATAAATATTTTCCTAAATGAAGTTGTCAAAGTCAATCGGGTGTTGTGTAAGTATAAATATTTATTTCATTATGGAGATCTATCATTTTAAAGTAGTTGATTAGATGTAACCATACCGAACAGTATCATATGCGATTCAAAACTCTTTCGTATGCTGCATCCCCTACTCCTTCCTTGAAATTTTGACACTGATTATCACACGGGTGAATCTAATACCGTATATAGTTTCTTTGTTAAACCTTTAATTGATCTTATAAAGTAAGTTGTAGCCCCGAAAAGACGTGCTTATATTGTATATGTAAGTGAACGCCAATAACACATCATGTTTTTTTTCCAAGAGGAGAAATCTTGCATAGACACAAACACGAAGTGTGAAGGTAGTGCCGGATTCCTACCGGCTAAAACCCCCCCCTGGATTGAAGGTCCCCACGATCAGCTTCGGTTGACTATAGTGAAGCTATAGCCTACAGAAGCGCACTGTGAGAGTCGCAATGGTTTCCGGGCCAAAGCCTTGTAAACCTCCGGTCATCACACATTGGTGTTTCCGCTCCAGGTGCTGTTGCACCTATTGCATCGCACCTAACACACTATGAACACCAAATTCTCAATTTATAACGTTCCCACCACCAAACGACGTCACAAGTGTGAATTAATGATATGGGTGCACATCCCCATTTTGTAGTATACCATGCCATATTATGTTATATATCATATATATGTATTTTAGAAAAATTTAAGCAGAAATTTTCAAGTTAATATAGCCTAAGCTAAATGCTACATTTTTCTATTGATTATTTCGATTATCAGATGGGTAAGGTATATATATATATATATATATATATATATATATATATATATATATATAGATATAATATAATGAGAGTATTTTTGATAGATTAGTTAAACAACAAAAACTAGGAAATATCTTGGGGTCTCGGTCCTGGCGGGGGCTTTCAAAAGTAAAATACTTTTTGGTTAGGTCAAGCTTTCGAAAATATTTATTTCCTTCATCAGGGCTAAAATAATAATAATAATAATAATGCTTGCTCTGCGCTGAGCTACTCTTTTGGAATTGTAAAGTGGAGCAGGGCTGACATCCAAAACCTGCAAAAAAAATAAGGACACTCCTAACAAAAGCACAAAAACATCACCCTCGGAGTGCTATTGAACGTACAATGCTTCCAAGACACCAAGGAGGAAGAGGATTGGTGGATATTGGTAAGCAGCTCGACCAAGAAATAATAAACTTACGTTCATATTTCCACAGGTTAGCGGACTCTTCCACACTACATCGAGCAATATGCGAGGCAGATGATTCAACGCCGCTACAGTTGAGGGAACAAGAGAAGTTACAAACCTGGCTACGGAAGCCACTTCATGGACAGCATCCAAATGAGGTCAATCAGGACAATGTCGACAACTCAGCGTCGAAATACTGGTTGATTTCAGGACAGATGTTTCCGGAAACGGAGAGCTTCTTGTTAGCTATCCAAGACCAGGCGATGTTATTCCGACGAAGAACTACCGGAAGTTCATCATTGGAGATCCCTCAATAGAAAATGACCAATGCAGATATGGTTGTCGAACATCGGAGAAAATTCAGCACATAACTGGAGGATGCCAAGCGTTTGCCCCAACCGAATATAAGGAAAGACACGACTCAGCCGCTAAGGTACTCCACCAAGAGTTAGCAGAAAAGTTAAACCTGTTACAGGTAGGAAAAGTGCCTTATTACAAATACAATCGGGAGCCTATTCTTGAGAACAACCAGTTCAAGTTATATTGAGACCGAATGGTTCTGACGGATCAGACATTATCCTAATAGATACAATTTCTAGGCCAACTACACTAATCGACATTGCTGTACCTAACAACAGCAACCTAAGGCCAAAATACAATGAGAAGATCGCCAAATACAGAGATCTGGAGGTCCAAATCCGAAGACAATGGGCAATGAACAGCGTCCAAATGATTCTCATAATACTGTCAACAACTGGAGTGATACCAAAGAACCTCCTGCAGAACATCAAGGAACTGGGCCTTAGTGAGCATCTGTATAAGCGGATGCAGAAAGCAATTCTCCTAGCAACCGCGAGAGCCGTCCGAAAGTTCGTAGGAAATACAGCAGACAACGTCACCTAAGACCAGATAACATGGAAAGGGTTCCCACAGAGCTTCATACTTTTGGTGTCTTTGTATGTCTGGCATGAGTGAATAATCCCTGGAGGGAGTGCGAAGCCGTTTGGCTTGTAAATCATAATAATAATAAACTACACTAATCGACATTGCTGTACCTAATAACAACAACCCAAGGCTAAAATACAACGAGAAGATCGCCAGATACAGAGATCTAGACGTCCAAATCCGAAGACAATGGGCAATGAACAGCGTCCAAACGATTCCCACAATACTGTCAACAACTGGAGTGATACCAAAGAACTTCCTGCAGAATATCAAGGGATTTGGCCTTAGTGACCATCTATATAAACCTATGAGGAATGCAGTTGCAACTGCGAGAACCGTCCGAAAGTTCATAGGAAATATAGCAGACAAAGTCACCTAGAATCCGATAACATGGAAAGAGTTCCCACAGAGCTTCATACTTTTGGTGTCTTTGTATGTCTGGCATGAGTGAATAATCCCTTTGAGAATCTGTATAAACCGTTGCAGAAAGCAACTCTCCTTGCTACCGCGCGAACCGTCCGAAAGTTCGTAGGAAATACAGCAGACCACGTCACCTAGGACCCGATAACATGGAATAGATTTCGTACAGCTCTAATAAGTATATGGTTTATATATGTGTTCGCCATCGTTTCCCAGAGTTTAGTGATAGGGATGTTTCTTAGGCCTTACTTAAATCTATAAATAATTTATGAGTATCTTGATTTGAAGAGGCTTTTTTAAATTATTTGTTTGATACAAAAAATATTATCATTACATGATCTACCACCACGAAATTCGCCCTATTCATCTTCCTCGTTGTTTTCTTTTTCAATGAGGCCTTTGAATATTTTTCCGTAGAGCCCACTCATTGTGCTAGTTATCGGTATACCTCTGTAATTTGTATGGTCGACAACACAACTAATGACAACAAACCAACAAACTGAAGACTACGTTGGAATGTTGCCATACACGAAAAATCCGCTTTGGTTTGGCATCGCCAATCTCATATAATTTAAATAATAAATTAACTACAACATTTCTTTGAGCTCTGAATATGTATATTAAGCATAATTTCATCTGAAAAAATCTCATCCCCATCTAAGGAAATTGTAGTAATTCTGTTGCGTTAAGTTTACAATGATGCAATCGATGTGCTTATCTTCCGAACTGTTTATACTAAGTTTCGGATACAACTGAATCAGGCATTTTACAGAAAAAGTTTTGCGCCTTTAGTTTTAACCGAAGCCTATTCGTTACACTTCTATGCACACCCTTGCCTTGATTTAAAAATCATCATTTCGGACTGAGAGTTAATAACCCTGAAATGATTGAAACTGATAGGTAGAATTTTAATATAACCGGCAGACGAGTGCTACATCATACGATCAAAGAAATATATTTTTTACACTTTCAAATAAATCACAATAAGAGGAGATACTTTATTATGAGTTAGAAGTAATATATTTTCAATGACTATACAGAATGTCCTTTTATTAAGTGACGTTATTATTACCTGCAAGAATTATTACGAAAATTATAAAAAAATCATATATATCCTTTGATATTTGCTGATAATGTATTGCATTGTTAAGAAATAATCGTATATCCACAAAAAAGGATAATTACATGGGAAGTTCCTAAGGAACTTGAAAATTACATTATAATAATTATGTAAAATGCGGAATCGTTACTTAGCAAACAATATAATATATGTTAAAAAGTTTTGCAGAATAACTTATCACGAGAGCTAAAAACGGAAGTAAATTTCTTAAATCCTCCATTTTCTATTTTTACTGACAGATGATTAAAAATTCTTATCCAGAATAGCAATGTTGACTATTTTTGAAAAAGTGTTTAAAACAATGCAAAAGCTCCTAATATAGTCCAAAATATTGTCATGTGACCGCTGTGATGTCATATGTTTCCAAACACTAGGTAAACTGATAAGGCGATAGAGTTTTTTCATAGTTTTTGTAATAAATGATGAGTTCTAAGTTTAAAAGTGTTGTGAGATGTCTCAGCTTCGAACATACCCCTGTAGAATTAGCATAACGCCAGAACTAGGACCTGGTTATTTGAACGCTGAACAACGTAATAATATTTTTATTTATATTTAAAAAAGTGTTGATAAACAGTAGATATTTAATTTCTTGTTACACACATACCAATTTTATGCTATCCTTTTCTAATTATATTATTTAAACGAATATCATATGATAATCGGTACATCAATTCTGAATACATAAAGTATGAATATATGGTTGCCTAAATTATTATTATTGTTATTTTCAATACGTAAACAATATTTACCAATAAAAATAAGTTTTTAAATCCTTTTTTTGTTAATATTAATTGTAAACTTCGCATTTATAGTAATTTCTAACACTTAAAAACACCGAAAAAAATCAAGACAAACAATTAAACTGAAAGAAAAAATAAGTAAACATGTTTATGTCTGTCAAACATCAAA
The DNA here is from genome assembly GCA_034092305.1 of Diaprepes abbreviatus. Lineage (NCBI taxonomy): Eukaryota > Metazoa > Arthropoda > Insecta > Coleoptera > Curculionidae > Diaprepes > Diaprepes abbreviatus. The sequence continues at coordinate 162,453 of JASJET010000014.1, read as the reverse complement.
AAAGCGTCTCCGCCATCGACCATAAACAGCATTCACACAAATCTATTGTTGTTTAAATCTAGGGTATGATCGAATTGCCTCAGTGTACAAGTACTACAATTAAAATACCTGAAAAATTATTTATTCAAGATCCATGTTCGGAAAATAATAGGAAAATGTGGCTTCAGCTAGCCCGCAGGGATTCGGCACTTGCACTAACACAATCTAAAATGTATTTTTGTGAAGACCATTTTGATGTAAGTTTTGATAATATTCGTTTATTTTTCTTATATTAAAAGTGATTATTTTTCAAGTTTCCAAAGATGAAAATCGGAATTTTGAGGTTTATAAAATAAAGTAATCAAAGTTTGGTAACAATGTTTTGTACATGTTTTATATGAGTTGCACATTGATATGGAGAATTACACAGAATATTATTTCATGGGTTCAGTATCACAGGTCCGAATGAGACCGGGTTGTGTGCCAACGAAGTGCGGAGAAAAAAACGAACAGGAAACGTAACAACTCGACCATTAATAATCAAAAAGCAAGGATTGGAGACAGTAGCGAAATACGAGAGAAAAATAGAACAAGCTTACTCTACACAAAATATTTCCATGGCTGAGGTGCAACCAGATTTAAGCTCAGGTAAACATCATACTTATACCAATTAATTATAAATACATCATTTTATTAATTTGTTGCAAAACAAAAGACAGTGACCAAATAAAATAGTATTAGAAATATTGTATAAATTTGGTGATTTAAGTTGGAACTCACATTTATAATAAACTGTGAAATATTTATAAAGCAAACTTTTCAGATATCCTTCATCCATGAGTGTGTAAACCAATAACAACAGACAAATCAATACAAGCGTCCATATGTCATAAATTAAGATGCAAAAGCACACAGAATAACAGGGTAACCCAGAAAAGTGAGCAAAATTTTCTAGTTCTTGAATAAACTATAGAATAAGAGGCAAAATCGGGTCTATTTTCCTGAACTCAAACCTCTTTGGGGGGGGGGGGCAATCGTCTCCACCGCCCCCCCCCCCTTGGATCCATGCCTGCATATATAAATGTATAGTGTTCGTGGTTTTAGAATTATTCTTCTTTCTTTGGAAGTGTAGAATGCAATCATAGTTATAGTACAAGAAACAGGAATGTACTTTTGCCAGAAAGAGCTAATTTCAGTTATGTTCAACGTAACGTAATACATACATATATATATATATATATATATATATATATATATATATATACATATATGCATAGACGTTATAAAAACTCCAAAATCTATTCTTAATTAACAAATGTCTCTATCCTGACAGCAATTCTCACTAAATCCCATCTAAAACACATCCGTGCTAATAACAATGGCCCTGAATCTGTGGAATGCAAGTTAAGCGAATCTTAACCGGGGACTGGCGTTTATTAGCCGGGGATGATGAAGTCATGGCATGACTTATCGCCGACGATGATTTCCACACGGTTACACCGGAGTATCATGGGGTGCGAGCCACGAAACCGTGGCTAAAGCGAGAAACCGAGCAGTGATCATGGATATCGTTCTAAAGGGATGTTTGAGGATACGGATTTTTTAGTTTAAAGTTAATTTCACTCTAACACATAATATTTTCAACCGTTTATATATTTTTCACAGCTAAATTAATTAATGATAAAATTTATGTACAAAAAATTTATAGGTAATTAAGTATATTTATTGTTATTTAGTATATGGTTTGTTCTTTAATATTTGGCGTTTTAAATAAATAATAAATTCTTTATTTACTGTGCTAAGCTAAAGCCAAGATTTTCTGAAGCATACTAGATTTTACTGGACTACTAAACAGAAATACTAATTTTGATTAAAAAATATCTGTAACCAAAGAACAGGTTTTCAACCTAGCTAGTATAATAAAAGAAGTTTTTGGAAAGTTTTACTATATTTAATATGATTTACAAGCCAAACGGCTTGCACTCCCTCCAGGGAATATTGACTCAAACCAGGTATACAAATATACCAAAAGTATGAAGCTCTGTGGGAACCCTTTCCATGTTATTGGGTCCTAGCTGACGTGGTCTGCTGTATTTCCTACGAACTTTCGGATGGTTCGCGCGGTTGAAAGGAGAATTGCTTTCTGCACTGATTTATACAGATGCTCACTAAGGCCCAGTCCCTTGATGTTCTGCAGAAGGTTCCTTGGTATCACTAAAGTTGTTGTTAAAATCATGGAACTCGTTTGAACGCTATTCATTGCCCATTTTCTTCAGATTTGCACCTCCAGATCTCTATATTTGGCGATCTTCTCGTTGTGTTTTGGCCTTAGGTTATTGTGGTTAGGTACATCAATGTCGATTAGTGTAGTTCGCCTAGAAATTTTATCGGTTAGTATAATGTCTGTTCTATTATGAACAACTGTCTGATCCGTCAGAAGCAATATCCTGTTCCCTCAGTTGTAGCAGCGTTAAATCGTCTGCATCGCATATTGCTCGATGTAGTGTGGAAGAGTCCGCGAACCTGTGGAAATATGAACTTAAGGTTATTATCTGTTGATCGAGCTGCTTACCAATATCCATCAATCCTCTTCGTCATTGATGTCTTGGAAGCATTGTACGTTCAATAGCACTCCGAGGGTGATGTTTTTGTGCTTTTGTTAGGAGTGTTCTTATTTTTTATGTCTGTTCTGCTCCATTTTACAATTCCAAAAGAGTAGCTAAGTGCAGAGCAAGCGTATATGTTGAGCGCCTAGTGTATATAGTGATAATTAGTATTGCACTGACTTTATTAAATAATAGTAATAATACAGAAGCCCAAATAGATGATACCTAAATGAGGTCAAGCAGGAAAAAGTCCACAAATTAGCCAACTAGAATATGAAATACATAATCAGAGACCCCTCGATCCAGAACGATTAATGCCGGTATGAATGTCGAACGTCAGAGACAATCCAGAGTAGAATTTTCTGTATTGGTATATAAGGAAAGGCATAATTCAGCCGCCAAAACCATCCATTAAGAGTTGGCAAAGAAACTGTTGCAGGTAGAGAAAGTGCCATACTATGAATACACTCCGGATCCTATACTGGAGAACAACGACTGAGTTCAAGCTGTACTGTGATCGAACTGTGTTTACAGGTTATACAGTTGCTCATATCAAACCAGACCTCATTTAGTAGATAAAACAATCAATGAGAGCTGGATTCCACCCATACATAAGGAGGGTTCCAAAGACAGAAATTACAGGGGACTCTCAGTGACCGCTACTTTTAGCCAATTATCTGCACGAGTATTACCCAAACTTATCACTACTGAATATCAAATGTACGAAGGTCAACAAGAGTTTGATTTCGAGCTGGAGGATTCACAATTGATATCATCTTTACCATAACACAAGTAATTGAAAAAACACTTGCCAGATCTCAAGAGTCATATCTTGTGTTTATTGATTTCTCAAGGCCTATGACAATATATATAAATAAACCTTTTGAGGTATCGTATGGATTCCCAATTAGAACTACCATCATAAATGCGATAAAAGAACTATACACACAAGCTTAGTGAAAAGAAGACTGACCTACGGATCTGAAGTATGGCAAATAAATCAAAATAACCAAAGAAAGTTACTCGAATCTGATATGGATGTCCCTAGACGAGCAACCAGAACCAATCAAAAATGAAGAGAATTTGTACTGAGGAGATCCTAACTCTCATGAGAAAAGAAAGAACTATAGTAGAGGATATACAGAAAAAAAAAAACTAATATGATTTGTGCATGTCAACAGAATGTCTGAGGATCAGTCCGTCCGTTAAAAACATCGTTTTCACTGTGTTTCGTCTCGTTACTCGCTTAGAACTGGTTAGTTTTTAGTGAACGGATTAAAACTCGAAATAACCAAACCTATATATATATATATATATATATATATATATATATATATATATACAGAAACCTGGAGGTACAAATATGCAGGCAGTGAAAAATTAATAAGATCAAGGTATCGGGCCTTAACGGACACTTATATAAGCAGAAGGAAGTGTTACTGGTGTTCGTTTGAACTATCTGAAAGTTTATGGGAAATACAGAGGACCATATCATCAACTAGAGCCCGACAATATGGAAAGGGCTCTCACAGAGCTCTATCCTTGATATCTGAGTATATCTGGGAGAAGTACGTATGTCGAGAGCCGCTTGGCTAAGTCTTTAGATAATAATAATAATAAATATGTACAAATTCACTGATTATTGAACGTTGAAAAGTAAAATCGACACTTTAATGACCTACATCATCCTCACATAATGATGAAAGGATCTCATAGACGGTTAAAGAACAGGTTGCTACCTAGACATTAATCTTTTCACTATACTGAATGTAATTTTTTTTCGACCCCATGATATGTTCTTGGCCCAGTACTTGTAGATTTGTTTGTTAACCTGAGCACCTAACAAAAAGTAACTTCATCTGAAAAGCAAACACATTAGAGAAATCTTAAGTTATCATCTGTTAGCTGCATCATAATTTAAAAAAAATATTCCCTCCTGTCATGAGCATTTTTCAATACCTCTGTAAATATGGTTGTTATGTCCAATTTGAGTATAAGAACTGCGAGGCTCTTGCTGTAGTGATAATTATATAATGTTTTCTTCTCAGACACACCAGGACCACTACTTTTAAAACTATCTTTGACAGCACGGGAAATTCCCTACTTCATTGCTACAATATGCTCTGTCCATTGATTAATAACGGGGCGATTTGGGTATTTATCATTGGACTTATCACCAACTTTTTTACGACTTCAAGTTTCATCTTCAGAACTTTACATGTACAAAATTTATATATATATATATATATATATATATATATATATATATATATATATATATATATATATATTAATTTTTTAGTTACGGGGCATGTTTTATGAAAAATAACTAAAATTTATTTAGAATATAAAAATATAAAAACGTGCAATATATCTGAGTTGATACATCATCAAATAAACGGTGCTGCATATGAAAGACTGATCAGTTTCTTTATCACAACACTGTATACTTTACAGCGGGCCTGTAACAGTGAAATTAACAAAAGAAAGTATTTGGTTAAAACCATCCTTTCTTAATTAAACTGAGAAAGATCAACAGTCAAACGAAGTGGAACGATTAAAAAAAAGATCTGGATATTTAAAAAAATGCTTTTCCTCTTTTAAATCGTGAAAGAGGATCCTTTAGCAGTCTATTATTTTTAAAGCCCGGCTACTAAGAGAGACAAAGGTCATTTAAAGTTGGACTATAAGCACTAAACTCCGGTTTGTTCATGTTTACGAGAATAAAATGAAAATTTTCCGCTTTAACAATGAAAATACAAAAATAATGACGTAAATTTACTTTCTACATAATCTCCTTTTAAAGATAAATATTTTCGCTAGTGGTGCTTTTGTGATTCTTATGTGTAAACGCTTTCGTCTAACACTACTGCATAGTAATTTTCAGGAAACTTTGGTTTGATCCAGGACGCTCAGAATTTTGAATGTTTTTAAGACCACGTCTAAAATCAGCAACAAACGTTTTTAAAACAGTAAATGAAGTGGCAGATTCCACCAATGTAGCATATAATTTCTGTAGGCATTAAATTTTTAATAAAAACATATTTCACCATGGTCCACACCTACTAGTCTCGATAAATTGTAAGTGCGCTGCCCAGATAACATATTAAATTTTCCTAGAACCACAGATAACAAAAATCTGAACGATATATTTGACATTTAAATTATTTATGAGGCATTTTTTCTCCTTGCCAATAATGAAACAGGGAACCTTTTATTTGGGATTATTTCATCACTGAAATTACTGATGATATTTAATCTTTGTTCTCACAAATCACCTATGATAGGGAATTTACAATTATTGAGAAATTTTTAAGAATAACTCATAAAATATGCTGTGTTATAAGATACAATAAATAATGTATAGGTTAATGAGGTCATGAATCCATTGAACATAATCTAAGATGTAAGCAATCTTGATATTTGCAGGAAGGTGAAAAAAGTATTCTTGAAAATCATCTTTTAGAAGTGTCTACCGCAGCTAAAGCAGTAAATATAATATAATCAAGCGTTTTAATAATCACACATGATAAACTGAACGTAAGCAGATGGGTTTCAAGATTGTTAACTACCGAACAAAAACTGCTTTAGCAGCAACTCTCTTAAAATCATTTGGAATTTTTTACGAGGTGTATAAATTAAGTAATGAGACTGGCAACATAGCGTTCGATTTGAGATTCAAAAAGATTCAAAGAAATTTAAAAAGGCGGCAGGTGAACTGGTTAGAGCCTGTAGCGATTTTTTCTAGTACGTTCTAAAAATGAGTGTCGTTAATTCCGGGCGATTGTATGTTATCAAGTTTTGCTTCAGACTTAGACATAGTGGAAAGGAAACTTCGGCATAACTTATGCAAGCCTACAGATACAGTGTGTTTTAAAGCCCAAGATTGTGGTTTAAGACATTTTCAGAAAGAAAAGAGTTGACTGACGATTAACCACTCTGCGAAAGGCCTTCACCTTCAAGAACTGATGAAAATTTCAATAAAGTTCGAAATCTTGTACTTTCGTACTTACGTACGAATCAGGAACGTGGGCAATAAACAACAAAGTTATTCACAAATTCTTCTTCTTCCTAAAATGTCTCTCCTATCAAAGGTTGAATACCGTCAGAGCAATTTTAACCTTGTTTACTGCAGCTCTAATAGTTCTAATAGTAACTGCAATTAATCTACTTCCTGAAGTTTCGAAATCAGAATATTCTGCGTCTTTTTACACTTCTTTACCCCTTACCTTTTCCTTCTCTCCACTCATAATATAACCCAGATATTTGAGTTTTCTTCTTTTTATTGTTTTACTAGTTCACATTCCTTCTTCATACGTTTCAGCAGAATGTTGTTCGTTACTCTATGTACCCAAGATATTTTCAACATCCTATGTTAGCATCAAATTTCAAATGCTTGAAGTTTTTAAGATCCTGATGCTTCAGTGTCCAAGCTTCGGCTCCGAATTGTTGAAAATATATGGAACTTCACCATTCGAGTAATAGAAGGTGCCACTGTATGTATGCGTGGTGTAAGTTGTTAATTACTTTTTCATTTACGGTAAAGCCTTCTGCTAATTCGTTCAGTGTCTCATTAAAGATGATCTCATCATACATATTGAATAGCAAGGGAGACAGAATACAACTCTTTTGAAAATTAGTAATATTTTCACACCTTTTGTTACATTATCTCCCACCTTAACTTAGGCTGTTTGTTTCCAGTATAGACTAGATATTAATCTTATATATCGACTATTATTATCTTTATTTTCAGTATCTCTAGCATGTTTTCGTTTATGATTCTATCAAATGCCTTTTCAAAATCAATAAAACATGCTTATATGTCATGATTTATGTCGAGGCTTTTGAATCCTAGTTGTGTGTCACTTAAGTCATTTTCTAGTTTTTAATTTTGCGGTTGTGAATGTTTTCCAATAGAATTTCTAATGTAAGACACATTAATGCAATGTTCTGAGCATTCATTAGTATTACTTCTTTTAGAGGTAGTCATAAATATGTCGATAGTCTCATCATATGAGTTTTACTGGTATTCTTTCAGCACATACAGCTTTTCTGGTTTTGTACATTTAATGGCTTATTCAATCTCTTCACGCATTATCTCCAGTCCTGCTTCCTCCATATTTAATTGTAGTTTATCATCATTAAATAGTTCTTTTTTATATTCAGTACACCTATTCAGTTTTTGTTTCAAACCAGTGACAATATTCCCATTTTTATCATTTAGAATCCCTGTGTTGTTATTTTTCTTAAACCTATAATTTTTACCATCTTTGCTATATTCTAAAACTGTCATATCTTCACTGTTCAATTTTAGCACATTGTTCCGATAATCATTTTTTTTTATACTAATGGTATTTTATATTTTATATTTTTATTGAGTTCTTTGTATGTCCAGTTAATTTTTTGTTTTTTCTTCTTTCTTGCATCAGATCCGTACTTTTTTTTTCCTTGACTTTCAGCATTTCTTTCCCTCCGTCAATGAGATATTTTTTTATTACTCTAAATCTTTCTATGTTAGTTCTTATCATGATTTACAAGCCAAACGGCTTCGCATTCCCTCCAGGGATTATTCACTCATACCAGGCATACAAAGACACCAAAAGTATGAAGATCTGTGGGAACTCTTTCCATGTTATCGGGTCCTAGGTGACGTTGTCTGCTATATTTCCTACCAACTTTCGGACGGTTCTCGCGGTTGCAAGGAGAACTGCTTTCTGCATAGGTTTATACAGATGCTCACTAAGGCCCAGTCCCTTGATGTTCTGCAGGAGATTCTTTGGTATCACTCCAGTTGTTGACAGTATAATGGGAGTCGTTTGGACGCTTATCATTCCCATTGTCTTCGGATTTGGACCTCCAGATCTCTGTATTTGGCGATTTTCTCGTTGTATTTTGGCCTTAGGTTGTTGTTGTTAGGTACAGCAATGTCGATTAGTGTAGTTCGCCTAGAAATTTTATCTATTAGTATAATGTCTGGTCTATTATGAGCTACTGCTTGATCCGTCAGAACCGTTCGGTCCCAATATAACTTGAACTGGTGGTTTTCAAGAATAGGCTCTGGATTGTATTGGTAATAAGGCACTTTTCCTACCTGTAATAGGTTTAACTTTTCTGCTAACTCTTGGTGGAGTATCTTAGCGGCCAAGTCGTGTCTTTCCTTATACTCGGTTGCAGCAAACGCTTGGCATCCTCCAGTTATGTGCTGAATTTTCTCCGATGTTGGACAACCATATTTGCATTGGTCATTTTCTATTGAGGGATCTCCAATGATGAACTTCCGATAGTTCTGCGTCGGAATAACCTGGTCTTGGATAGCTAACAAGAAGCCCTCCATTTCCGGAAACATCTGTCCTGAAATCAACCAGTAGTTCGACGCTGAGTTGTCGACATTGTCCTGATTGACCTCATTTAGATGCCATCCATAAAGTGGCTTCCGTAGCCAGGTTTGTAACTTCTCTTGGTCTGTTTGGTGGTGAGAAATAATATCTTGTTCCCTCAACTGTAGCGGCGTTGAATCGTCTGCCTCGCATATTGCTCGATGTAGTGTGGAAGAGTCCGCCAACCTGTGGAAATATGAACGTAAGTTTATTATTTGTTGGTCGAGCTGCTTACCAATATCCACCAATCCTCTTCCTCCTTGGTGTCTTGGAAGCATTGTACGTTCAATAGCACTCTGAGATCCGTACTTTTTTCTTTCCTTGACTTTCAGCATTTCTTTCCCTTCGTCAATAAGATATTTTGTTATTACTCCAAATCTTTCTGTGGTATTTCTTGTAGTATTATGTTCTTTTATATTTCTTATTTTTTCTTAAGTTTCTCTGACCAAACGTGCAATGAAGAAATATGTAAAAGATCTAAGGTGACCGATGTGGTAACAAGAATTAATAAATTAAGGTGGTGTTGAGCTGGTATTTTTGCCAGACAATCACTGGACTTGTCATTCAAAAAGTGGTGGCTACGTAACAACAAAAGAAGTTGGTAGTGCTTACAAAAAAGATGGGTTGATGACATAAAAATCCTAAACGATATCATTTGGGGACAATAGGTTCAAGATTGAAAAAAGTGGAAAAATTATGAAAAGGTGAACACAAATTTAGAAAAATCAAAATCCAACTGTGAATTAATAGCTTAATGTTGAAAAATAAAATTATAAAAACATTTTAAGTTATTTGCTTCATTATTAGGTAGACAACTTTTTCGGTGTCCTTCGTAGTTATAAGTATCATGTTCTTTAAAAAATATTGTTTCAAAACTTTCAGTCACAAAAGGCCAAATGTGTATAGTTTTAATATAGGAGGTTAAAAAGGTTTTCGGTAGATCAAAATTTTTTAAATCGATAAAATTAAAACAATTTTACAATTTTTTTCTATTATATATTACCAGGTTGGATTTCATAGAACTTTTTTTAGTTATTTGTAAGATTTTATTTATTTTTACACCAATCAGACTAGTTTATAATGAAATAAAGGTATTGTCCCTATAAAAAAAAAATAACTGTTACCAAAAATAACCTCAAAATTAACTATTAAAAAGTCAGCATTCGATTGGGAAAATTATCGGAAAAACCGCCTGCAAAAAGTAGGTGAAAGTCACCCTCACTTTTTTAATAAAAAAATCGTTTCAGCATTCATATTAGACCCAATGATGGAGTCGAACTGGGGGGAACAGAAATGGGGGGAAATTACTTAATAAGGTTTCCAAAACAATCAACCCGGATATTCCAAAATGGCCGCCATTTACATATAAAGTCGATTTTTTTTCTGAAAATTGAAACAGTGCTTTAGAGGACAGGCTCCTCCTACGCCATCATCCTATTGGCTGGAATTACTTTTTGCTAACTGTTTCCAGAGGAATGTAACAGCAGGAGGGAGCCAATCGTCGGAAAATACGTGAGACGGCGCCGAAATGCCATTGAGCGCCGGGACGCTTCACAAGAATGCCGATTGTGGCGTCGCTTGCTCCGTCTGTGCCGCTAAGTGGTAAGTTTTTCTTGTACAATTCTTAGAATGCAGTAGAGTTTTTCGCGTAGATTAGGATGCATTGTGTTTTGTGATGTTATTTTTCGTTCCGTATGTGAATTTATTTAAAATATGTATTATAAATTAATTATAGTTCATATTATATTAAATTTTTATTTTTTTATTTCGTTGAGCTGCAGCAATGGATTTCACTATATACTTCTATTAAAGAAAAATCTTAAAATGAAAAGCAATTTTGGCAAATTTAAATTAAAATTTTGTGTTACACCATCATATTTCTCATATAACGCTTTAAGAAAAATAAATCTATAACTCAATCAATAAATACTTTATTTAAGACATCTTTTGTCAGCATGGTGGTTGCAAATTTAATATATTTTTGAGTTAATAAAAATATTCATTAAGGATTTTGTTGAGTGATTATTTCGATTTTAATCTATATGATAAAGGTCATATTCTAGTATGGATTTTGTGCTATTGACTATTGATGGGGAAGGGGGGCTAGGGGGATTAACATTGCGCAGTATAGCTGGATTACGTTAATATTCTCGGATATTTTGCGCAAGTTTTCATGTTTGCAGTCAGAATATTGAAAAGCTTGGCACATGCTCAGATTTTTTTAATAATTAATACTATATAAAGCATAACTTTAAATACATGCTTAGTATAATTGTTTATACATTTTAAAACCTATTTAAAATAAGCTAAAAGTGCATACATTCTTAACAATTGGTCACGCTAAATTTCTAATTATTGAAATGATTTTTATCCCATTCTAAAAGTTAGTACTTCATTTTTCATTCAAAAATGTCTACTTGCGGCTAATGAAAATTAACCGAAAGTAAAAACGTGTTATTATTTTGGGTAAATTGAAAATTTTCTTTAAGTAGTAGGAAGTATTACTCACTTTATCTAAAACGGTAACTTTTAGAAAACTTGGTAGAAGTGAAATTTTTGAATTCCAGGTATCAGTATGAAAATAATGTAGAGTTTAGAAAACTTTTTAGACCTCAATAAAATATCTTCATTAATTTCCTAATATTTCATATACACAATACATTTTTGATTATTTATTAATATATTTTCGCGGCTTTAGTTGCGTTTTTATGAATAGAATCAATTGAACAGATCCGTAGTGTTTTACTTAAAAAATTGTCCAATTGTTAGTTTTTATTTATTTTGTGGGAATCATAAAATTTTTCTTATTTTTTTACGTTAATTTTTCCAGATATAATGGATTTACTTGACCTGTCTCTCCGCGAGTGACCATAGTGCCCGTGCCCGTGATTAGAGTGCTCTTAGTCCTACACCTATTCAGTGAGCTAAAATAATAAATACTTGTCAAAATGGTAGCTGGGTGGTAAGTACAAAAATTACTAATTATTAAAATTATTTAAATCTGCATATAAAGGATATCTTAGCGAAATACGGAGAAAATGGTACTGTTCTTCCAAGGTATCGGTGTGTCAATTTTAAAGATTAGGAAAATAATGCGATTTCAGGAGAACAGGGGAAAATATATTTTCTTTTGGGAAAAAAAGTATTTTTTCCCTTGAAAGTTCAAGAAAAAAGATAAAATTTCTACGCAAATACAAAATTATCATTTACAAATCCTAAAAGTATTATCTTGATAGACAAAAGGGTGGTAAACGTACTAAAGGGTATTTTGCGTATGTAAGTTAAAATATATTTCTAATGATTAAGAAACTTCTGTATGAAACTATTTTTTCCGTTACATCTTCATTATTTATTTGAATTATAAGATTTGTTATCTTGTCAGTGTCTGTAACTGGGGCATATTAAATATTTTTTATAAAATAATGACTAAATGCCTTAGGGGGCTCCTACCGGGCGTTTTTCCTGTCTTTTTTATTTTATCTATATTATCCTATTGTTCTATGCAAAATATTAATTTGCACACGAATAAATTTTAAATTATATTTGTTGCAACTCATTATAATGGTTAGTTTTTGTTCAAGAGGAACGTTATCTTGACGCTTCGGGCTTACGAAAAAAATAGTTATGATAACAATAAGTTGACATTAATTTAGTATGTTTGAAATTCATCTCCATTCTTTAAAAAGAATTAAAATAAACTTCTTTAAATTGATAAGATAAGAATGTTTGAAATTCATCTTTATCCTTTGAAAAAAGTCTAAAATATCCTTTTTAACTCGCTAGACTCAGAGATATAATTGAATATATTATAAATAATCACTTTTTGTTCAAGAGAAACACAAAATAGCTTCTAGCCAATAAAACAAATTGCTATGGTAAAACTAAGTTAATAGTGGCCCAGGATTTTAGACATTCGTCTTTATTCTCTGAAAAAAAAAACTAAAATATTTTTTTTTCAGTCGCTTCAATTATTAATATATAAATAAATGTCCACTTGTTGGCCAATAAAAAAAAATTGTTACTAAAACTAATTTTTATTTAATAGTGGGTGCCCACATCGCAAGAAAAGGGAGAATTACCAGATTACGAGTTAATGATATACAGACCGACGAACGGACGATTTGATGAAATTACAAGTCTATTTGTAGCTTTTTTACAACTATTTATTTTTATTTATGTTTTCTCGAATCCAACAAATCCCGAAAATCGTATCGAGAGTTCGGGTTCGAAGTCCCGACGGGCCAATTTGCTTCCGAGATCAGATTCCTCTCTTAGATTTATTCCCTTGTTGGTTCACAAATACTTCTGAAAATAGGGTGTTTATGTCTGGGCATTATCTTATTTTAAAAAATAATATAATCAATTTGAGAGAACGACGCTTGTAAAAGGAAAATTTTTAATTTTGCTCTGTATCTTAAAAATAGAATGGGCTAGGAAAATTTTATTTGTTGCATGTTTTAACAAAACATTTTTTTAACAAAAAAGTAACAGAGGCTCGCGAAATTCGCAAGCCTCTATCTTTATTAATAATATAGGTACTTATACCTATTCCATACGCTTCGACGTAAATTTGGTTTATTGTGTTCAAAAAAAGGAAAACTTATCCATTATAGTCAAAATTTAAGTTACTAGTGTAAATTTTTTACACCATAACACTTTTTAAACAATTTACATCACATCAAGAAAGAGGTAGTTATGACTTTAATTAAATTATTATCAAGTATAAACAGTTTATAATCGAAACATCGTAAAAATAAAAATAAAGACAATGCAAGTCCGACCACATTTTAGTCATTCTTCAACATTGTCTACAACCTGCAAACAAATGTATTTTTATTATTTTTAATTTTGGCATAGAAATCATTTTAGGCACATTCAGACTAAAACGTAGCCTTATTCCTTAAAAAATTCTAAGTTATAATTTAAACACTTACAAAATACCCATTGTCAAAAATACAAGAAGGTAAACCTATATAAAAAATAAATTCGTCCATATAATATTAAAATTTTTTTGGGGCTATCGTTCATTTTATTATTAATTAAAAACATTTCTAGGGCATTTGACGTTTCAGTTTATTTATTTCTTAAACCATCTGCAGAATTACCATTAAACACTAAAAAGGGATTCAAATCTAATTAATTGTTATATGTTAAAGTTAAAATTAGACCAACTTATTTTTATTTTTATTGCACTGACATCTTAATTTAATTTAATTTATTATATGGAAATTCGACAGTCCAAAAATAATAAAATAAACATATTAATTCTACACGCTTAAGAAAAAATAAGAAAATTACGGCTAATTGGAATTAAATATTTATATAAAATTAAAGAGTGGGAGACGCTAAAATAAAAATATATATAAAATAAAAAAATATATAAAAAACATTAAACAATAAAATATAACAAAAACAAAAATTTAAATAATAAATTGTGTTTACACTGGTAAACATTACGTATCTAATTGAAGTGAAGCAATCTTCGCTTAAATTAATTATAATTGGTTCCTCTATCTCAACGATCATGAGATCGAGTTTCCACATTTTGTTTTATTCTTTTATTATATGGATTTTTCCCAATTTTCGGCAGTAACTTTATTTTAAAAAATCCTGCAAAAGTTCAGTTATATTACTAATTTTGTAAGTTGTGTTATTTCTAGCAACTCTACCTTTTACTTGAAAGAGATATTTCCTTCTCCAACGGACAGTTTCCGGACAATCTATAAGAACAGATTTCCTATCTGGGTTTTCCTGACAAAAATTCAGTTCTCTTAGCAATTTCCAGAGCTCAGTTTTTTAATTTCAGTTAAATCTCGATCTTCATTGATTTTAGTTAGAATTTTGTCTCTCATAATAAAATGTATGTACAATTCCTTTTATTACAGTTTTAATCTATTCTTCCAACGAAGTTTTTGGTCTGCCTGTAATCGAATGCGGCTTAGGAGTATTAACAATTCCAGTCGTTTTTACTCCTTCAGTATTCGGTACATAGTAGATTTTCCAACTCCTGTCATGTTGAAACACATCTCAACAGAGCTTTTAACATTATTATCTAGATATTGATATCTTAAGGCATCATAAACATTCATCGTAATACGTTTTTCGTTGAGGAAAAAATGCCTTGGTTTAACGTCTTTGGAATAAATATAGAGGTGGAAGCCATATCTTTTGAGTATCTCACTAACCTCAAATAATATATAAAAACAAGCGCAAACAAGATAAATCACTAAGGACACACTGTAAGGTGTACTTTGCTCATTGACAGGAATTAAATTGAACTATCAGAAATTTTATTGTTGCAGTAAATTTATAAAACCTTATAATATTTAAATATAATTAAATATAATTAGATTTACGGCTATCCTCAGTTACCTGCGGCACTGGAGCAGGTACGTTGGAGGTTTCGGTAACAGTTTTATTACCCTGTAGTTCTTGAATAGAGTATAGGAATGTGTATGCTTGCGATCGCCCCCCCCCCTCCCAAGAGCTTTGAGATTAGGAAAATAGAACCGATTCTGCCTTTTATATTAGAAATGTGTATGCTGCTGGTACTCCCCCCCCCCGTGACAATATGCTTTTCTTGCGATAGCCCTCCCTCCAAGAGCTTTGAGTTCAGGAAAATATACCCGATTCTGTCTCATACTAGGAATGTGTATGCTGCTGGTATCCCCCCCCCCCCTGTTGGCAACTTGTTTTTTCTTGTGATCCCCCCCTCTCCAAGAGATTCAAATTCAGAAAAATATACCCGATCCTGCCTTTTACACTAAAAGTGGGAATGTTGCCGGTGTCTCCCTAACCCCCTTCCGTCGACAACTTGTTTTCGCTTGCCATACTGTACTTTTGTGATCTCACCGGCCCTCCTCAAAGAGAGTGGCTGGATCCGCCCTTGGTACAAAGTACATAGAAGACCTTAAATACTTCCTTGTGGCACTCTACATGTGATGCTGCACGACTCTGACTGTTGGCCATCGATAACCCTCCTTTGTGTTATGTCCGTCAAGAAGGACAATAAAAGAGATCAAGCATGGTCCTCATACACCAAATATTTTAGAATAATTATAAGAAGTATATTGTGATCCAGCATATCGAAAGCATTTGCATAATATAACAGGATGAGTACTGTTGCTTAAGAATTAACGAGCGCAGCCACGATATCATCTGTTACCTCAGAGAAGGCAGTTGAGCAGCTGAATTCTGCCCTAAAACTAGACTATTTTTCTGGAATGATATTATGTAGAGTCACATAATAATTAATTTGAATTTCTATCACTTTTTCAAGTATTTTGGAAAATGTAAATTCAATAGGATTATTAATTTTAGGTAACAGTAGAACATGGGCAGATGATATGTAGAATCGTTGGTTATATTTACGAAGTACCCTGCATATCTCGAAAGTGATAAAATGAATAATGCGATGTCAATTTAATTTAGCAAATTAAAAATATAAAAAAAAACAACTTTTTTACGCAACAATGTTTAATTGTACATTAATTTTTTTGTTCAGCTATAAAAACCGATATCCACAAATTTGCAATATTTTTAAATTAACATAATCTCGATTAAATCAAAACTCGGCGCCTGAAAAAAAAATTAATTAAAAAACCAGCAATTTAAATCACTTTAAATCAGTAATAATGTTTAATTAGAATATTCCACCCCCTGTTTGTGTGTAGGCGGCACGAAGACGAATTTATTACCTTCCTCTTTTGACTTTTGAAGTTTATTAGCATTCTAAATGTTAATTAGAAAAATTTAATTTAGAAACACTTATTGAAACATGATGGTAGTAAATAATGTTACGTAGTTCAAGGGTTTTTGCCGTTGAAAAGAAAAGTTCCATCTAATTTATATTAAAAAAAAAACAATAAAAATATATCTCATCGTATCTTAGAGTGTGTTTAGAAAAGCAACCAACGTTTAAATTAAACTTTTAAAAATTGGACAAGTGACATGCATTATGGCAGGGTTCTGTAGCAGTTAATTGGTGTTGTTATTTTTCCTGAAATGTCGTTACATGTCCATCTTTGAGTTAATTTAGAGCATCAGGGTTGTATTTTAAACATTTCTTTTGTATTTCATAATTTACTAAACACTCATTTCAGCAGGAATAAAATTTATATATGATTTACCCACTGTCTTATACGGCACATTTCCCAAAAGTAATTTAAACGTAATAATTTTCATTGAAAATGTTTAGTAAGTGCTATTATGCCAATTTTTTCAGATCAGAAATTTACCGGTGGAAAATAGGGGGGGGGGAGACATTTTTAATACCACTTCAGCGAGTGATATTTTATAAATAAAGTTACTAAAAAAAACGTTTTATGACATATTCATAACTGTATTATAAAACTTGATGTATCAGTCGAGCATTACTTATGAATCTCCCTGTATAAAAAACTATAACTCAAAACTGCACCGCCTGCAAATCCTGCAACCCTACCCAGTATATCGAAAACGGTTGTGGCTCGGCACCCGCTTCTCGGTCGTTTATGGTTAAATTTTATCCTCTTTACTGTTCAGTGGCTCCGTCTGATAACAGTCCTAATCCTAGATTTATGTTATTTCCTCATTTTGCTTCTTTTGCCATAAATAAATTGATTATATACTTCGACTCGTTTTTGGTGTATTTTAAGTGTGTATTAGGTTGATACACAACATATTATACATGACTTAATAACTTATAGTAATGTTAACGTATAACATGTACCTAATTTATGAATACACAACAAAAATCTATGTCCAGATATATATATATATATATATATATATATATATATATATATATATATATATATATATATAGAAAGGGTAGTCGTTACTGACTAGTTAGGATAAACTAGTTAATATTGGGGTGTGCAGCAAGTGAAAGAGTACTCTTTAAAGTTAATCCAAACTTTCGAAAATCTTTATTATCATTTTCATCTTCAGGGAGACTACAATAATTACAAAAAAAGGGGAAATTAGTGACATAAATTTTCCCTAATAGTATTGATAGCTTACATCTTTATTTGAGGATTTTCACTAAGATGTTAAATGGATTTATGACAAAGTACATTGGTAAAAGAGTCTAAAAAACTACGGTCACAGACCAAATCACAACAAATTATTACATCATATTGATTTTAAAATTTAAATTAAAATAAAAAAACTTTAAAACAGAAGGAACCATTTTGTTCCTTCCCGAGTCACATGTAACTGTAAAATGAATTTGAAAATTATGAGGTTAGGAAATTTGTCAGTTGTCAGTAGGGCTGCCAACCTTATCCAATTAATATTAAGTTTAGTTCGGATAAATTGCATTTAAGGTTAACTATACAGTAAATGGCCAGTCAAGTTATTAGGACAGACAAATGAAAATTTTTTTTTCCTTTCCAAAAAATATGAAAAAAATTACTGAAAAAATTATTACTTTTATATGAGTCAGCAGGGCTGTCCACTATTAATGCATTTTGTTAGGTTGAGATTGCAATTAAAGATAATTATGCAATGTTTGGTCAGCCATACTGAATTATTAAATCGTTAATATTTAAGGAAAACTGTGATCATTATTGTTAGTAATATTTGTAGAGCTAGATAAAGAGTTATCCAAAAATAAAACATAAGAATAAATTTCACTCAAATGTTTATTATCAGTTTTTTTATTTAAACTATTCTGTTCTTGTGAGATAAAGGCCATCTCTAAGAAAAGCCTTTTGGCAATGATTGACTGAGTTGAAAGTATCCTCACTGACCCATAATCCATATTGTGTAAATGATTGTTAGCATGTTCAGTAAATGCACATCTTTCAAGATGTTGTATACAATCACTTCGGTGTAATGGAATTCTATTTTTAAGTGATTATGAAGTTTGACCGATATACACTTTGTCACAATCCGCACAAGGAATGCTGTAAACAACATTGGATTGAAAACCAATTGGTGTTTTGTCTTTTAGTTTTGAATGCACAGAGCTTATTGTAAGTATAGATTGATTAGCAATTTTGATATTATCAATCTTTGTGAAAATTCTTGAAAGTTAAGGTGTTATCTCCCTAAGATATGGCAATGAGGTGAATTTAACCATGTTTGTTAGAACTTCTTCTGCTATAGATTGGTGATCATAGTTAGATACATTTATGTTAATAGTATGAATTGTTGTATCACCATTAATCGTTTCTGTCAGTGATGACGACATGCTAAACAGCAATTTTTTATTTAAAGCTGGGGATAGGAATTGTCTGTGGCAGCCCTAATGACAGCTGACAAATTTCCTAACCTCATAATTTTCAAATTCATTTTACAGTTACATGTGACTCGGGAAGGAACAAAATGGTTCCTCCTGTTTAAAGTTTTTTATTTTAATTTAAATTTTAAAATCAATTTGATGTAATAATTTGTTGTGATTTGGTCTGTGACCGTAGTTTTTTAGTCTCTTTTACCAATATACTTTGTCATAAATCCATTTAACATCTTAGTGAACATCCTCAAATAAAGATGTAAGTTATCAATCTATTAGGGAAAATTTATCTCACTAATTTCCCCCCTTTTTTTGTAATTATTGTAGTCTCCCTGAAGATGAAAATGATAGTATATATATATATATATATATATATGTATATATATGTATATATATATATATATATATATATATATATATATATATATACATATATACAGGGTGATTCTCCGGGAACTTTATCGATCGATGGTGGGAAATCTATTTCAGAAAGAATCTGAAAATTTGATAGTGCATAAGGGATAGTCGGTTAAAATATTTTCAAGATGGCGGCACTTTCGGTTATACCGGAAGTGGATGTCAACTTGCTTATTTTAAATGAAACACCCTATATATTATTGCATTTTTAATTTCTACGTAAAATTCTAGACCTAATTCATGTACAATTTTCTATACTTAAGTCTCACCGTTTTGGACATATTTAAAAATTTTTATGTCAAAAATGACGTTTGCGAACCCAAACTTAATTATAAAATTTTCCTATAAGAAAGTCTTTATTATTTAATTTAGGTTAGTTTTCTTGTAGATGAAGATCGACTTTAGTAGTTTTTTTATGATATTGTGAAAATTATTAGTACAGAGTGGTCAAAAAAGAAGAATAAAAATTATATTTAAAAAATCGTCAAAAGTCAATTTTTTCAAATAGAAAGCACCTATTTTTATAATTTTATTAGATTAAGCATTAAAAATAAGGATAACTTTGTATTAGGTTGTCTACTCCAAAAATTTGTAATTTTCAAAATATTGGCAATTCAACATTTTTCTATTGTAAAAACGCTATATGGCTTTGAAGTTTTGTTTTTAGTTGGCCATGACGGCGAGGCGTCGCGGACATAAAACAATCGAAACCTACAGAAGTTTCATTAATTTAACTTGCCTAACTCCGTCCGGTAAGAATATTGTATCTCCAAAATGTCTCTGTTCCAGTCAACTGAGTACTGGGTAATCTCTGAGGACATGGTCAACAGTTTCATCCTCCTCCAGACACCATCTGCACATCGGATCATCTGCAAACAATCTTATGAAGATGGCTTCTCACGTGACAATATCTTGTCAACAGTCCCACCACAATTCTCAGCTTTTTCCTTCCTAAGGAGAGAAGCTCCCTAGTAAGCCATGGGGTAATTTCACTTATATGTTTCTTGGCCCACCTCATTCCAGAAACTACTCTTCAAGATACAATAAATTTACTTTCCAGTAACAATTTTACTTTATTTTTGATTGTCCCCCAAATAAAAAAATCAAGTATTGTTGGGGGTCGGTGGAGCGAGGTGGCCAAAGATGTGGCCTATTTTTGGCTATCCATTGATCATAAAACAAGTTTTGCAGATGATTGTTAACTAAATGACTATTATATGGAGGCACCCCATTATCTTGATAAAATATATCTCTATGATCAGCCAGCGGTAGAATTTTTTATGGCACAATACACGTTAAACTGCCAAGACTCTTGAAAATTTAATTCTCTAAATGGATGTACGTTGGAGTCACTCCAATAGTGGGAATTGCGTCGATTAAACAATCCATTTTTTGTGAATTTGGCTTCTTCCGACCAAATAATATTATCCAAAAAAGACACATTTTCTTGTGACCAAAATAAAACAAATTGACATTACTTTACTCTTCGTAGAAAATTAGTGCCTTTTAAATGTTGTACCACGGAATATACATAGGGATGAAAATTGTGTTTCCATAAAATCCTTAAAACTGACGTTTGAGATAATCTAGATTCTAATGCTATTTGTCTTGTAGATATTGTCGGATATGCAGTGAAATATCCTAAAATTGCAGTTTCAATATTTTCATTATTAACAACTGGTCTATTTCTTTTTGCTTTTATGGATCCAAAGTTCTTGAAATTTTCTCTAATCCTTTTAACAGTTGGTGGTGTTGGCTTCTGTTTCTGCCGATATCGGATCGTGAATGTATCGCATATTCTTGAAATAACTCTATCACGTTCTCCATAAATAATGAATAAATTTAAATAATCTTCGTGCGTGTAATTTAATCACCCCGGCATGATTATTATTAATAAATGTGAAATTGCAAGAAATAGTGGCAATTCTGTAAGGTTCGATTGTTTTATTTTCGCCACGTCTCGCTGTGTAGCATTTTTACAATAGAAAAATGTTGAATTGCCAATATTTTGAAAACTACAAATTTTTGGAACAGACAACCTTATACAACGTTACCCTTATTTGTAATGCTTAGTATGATAAAATTATAAAAACAGGTGGTTTCTATTTGAAAAAATTGACTTTGGACGATTTTTTAAATACAATTTTTATTCTTCTTTTTTGACCACTCTGTACTAATAATTTTCGAAATATTATAAAAAGACTATTAAAGTCGATCTTCGTCTACAAGAAAACTAACCCAAATTAAATAATAAAGACTTTTTTATAAGAAAAATTTATAGTTAAGTTTTGGTTTGCAAACGTCATTTTTGACATAAAAATTGAAATACACCTAGAACGGTGAGACTTAAGTATAGAATATTATATATTAAATATGTCTAGAATTTTACGTAACAATTAAAAATGTAATAATGTATAGGGTGTTCCATTTAAAATAAGCAAGTTGACATCTAATTTCGGTATAACCGGAAGTGCAGCCATCTTGAAAATATTTCAGCCGGCTCTCCCCTATATACGTTAGTACATTATCAAATTTTCAGATTCTTACTAATTATAGTTACGGGCACTTAAAACGGTTAAGAATGGGGGCAAACACTATATTCCCTGAAAATTCTCCCCTTGTTCTCTGTCCATACCAGTTTCGACCACCTAATGGTCGCATCAGTGAAGCTGTAATGAACAGAGAGCAAAATACAGAGAAAACAATGGTCTTCTTAAAATCCCCATATCGTAAATTATCGGTACGATATTACCCGCAGAACTTGATACCGGATTATTATCTTAAACTGTACCAACGAACATCTAAATATACCCCAGAACGGTAGGAAATTATTGAAAATAAACAATTTTACGGCCTTTGTATTTGGAAAAGTTATTTTATTTTCCTTACAACCGTTAAGAATGGGGACTGAGTATATTCTCTTAAACCCTGTATGCATTGCACAAATGATTAAGGAGATTTTCGAGAAAAACAATTTCGAAACTGACGTCTGGTTGTGAAATTTTAATACAGAATTAAAATTCTTTCTCATAATTTTTGTTCATCTCTGGTTTCTGTCTATTGTAAGGAAAAACTACCAAACTTAACTTAATTGCATCTTTCCAAATATCTCATAAAATTATAACTTTGCAATTAAAACATTTTTTGTCATCATTTTTCCCACAAAAATAGGATTTCTTTCAAGTCACGTCTACATTTGCATTAAAACTAACCTCCTTAAAAAGTTTTTCCTTTTGAGCAATGTGACTCGTTAGAGGGTTTTGCAGAAAGCATAAAAATGACGTAAATCTCTTTTTAGTTGGGTATTATATTGTATTTGTCAACGGTTCGTTAGAGTTGCGGGTTTATTGTTGAAGGAATAAAAAGTTTTTAGTACTTTATTGTGCTACAGGGTGTTTCAAGCAAAGAGAAAAGTCATTAAGTGCATTAAAAATAGCGTAATGATAAAATAAACATAGGACATGCTGAAGATTACTTTTGAGTGAACTGATAAACATGTTTTTGCTTCGCCTTCAAATCGCAATACAAGACTATATCGGGTGGGGCAAAACAATCATCCTGTTTGGAGTTCTATGACTCCATCTAGGATAGAATTAGTAATTTCCTTTTCTTCAAAAAACCGTTCAAGGTTAAGTCGCCAAATTTTTAGATTTTTATGGGAAAAAACAAAAAAAGGATCGGTCCAAAGTTGACCATCAAAAAAATGTTTTTTCTTAAAAGTGAATCTGTTAAATTAAATTTTTTGATAGCCCTGTTAACACTGTAACAGTTTTTTTTACTTTTACACCTACTTTATTTAAATCTCGAATTTTGCAAGAAATCCGCCTTCCGCCATCTATCAGCATCGGTTTTAACTGGAATCGCGATTTCGCCGAATTTCTATATAGGTATCCTTTGTTGATTTTCGTGTCGCAGAATTGCCTATCTGTTTCTGTTGTTTTTTTTTGGTAAATAGTATTAAATTTTGTAAATACGCCGTGCAGAATATTTTTCCAATAATTAGGATATGGTTTTAAAAATCTTTTCAAATATTCTGTTTGACAAATCTAGTTTTGACATTTTGGTGAATTCAGCCAATTTGTTTGTAACTGATCATTTTAGCGAACGTGTAAGAATTGGTAAATAACAAAATCAGTGATTATCTGTGTACTAATTTATTTTATTTGATTCATCTGCACCAAAATCAGAGAACTATATCCTATATTTTTCGTTATAATCGTCAAGTTTAATAAATTAAGTTCTTTCCACTTTATAACCTTACTAAACTGACTCCGTCGTTCCTTTTTGTTTCAGTGGCCAGAAATTATAGAATTTAAGGCAATTTAAAGCTTTTATGAAGCATTTATATCTTTTATAACGCATTTAAAGCATTTTAAAGCCTATATAACTCAACATTTAAAGTCTGTATAACAATTTTTTTTAATGTTTAACTTAGATTTTTGATGCCTTTATTCGAATTTTAATAGTATTTTCTCCAGTTTTATTTCCGTTTTTATGCAAGGCTTACCTTGAAGTTTTTTCGTCCTTAATAGAAATACTAGATACTTCTCTGATATCAGCTACTTTGGTTGGCGAATGTGTTACTTCTGATTTCTTTTTGACCATATTTACCAATCACACACAAGACAATTGCATTACCCTTCCATGGGTCCGAAGATATGTTAAAATGTCCAAGAGTTGCGCTGTTTTCAATTATTTCATTGACCAAAACCATCTTTTCGTGACTATAGCCCGAGAGCAAGTATTTACAAACAGATAAGTAGCTGTATTGTTTAAATTTCGTTCCCGCGTTAGGGCTTTTCTATAAGGCTACCTTCGACTATAGCAAGATCCTATTTATTCATATTTGGAGTAGAAAAAAAATGTCACAAAAACTCACCTGAAAATTTATAAATTAAACATGCCAATCGTGAAGTATAAACTGAAAACGATTGTGTTCGTTTGTTTTTAAATGTAAGTCGTCAAGGTACACTACAAATTTGGTAACATTATTGAAGTTCTGTGGATAAAAACCTTTCTTATGTAACCGATATTTTATAATCCGATATTCAGATGTTTTTTGTCATAAGCAGCTAAAACTTTGCATATACAAACATTTGATATTTCTTAAGAATTCCACTGTCACGCGGCCAACCATTCCTAAATTGCGGGGTTTCAGATAGAATGCTTTTTTTTGCCCCATCCGGTATGTTTGTGGCCGGTTTTAGATTGTTCTCAAAAAAGCTTTATTAAAAAAGACATTACTCGGGGAAGGAAAATTGAGACAAATGAGCTAAAAAGCAATACAAAACGAATTTTTATGGATGGTTATTTTGTGGGGTTTCATTGGACAGTATATAATTCGGTATAACATGAGATGTGCTTTTTGATAAATACCCGCAATTTAATACCATAAAAGATATCTTCTAGTTATTAGGAAAAATCAAATAAATAATGGGTCAGTTGCTTTAAGAATCGAATAAGAATCAAGCATACATTTTTAGCATCTTTTTCGACCCATAAAAATAAATCATTACCAATATGACTTAAAAGCCACTAGTTAGTCTACGTCACAAGCTACAAGTTCACAAAGTTATTTGTTCTCAAGAAAGCTTTATTAGAGGGGAAGTTGCTCGGGGAGAGCAAACGAAGACATATAAGGATGATAAAGTGCCCTAAAATAAAATTGGAGAATGACAAAACGGTTTTTTTCTGAGATTTATTTTGCGGGGTTTCATTGGGCCCTGTATTATTCTTTATATTGGATAGATGAGAAGTGCTTTTTTATAAATATGAATAAATTAATGCCACAACGCAGAGGTTCTCAACCTTCATTTTTCGCGCACCTTTTATAGGTGCGTACCATTGCAGTATTAAAAATAGATGGGATAAATAGAGTTGTGTGTCAGAAGAAACAAAAAAAAAACGATCGTTTTTGAAAGTATCTATTGTTAATTTATTAAAAAAGGTTACAATATTTTTAAAATACAAAAATTCAGTTAGAAGCATGAAGCTGCATATTCAAAACAAGCAAGGGCAAGCGTTAAGGTTCAGTTTATTTCAAGTTTATTGTTTATTATCTCCATAGAGGAAAATTGGGTTTGCAAAAATATATAACGCCTTTCGCAGCTTCCACTTCTTGCTTTCAGTCTGTCTTGATCCTTCCACTCGCCTTCATTTAGGATTCTCGTACTCATCGCCCTTCTAATCCCTTCATTCCAATTGTTCTTTGATCTTTCTCTTCTTCACTTTCCGCGCAGTGTTCATTTTATCACTTTTTCGACAATAGTCCATTATCAGTTCACGAGCAACATCGACTACAACTGATTTTGGACTACTTGTCCGTGAGCGAACGACGGCAATTATGACATTTTGAAGTTGCTGTATACAACGCAAATGGCTTCCATATGTCAAAACTTTCTATGAACATTTACCGTCTAAAATATCAAATTTAATAACAGATATATCACATAACACCTAGCAATGACAGTGTTGCCATTTCTCTAAAGATAAACGACTACCCTCCTATATACTTTTCTTTTCATGGTGCCGAATTCAAACATCCTACAGCTTTTCTTTCCTGCTCCATATTTTTCAGTAACTATGCCCAGTTACCTATATTCGTCGCAAACCTCTATTTCTGCATTGTCATCGATTTTAAGGTTCTTGTTCTTATTTCCTATGCAATGATATTTAATTTCTTCATAGTTAATTGTGAGTTCCCATTTTGTGTGTTTTTTTCTTCAATTTTCGGACCACATATTCTAGATCGTTTGGATCACCAGCGCAGAGAACCTGGTCATCCGCGAACTGCAAGGTATCGAGACACGTATTATCATCTATTTCTATTTCCATTCCTTTATATTTTCGTTTCCACTGTAAAAGTGTTACGTAAATTTTAGATAGTGTAGAGAGACTCACCGTTGATTGTAAAATATTTGGATAGGTTATCTCCATTCTTAGCTGCAGCCCTTGATTCTTTATAAAGGTGTTGTATGGATAATAGTCTAGTTAATATTAGTATTTTGGAGGCATTCCCATAATTTTTACAGAGGGATGTTGTTATGTACCTTTAGTAGACCAACAAATAGAATATGGTCTATTTATTACATGTTAAGTGTTTTTCAATTATTTGCCTTTGGCAAAATAAAAGTTTGTACAAAATCTATCACTCCTGAATCCATTGTGCTTGTCAGGTCTTTTGTGACAGCATTTGATCATAGACTCCTGCAAACAGAATATCTTGGGTAGCGTTGGCAGTTCTGTCCACAATTATACTGCTGTCCCATATTAATTTGTAGCTATTTTAAATACTTATAAATAATTATTACAAAAACAATGGCTCGAAGTCTGGACGTTCCTCTTCTCTCTTGCAACTTTAGTTCCAAACAACTACAGATTATTCAAGCTTATCAAAATCATAACTCAGGAATTCAGGATTAAGGCAAGGCTGCCAACTAGCTGCTCAGATGACAGCTCTTTTTTAAAGCTCTCACAGCAACAAATCAAGTTTTTCAAAACACTTAACTCTATTAACAAAAATAAATAGGAAACGGAATTATTTACAATGACAAACTTAAAATTAGTAATGAATAACAATATCAATATCCTAAAATAATTGCTCTCGTTGGCCAGTCTATTAGTAAAAATGTAAAACCTAATTTAGAAGATAAAACTTATAAATAGCTTTCTAAAATATTAAACAGAAAAAAATAATAAAAACGCGAAAAACGGCTATTTACATTATTTAAACAAACAGTAGTAAAGTCGTTAAATTCCGGAGTAAAATAACACAAGGTACTCCCTTAACTTCCTCAAAAGAAATACAAAAACAAAACGAAAAAAAAACCTTCATTCCCGACAAATAAACACGTCACGTAATTACACTGTTCTTAAAAGTCGTACCAACCGCCCTAAACGAATTCCAGATTGTAACTGAAGTTTATTATTTCTTAAAAGGCCTAAGTTGTACTCCCTTAACACCTCGCGGATCCCTTTAGCAACCATATCACCCCATGGAACCCGGTAAACGTTATTTTGATTCATGAAATGTAAATGGCGTTACCCATTCTATACCGAATAATTAATTCCCGAATTATTCTACATTAGAGCATCTTAATCTTATATTTTATACAAAAGGGTTAATAAAACTTTTCTAGGTCTTTCTATAACGAAAAGAATAATAAAATAACCACTGGAAAAAAACCCGAATGCAATTTTATTCATTTTGCTGGTATTTATATAATTCCTTGTTGCAATCGGGAAAAAAACAGTAGCTTGATTAATTCTTTGTACATGTTGTCAAAGAATATATTATATTATAGTGAATTTATTTGATTATTCTTTTGTTTCCTAATAATGGGATAATCATTCCATATTTTAATAAATTTTAATGGTATTTTCATAAAACACATGTTAAAAACCTCCCTCGACACTTATCTCTTCGGTTTTAATTGCATAGCCAGGGTAGGATTTCTTCTACAGATTTATTTAAAAATGTTAAAAGAGGGTATTTTATGTCGTCATAAATTGATTGAGTTTATATATTTTTAAAAAACATTTAAACGACTCAAAGATAATATAGTTGAGATTATGCTTTAGTACGATAATTGATTTATTTTTCCTTCCGACTTTCTTGGGTGGTAAAAAAAATTATATACTATCCTGTTCCCACGGATAAAATCTATCCATCGAGCGATCATACACTCTACTTGCTGTCTCTGTTACCGATAATTTCTTGTAATTACCACACTTCCCTTAGCTGCTTTTCTTATGAATTGATGTAATACAGGCGAATTCTTCTGAAAGAGGGTGACCATGCAAACAATCAGTAAACACCAATGCGAGTTCTAAATAATTTTTTATATCACATTTTAAAAGTTCTGCATATATTCCTCCTTGTTGGGAAAATTTTTCTTTTTTAAATGCTGAGAGCCTTTTCACCATTCACGTACTCAAAACAATTGATTCTCCCTCTATTTTTACGATTTATTTTCTATTCATTTATAGACGTCTCGTCTTGATCTCTATGTCTTGAGTAAATACTGCGGAGACGAGAAGCATCACTAATCATGACTCTGACCATACTTAGATAATAACCTACCTACATTCTTGTATTTAATAACAATTCATGATTATTATTGGAATCCAGAATTGAATATTACTAACTCCACCCCAGAATCATACCGAAACCATGCGAAAGGGGAGAGCGCAACACAAAAATGAATACATTATCATCAGTTAACACTCAGTGTAATTGTGCCGTTGTTCAGTTCAACCCTAGACGTTTCAATTAACTAAATGTTCCGCGTTTTAGACCCGTGCCATTTGTCTTGGATACGGACTTAATTTAAATGACAATTATTTTTGTTCATAGCTTCCTATACAGAGTGCAAAATGAAATAATATTTTTTACATTTATGGAATTAATAGAAATTATTATGAGTAGATTTTTCAGATTCATCTGAAAATTATAGGCAGTTTTAAAAACACAATTATATTATAAAACTGAACTTTTCAAATATCCGGCTCGAAGGACCATACAATCGTTGGTATTTCAATAGCTTATAAAGGACCATATTATTTTGTAGCTATATGACGAAACTTATTAGTAAAAATGGACCGGTATTCATAATTGTACTAAATGCTGTACTTACCAGAGGTTCATATGGTTTGCCTTCAGTTGATAGGTACTCTATGTTCTCTCAATGGTTCTGATTCCCAACAGCACAAGGAAAAAGTGGTTTGCTAGCTATAGGACTGCTTCTTTGACACCTTCGTTCATTCACTGTTTGACGCTGTCTTTCTGGTCATAACAGGAGCATTCTGCGACAGGTAAAAAAGTGCTATCCAAATTTTAAATATAAAAATAACTGAATTTAAATTATGGCACGGAATAAAGAAACATTATACATTTTAGTTCCCAACAGTTTTCCTGTAACTATCAATTTTTAATTATCAGTAACTCTAGTTTCGATGACTAATTAAAATGCTGTCGGTGTTTTAATAACAACTTTTAAAAAGCACACGAATGCAAAAACTTAGAACCACTATGAAGACGCGGGTCTAAGGAGAGGGATGTGATCGTCTCCCCCCTCAAGACCTTCGAATTCAGAAAAATTGACTCGTTTTTGTTTGCTGCATTAGGATCGTGAATGTCATTGACCCCCCCCCCCTTGTTGAGAGCTTTTGTTTGTCATACTATACTCTTATGATATCATCTCCCGCCCCCCCCCCCCAAAAAAAAAAGAGGCTGAATCCGCCCCTGCCACTATGGAATATGTTTGTTGCTTATATAATTACTACTTTTATTTAAAAAGTCGACATAATTTAATCATACATCTTTTTATCCAATTACGTATTTGATTAATAGAGGTGGCAGAGTATTTGCAGTCTCCTTATCGCCACTATCAATGGCCAAATTAAGGGTACCACTTGCAAGAGTATATAGCTTTGGTATATCACTATTACAGACCAAAATAGGACAGGAGCTAAGACACTTCTTTGAGGTATTCCTGTTCTAATTTTTTTAGTTCAATATATACTTCTTGGTTAAACTATTGTATTATTCCAATATTTAGATATAATTTTGTGGGAGAAGCATATTAAATTTATAATTGAGTCCACGATTTTAAACCTTATCAAAAGCTGCAGCAGTTAGTTTGAAATACATTTTTCAGATATTCTGCAAATCTATTAGCTTTTTGCATATTATTTCTAACTTATTTATCACCTATATTTCTGATTGAAGAGTTTTGTAACAATGTTTTTAAGTACTTAGGTACTAGTCAGTACTTTTGTAATTTTTCAGTTCGATTAAGTAGGTGTTAACTAATTTGTTTTTGATTTTTTCTATTCTTCTTTCTAGCTGCTGTGTGGCGTTGTTGAATGTGATTTTACCTGAGGATGCTCTGAACTCTTGCCATTTCCTTTTCCGTTTTTTACGAAAGTGTCAGACTTAATAATAATGATGCTTTAAACTTGGCGATAGACGAAATGTAATTATTTCTATAGTATACAGACAGATAAGTATGTGGAAAGAGAATATTCAAAGGAACTTATATATCTGATAACAGTGTTTCAGCGTAAACTACCCGATTCATGAGGGTGGCAACCAGGGGCGGATCCAGCTTCTTTCTTTGGGGGGGGGGGGGCGGTAATATCACAAAAGTATGGCAAGCGAAAACAAGTTGTCGACGGGGGGGGGGGGGGAGGACACCAGCAACATTCCCATTTTTAGTGTAAAAGGCAGGGTCGGATCGATTTTTCTGAATTTGAAGCTCTTGGAGTGGGGGGGGGGCGATCACAAGAAAAAACAAGTTGCCGACAGGGGGAATGCCAGCAGCATATACATTCCTAGTATAAGAGGCAGAATCGGGTCTATTTTCCTGAATTCAAAGCTCTTGGGGGGGGGGCTATCGTAAGAAAAACAAGTTGTCAACGGGAGGAGGAGTGCCAGCAACATACACATTCCTAATATAGACGACATAATCGGTTCTATTTTCCTGAACTCAAAGCTCTTGGGAGAAGGGGGGGGGGGAGGCGATCGCAAGCATACACATTCCTTTACTCTCTTCAAGAACTAGAGTAATAAAACTGTTACCGAAATCTCCAATGTACCTACTCCAGTGCCGCAGGTAACTGAGGACTGACGTAAATCTACTTATATTTAATTATATTTAAATATTATAAGCTTTTATAAATTTACTGCAATAATAAAATTTCTGATAGTTAAATTTAATTTTTATCAGTCAGCAAAGTACACCTTACAGTGTGTCCTTAGTGATTTGTCTTGTTTGCGCTTGTTTTTATATATTATTTGAGATTAGTGAGATACCCAAAAGATATGGCTTCCACCTCCATATTTATTCCAAAATCGTTAAACCAGGGCATTTTTTCTCAACGGAAAACTTATTACGATGAATGTTTATGATGCCTTAAGATATTAGTATCTAGATAATAATGTTAAAAGCTCTGTTGAGATAGGTTCCAACATGACAGGAGTTGGAAAATCTACCATATACCGAATTCTGAAGAAGAAAAAAACGACTGGAATTGTTAGTACTCCCAAGCCACATTCGATCATAGGCAGACAAAAAACCTTGTTGGAAGAAGAGATGAAAACTGCAATAAAAGAAGTTGTACATACATTTTATTATGAGAAGCAGATCCCAACCGTTGACAAAATTCTAACTAAAATCAATGAAGATCACGATTTACCTGAATTAAAAGATCTGAACTCTGGAAATTGCTCAGAGGACTTAATTTTTGCTGGGAAAAATCAGATAGAAAATCTGTTCTTATAGATCGTCCAGAAACTGTCCGTTGGCGAAGGATATATCTCTCTCAAGTAAAAGGCAGAGTTGCTAGAAATAACACGACTTTTGAAAGATTTTTTTGAATAAAGTTACTACGGAAAATTGGGAAAAAACCATATCATAAAAGTATAAAGCAAAATGTGGAAACTCGATCTCATGATCCGTGAGATCGAGGAACCAATTATAATTAATTTGAACGAAGATAGCTTCACTGACTTTGATTAGGAATTAGATACGTAATGTTTACCAGTGTAAACACAATTTATTATTTAAATTTTTGTTTTTGTTGTATTTTATTGTTTAATGTTGTTTATATATTTTTTTAAATTTTTTTATGTATCTTTATTTTAGTGTATCCCACTCTTTAATTTTATGTATATTTAGTTCCAATTAGCCGTAATTTTTTTATTATTTTATTATGGTATTTGTGTCTTTTTCTTAAGCGTGTAGAATTAACATGTTTATTTTTTTTTTGGGCTATCGGATTTTCATATAATAAAGTAAATTGGACTATGGACACTTCGACGACTGCTACGTATTCCCTGGACTGCTCATCTCACAAATGAAGAAGTTTTAAGAAGGAGTGGCGTAGAAAGACAACTGCTGGATACGGTCAAGCAGCGTAAAGTGTCTTACTTGGGACATATGTTGAGAGGATCCAAATACTCCATACCAAAGTTGATTTTGCAAGGAAAAATAGAGGGAAAGCGCGGACCAGGCAGAAAACAACATTCTTGGCTACGAAATATAAGAGACTGGTGTGGAATATCGGACGCCGCAACTATATTTAGACAGGCCGAAGAGGGTGTCCTGGCCGTCTTATAACTTTGGAAGAGGAATGGACATTTGATCGCCGACGTGCGGCTTTGCACATGGCACCAGAAGAAGAAGAAAGTAAATTAAATTAAGATATCAAATCAATAGAAATAAAAATAAGTAGGTCTTATTTTAACTGTAACATATAAAAACTAATTACATTTGAATCCCTTTTTAGTGTTTAATTGTAATTCTGCAAAATTATCTACATTTTGTAATGTATGTGAATTATTAAGAAATCATAAGAATTAAAATAATATTATAAAAACTTTTTATTTTAAGTTTATTATCGAAATAATATTCTAAGCCATAAATACTTAGTGATTAAATAAACCTCCTTCCGAAGCCTGTGACAAGGATTAAAATCCTTTTTAAGACTTCACACTTCCAAATATCTATTGTTATCCAACCCAAATAGTCCATTATTGTAGACCAGTATTTTTGATTATAAAATTTCTAACCCATTCCTATGAAAATATATGTGTCTAACAGATTTTGCCAAAGACACCGGACTAAAGAACATGGTAGTTTGCGAAGAAAAAAAAGGATAAAAAATGATGTATTACTCTCTCTAATTCTTGAATAAACTATAGTATAAGAGGCAAAATCGGGTCTATTTTCCTAAACGCAAAGCTCTTGGGAGGGGGGGTGATAGCCCCCACCGCCCCCCCCCCCCCTGGATCCACGCCTGGTGGCAACATACTATAACTAATTATAAATTCTTATACAGGTATTTTGCAAAAGTTCTGACTGATAGATTCATCCCAAGCCCAAACGAAGAGACACAGAAAGTTGAAATTTACTAAGAAAGGAATTTGAGAAATTCCATCTCTAAGGAAGTTAACTTGAGATATTCTATAATAACAATGTTTTTTAATAAAAACCTTCATCCTGTACCCGTGTTTGTCATCTAGGAATAAATGTTATAGAATTATTATAATAAACATTATAGGCATTTTGTAGAACTAAGTTTATCAATCAAGCGAAACAACTGCAACAACCAGATTATTCGAGTATTCAATAATAATTTTCAATATTGCAGTTACGGTGAATTCCATACTGTTCCGAAAAACAATATAAATTAATACTTAATAAGTTGTTTGATTCAAACTCTAACAGAAAACATTTTGTTAAGGGGCTTATAATTAATACGCAATCGATGCGAGTCCCGTTTTCAATACCGTTTGAAGTGGCTAAAACATAATACCCAAAAAGGCCTGTCAGAGTATCATATAATAGAGTCGCTGTATTATAATAGGCTTTAGCAAAACTGCTTACCCAAGCAGAGTCCCGCTAATGGCCTGATTAAGAGATTGTTAGACGACTAATGGACGCTTCCCCTCCTTGTTTTAAAATTTAAAATGTGGACTATTTAGCATTTTGATGACGTGCTTTGTTTCGATGGCAACTATTTATGCTATTTAAGAGTTCTTATCTGAAATTGTGTAATCAAGTGGATCGGCCTCAGCCAGAGATTGTTTCGTCAATGATTATTTTAGTAATAATATTGAGAGATGATGCTACTATACAGAGTGACCAAATTAAATTAAAAAAATTATGAATAAATATATTCAAAAAATTCTTTTAGAAGTTGTTGTGAATACACGCTTATTATACATCAAAATATTAAATTTCAGGTTTAATATCGCTCCAAACTCCTTAAATAAATTAAATAATCTAAATAATACAGCATACAGAGCTAAAACTACAATTCTTCGATTGTCGAAACGGGGAAACACAGACATTTAACAACGCGGTGGCGGCACTTTGACTTGGTGCTTCCCCGAATTCAGAGCACGACGTCACCACTGCTATAAAAGCAAAAAGTCAGCTGTAAAATTAAGAACATTACGGGTTGCTCTTCTTGAGATAGCTTGTCCCTTTTCCGATTGAGCTTAGCTCTAGGGGGCCACGTTAACTGTTCTATTTTTTAGGCAGCTCGTGGTTCTTAAACTAGGTGGTCATTTAACAACGCGGTGGCGGCACTTTGACTCGGTGATTCCCCGAATTCAGAGCACGACGTCATCACTGCTATAAAAGCAAAAAGTCAGCTGTAAAATTAAGAACATTATGGGTTGCTCTTCTTGAGATAGCTTGCCACTTTTCCGATTGAGCTTAGCTCTAGGGGGCCACGTTAACTGTTCTATTTTTTAGGCAGCTCGTGGTTCTTAAACTAGGTGGTCATTTAACAACGCGGTGGCGGCACTTTGACTCGGTGCTTCCCCGAATTCAGAGCACGACGTCACCACTGCTATAAAAGCAAAAAGTCAGCTGTAAAATTAAGAACATTACGGGTTGCTCTTCTTGAGATAGCTTGTCCCTTTTCCGATTGAGCTTAACTCTAGGGGGCCACGTTAACTGTTCTATTTGTTAGGCAGCTCGTGGTTCTTAAACTAGGTGGTCATTTAACAACGCGGTGGCGGCACTTTGACTCGGTGCTTCCCCGAATTCAGAGCACGACGTCACCACTGCTATAAAAGCAAAAAGTCAGCTGTAAAATTAAGAACATTACGGGTTGCTCTTCTTGAGATAGCTTGTCCCTTTTCCGATTGAGCTTAACTCTAGGGGGCCACGTTAACTGTTCTATTTGTTAGGCAGCTCGTGGTTCTTAAACTAGGTGGTCATTTAACAACGCGGTGGCGGCACTTTGACTCGGTGCTTCCCCGAATTCAGAGCACGACGTCACCACTGCTATAAAAGCAAAAAGTCAGCTGTAAAATTAAGAACATTACGGGTTGCTCTTCTTGAGATAGCTTGTCCCTTTTCCGATTGAGCTTAGCTCTAGGGGCCACGTTAACTGTTCTATTTTTTAGGCAGCTCGTGGTTCTTAAACTAGGTGGTCTTTGACAACATTACATTCTAGGGACAACAAAGATCGTGCACGTGTCTTAATTCTTGACATTGATAACGTTAATAAAAAGGCAAGGTTAGCGGCACGTACGAGTTATTTAACCGACGCATCCTAACTTAAAAATAATTACCATAATGTTGCAAAGTGAAGATAACCTGATATTGACATTGCGACTAACAGTCAGCTTCGTGTTCGGTATAAAGTTATGGAAATTCAGATTTGACAAATAAATCCGAACGTGACAGTGGAGAGTGAAATAATTCCGAACTTGACTTGACTGAATTAAAAAAAAAGTGAATAAGAGCCAAGGATGAATGTTACTTGATTTTCCTAAATAATTCATTCCCTAGAAATGTTCCTAAACAAAATTAAAACTTAATTAATTTTCGTTAACTCTGAGCTTCACTCATTCCTCTTCTATCCCAGTGAGTGAGAAGAAAAGTGAGTTTTTATTCTTGTCGGGACGTTTGGCGGGACCTCACGAACAATCCCAGATTTTCTGTTTTCTTCACGTTTCCTAAAGGATAAAATTAATCCAATAAACCCGGTAAATGCATAAATAGGTCCATTTTCTCGGGGACGAATACAAAAATACCGAATAATGGCGAGGTGCGTTGACGTCTCGCTAAAATCAAAAAATAATTAAAATTGCGAAAACGTTAATACAACATGGAATTCAAAAAAGAACATGATTGTAATTGGCGTTGCGAAAATTAAAAAAAAATACTCGTGCTCCGTTAATACGACAAAATATTTTTAATTCCTGATTTCCGTTAGAGAGCGGATTTGCTCTGCTGTTACTAAAAAAACATTGATATCTATAAGGATTCTAGACACAGTGTAGGTCGGAAATGTGCTTTTTAAAATATTTGTTATTTTCTCTATAAATGTTGTTAAAACAATTTTTACATGGGTTGTCTTGAGTGGATTATGCTTAGTTGGATAATGAAAATTGCGTAATTTTTAATATTTTACTTTACATTATTAAAAATAATTTTTTTATGCCAAAATTTTTCTAAATGACAGAAATAACGTCAATCTCCGAAAACGCTTCTTTTTAAATCCTTGACGATGTCCACAATATTTCCATATATATATATATATATATATATATATATATATATATATATATATATATATATATTCCATTGGAGATGCAGTCTATTTAAATGTGATTCGGAAATATGTCCAGTTTTCTGCATTGTGAGAGGAAGATTCTCCTGTTTTTCATGGATGCTTGTTTGGTGGTGGTGCCATATTGTTGTATAATATCTGAGAAAAACCCCATGTTTGGGGTCTGGGGGGGGGAGGGGTAGTCGCGACTGACTAGTCAAGGAACAATTTTTCAAACTAAGGTTATTTGGGATACAGTCTATCTCTGCGTCATTCTCTTTCGTAATATGTTGGTACCCGTTTCTGCAACAGGGAATACATTGTGTACTCGCATTTTGTTATTTATAATTCTGGACTTAGTTAAAAGCCTTTTCTCAGGATTGCATGGAATTGCATGAGCTTTTTCCAAAAGAAAAATTTAATTTTTGTGAAAACATATTCTCATTCTGACTCAGAATCGACTTTTCCAAATTCGTTGCAAAAGTCAGCTTCTTCAAAGTTGTTCCATCCATTCGGAACAGGTAGAGTTGTTACATTTCCTCTAGAAAAAACTTGCAAATGAAATGTATAGCAAAAGAGTATTTTCCTAGGGGGAAAAAAATAACTTCTATATCCCTTTCACAGATATGTTAGTGCCTAACCTGAACTAATATTAGAACGATATTAGTAGGATTACTCAGAATTCAAAGCAAAAAATTTCCATAAATATTCACGAAATTAAATAAACGTCTATTACACCATTTAGACGAGTTTAGCACCGTTTTTATCCTCTTAAACGAAAAATAAAGACACACAACACTGCATATTCGAGAGTAGGCTTCATCGCTAAGCAACGGCGCTTCTGTATCTCGACCAGGGATTGTCGGATTTGTGCCTGGATTCAAAACGCAATAAAGAAGATTTTCTTGTCGAGAGGAGATTCGAGAGCCCTCGTGACTCATATATTCCTTGTTTTCAGATTTATGAACTGAGCATGAATGGCGGATTTATAAACTTGTTTCTAAAAGTGTCCCAAAAAGTACAAGCGATCTATCAAGCAAGTTGCAATCAAAATTAAAAATTTGAAGGTGAAATTTTCCACCCATTTCAATTCATTGCATCCTGATTTTTCAGTTAATATTGATTTTTCAACTTTTATTAGTGCGATTACGTACGTATATACTTTATTTTCATTGTCTAAGCACATTTCTTGTATTTTACTTACAAAGTGACATCAAATTGTCATACTATTTAATGTTTTACCACTGTTCAGCTTGTGGCATTACAGCGTATATGCATTGTATTAAATGTTTGGTTGCATACTTCCATATTTTAATTAGTTCAAATATGTTGTGGTGTAAAAAGACCACCGTTAATGTTTAGGAAAAGCTTTTCAAATTATATAATTTGTTAAAATTTGTATTTTTGAAGATGTTTGAAATTATAGTGACATTAAAAACTTACCAGCAATGGAACTCATATGGGATTTGGCATCAATTTCTGCTTCGATTGAGATGAAAATTGATCAAAAAAATAGTAGTCACGTGATTAGCATTATCTGTCAAATTTGAATTTTTTTCCAAATAAGAAATCAATAGTGGGGTTATATCTTAAAATATCGAGTAAAGTTATTAGAAAACGTTTTTCTAAAATGCGATTTTTAGTCGATATGCATAATTTCAGCTGTATAAGATAATTTAGATTTTTTGTCCATATTTTGTAAATTGTACCACTGTTGTAAAATAAAACTTAACTCAACCTACATAAAACTTATTAGTTTTGACAATGCTTCATTCTAGACACATTTTGTTTAAAGTAGCGCCATCTTAAATGTGTTTTTCTACAAAATCCAAATAGGGCTATTAAAATTTGTTCGCATGTGATGCAGAGTTTATTTATTTTTGACCCTGTATAAGGTAACTTCATAAAATAACTATTTTTGAAAACGTAGTTTGTGTCTAAAAGTAATACACATTTTAATTAAGACAAACAAGTACACTGCGTCATCAGTAAAGTCTGCATTAGGTGGCAAATACATTTTAAATGCATTTAGTTTTTATATTATGATTTTTTATTAGAAAATTTGAATTTTTTCAGTTAAACTATTTTCTTAATATTAAGGTGTACTACTTTTAGACACAAATTACGTTTTCAAAAATAGTTATTTTATGAACTTACATTAAAGCAGGCGCGAATTCAGGGAGGGTGCGGTGGGGACGATCGCCCCCCCCCCCCCCAAGAGCTTTGAGTTCAGGTAAATCGCTCCGATTCTGCCTTTTATACTAGGAATGTGTATGCTGCTGGCATCTCTCCCTCCATCGACGATTTGTTTTGTCTTGTGACCGCCCGCCTCAAGAGCTTTGAGTTCAGGAAAATAGACCCGATTCGGCCTCTTATACTAAGAATGACATCTTCCCTTCCTCCGTCTGACATATATATATATATATATATATATATATATATATATATATATATATATATATATATATATATATATATATATCAGATCACGTCGGGGTCACCAATTTTTAGCGTTTCTGTTGGGCGCTAAACTTATAGTTTTTAGTATTCGTGTAAGTGTGAAATAACAACGCGTTTTAAATGGTTTAACAATGTTTATTATGTAGTTGCTTGCACTGAGAACGGATTTAGAAATAGAATTCAAAGCGGGAAGACTTAAATCAATATAGAAACTGAACTATAACGGATAGAGATAACGAATAGAATATTTCACTTTAAACGGAGTATGACTAGTAGAGAATCGGAATGCAGTAGGAATAGAATAGAATAGAAATAGAATTAGAATAGTTAACTACTCTACTCCTATTCAATTATATTCTGCTCTATTCTACTCTATTCTCTACTGGTCTAACTCCGTTTGCAGTTAACTATTCTAATTCTATTTCTATTCTATTCTATTCCTACTCTATTCCGATTCTCTACTAGTCATACTCCGTTTACAGTAAAATATTCTATTCGTTATCTCTATCCGTTATAGTTCAGTTTCTATATTGATTTAAGTCTTCCCGCTTTGAATTCTATTTCTAAATCCGTTCTCAGTGCAAGCAACTACATAATAAACATTGTTAAACCATTTAAAACGCGTTGTTATTTCACACTTACACGAATACTAAAAACTATAAGTTTAGCGCCCAACAGAAACGCTAAAACAAGCAGTTGGAAATCCCGAGTACACATTTGGTTGCAAGCAGTTAAGTTTTTAGGTTACCTGGTATCCAGCGCCGGTTTACGTCCCATTGCAGAGAAAATAGAAACCATTAGAGTCTATCCTAAGCCAAGTACTGCCAAACAGTTAAGAAGATTCTTGGGTATGCTCAATTTTTACAGGAGGTTTATGTCCAGTTCTGCAGTCATCCAGGCCCCACTTAATAGTCTTCTCCAGGGAAATATTATAGGAAAGACGCCAATTAATTGGACACAAGAAGCTGAAACAGCTTTCGAAGCCTCCAAGGAAGCCCTGTCACAGGCAACGCTTCTTGCCCATCCCAAAATCGGCGCACCACTTGCACTGCGACGCTTCAGATTTTGCTGTTGGAGCAGCTCTTCAGCAATGGATCGATGGACAATGGCAGGTACTGGAGTTCTTTTCCAAAAAGCTCAACTCAACCGAACGCAAATATGGAGCTTACGACAGGGAACTTCTAGCTATATTTTTGTCCATTAAACATTTTCGGCACATGCTTGAGGCAAGGCATTTAACCATATTTACTGACCATAAACCTTTAATTTATGCTTTCCGTCAGAAAACTTTGCAGATCTCACCTCGACAGTTCCGCTATTTGGATTTCATTGGTCAATTTTCTACCGATATCCGTCATGTAGCCTGGCTGTGACAACGTAGTCGCTGACGCATTATCACGTCGGGGTCACCAATGTCTAGCGCACTACAAAACCGCTAAATATATATATATATATATATATATATATATATATATATATATATATATATATATATATATATATATAACTTGTTCTTTCTCCCTCCCAAGAACTTCTTATTCAGAAAAATTGACTCAATGTTGCTGGCGTCTCCTTCCCCCGTCGACAACTTGCTTTCGCTTGCCATAATGTACTTTTGTGATATCATCGCCCCCCCCCCAAAGAAAGAGGCTGCCTTTGCTTTATACAGGGTCAAAAACAAATAAACTTTGCATCACATGTGACCAAATTTGAAATGCCCTATTTGGATTTTGTAGAAAAACACACCTAATATGGCGTTACTTTAAAAATTGTCAAAACTAAAAAGTTTTATGTAGGTTGCGTTAAGTCTTATTTTGCAACAGTGGTTCAATTTACAAAAAATGGGTAAATAATCTAAATTATTTTATACAGCTGAAATTTTGCATATGGGCTAAAAATTGCATTTAAAAAAATTTTATACATTTTTTCGATATTTTGAGATATAACCGCACTTTAAAATTAGATAGATAATGCTAATCACGTGACTATTATTTTTTTGGTCAATTTTCATCTCGATCGAAGCAGAAATTGTTGCCAAAATTAAATTTCGAAAATAACCATTAATAAAAAAATCCCATATGATGAGGGTTTTATTGGTCACACTGTATATAAAAATATCTTAAATGGACTTTTAATTTAACATAAAAGTGCGTTTGAAAAATATTATATAATCAAAGGTTGCGCAAAAACATCGTGATTATAAAAATTGCGAAAATTAATATAAGGAAAATAATTAAAATTAATTCAGGATTTCTAAAAATTATTATTGTAACTTTTCTTTGTAAGAGAGTATAGTACGTACAGCATCTCATCATTTTCCGGAGGCTAGAAGATCGTGGTTCTAGTGTCAATAACTCTTTTTGTTTTAATAGAGAGGAGGACGAAACTGTTGACATTTCTTAAGAGGGTACCCAGCCCTCAGCGGACTAAGGTAGAGATATTTCGGAGATATAATATTATCAACTGAAGCCATCAGCCAAGTTTAGTCAAAGAAGTCTCGAATGACTTGGAATCAGGTATCGATGACCAAGTATCACAACTTTTTGTTCAATCGTTTATTTGTACAAAAAACTTTTGTCTGTCTATGTCTTCAATTTTTGTTATAATCCTTGTAGAGAAATAACAGATTAGAGTTTATTCTTGGTCTGGTATGCACATGACTTTATTTTTAAAGAGCATATTAGCCGACTTTTCCTCATTTAAGATTGATATTTTATTATTTGCTGCACTATTATCTTTACAAAGTTATATTCTAAATCAACAATTTGTCTATTCATTATATTAAATCAATAGAGAAAATTTTTTAAAAATTTTATTTATTAATTTTTGATAATCCGTTTCCATAAAAGCAGAGATCATGTCATTTTCGGTTCCAATTAGTCGTAAGCTGACTAATTAAGTTTTCCCTTTGAGCGATTACTCTTGTTGGCTGTCGCGATGAATATACGGCTTTTTTGTCAAGAATAATTGGGCTAAAAGACCGAATTACGCCGGTAAATAACAACGAAGAGTGGTACCACGATATTTATTTTTTTCTAACCCTGTCATGAGTGGTGGATATAGCCAGACATTAAAATGTTTTAACTTTTAAGACTGGGATTTTTTTTATTAATAGCTTTATTTGAAATTTGACTTTGGTATCAATTTCTGTTTCGATCGAGATGAAAATTAACCAAAAAAATAGAGTCACATGTCAAATACCTGTCAAATTTTATCGTTGTTCAAAAAAAATTCAAAAGTGGGGTTATATCTCAAAAATAGAAAAAAGTTATTAGAAGAAGTTTTTCTAGATGCCATTTTTAGCCCATATGCAAAATTTCTGCTGTACAAGATAATTTAGATTTTTTGCGCATTTTTTGTAAATTTGAAAACGTAGTTTGTGTCTAAAAGTAATACACATTATAATTAAGACAAACAAATAAATAGTCGGCATTAGGTGGAAAATTAATTTTTATTTAACTTTATGTTAATTTTATCTAGCTTCAACGATTTAACTTAAAACTCAATTATTAAAATCTTTGAGAAAATCGTACAAAATTAAATTTTTTTGTCCGCCATATTGGATCCGCCATATTGAATTTTTTTTAAATAATTTGAGATTCGTAGGGTACGACCCCGAAAATTCACCCATACTAATTTTGAAGAAAATCAGACAAAATTCATTTTTGTAACCGCCTTATTGTCAGCGCCATCTTGGATTTTACTGCACCAATTTCGTCTAAAATAATATGGGACCACCGCAGCATACATAACGTAAAAAATTTCATTCAAATCGGTGCCGCCGTTCCGGAGTAATCGGTGTACATACATAAAAAAAAATACACGAATTAAGAATGTCCTTCTTTAGAAGAAAATTGATTGCTTTGCCAAATGCGTCATTGTTTTCAAAATTCTCTTTTTCAGATAACATCTGGAAAATAATCAAATTTTGACAAATGGTTGCATATGAATCTTAATCTCTTAATTTTGGTGTACTTCGAAAATACACTTATAGTAATTAATTTGTATATATATATATATATATATATATATATATATATATATATATATATATACTTTTTTAA
The DNA here is from genome assembly GCA_034092305.1 of Diaprepes abbreviatus. NCBI lineage: Eukaryota > Metazoa > Arthropoda > Insecta > Coleoptera > Curculionidae > Diaprepes > Diaprepes abbreviatus. The sequence goes on along the minus strand of JASJET010000014.1, from coordinate 119,255 downwards.
AACGATGCAGAAACAAAAATATATTTTAGGATATCGCTCCTTTTTCAATATCATATTTGCCTGTCTATTGAAAGTTTGCCTTTATACGAGTCGCTTAATTAATTCATACAAAGCATTATTCAAGCTTCCTTATTAAATATTATGTTTCCAACTTCATTGTCGAGGTGTTTTGTCGCTAGTAACTCTCCTTTGAAGTGAAGTTATTTTTAGTAAGAATATTCAGAAGCTTATTTCACCGAAAATTCAAAAATGCTTTTTTAACCGACTTCCAAAAAGGAAAGGTTATAAGTTATTGTATGTATATATATATATATATATATATATATATATATATATATATATATATATATATACATATAGTTTTAAGACAACTGAGGATTTATAAGAAATTCCCATGCTTCAAAACTCGATAAAAATGCGAAAAAATGCTAATAAATGCCGTTTTTTGAAATTTTGACTGTTTCACCAATTTCAAAAATCTGAAAAAATTCATGGACATAGTTTGGCGTCTTAAAAACAACATGTTTTTTTTTCGGTCCTGCTATTGTCCTAGTTTTTGTTTTATTGAATTTCAAAATTTTCGAACACCCATAAAAAATTGAATTTCGCTCCAAAAATTTTTGTAAAAAATATCCTGTGTAACTTAAAAAATTATGAAAAAAGAAGTTTTTACGATGATTAGAACCGAAGATATCGTAAAAAAACGAAAAAAGACGTTTTATTTTTTTTTGAGGTTATGTGACGATAAAAGTAGCTAAAAATTTTTTGTGTGGGTACTTCTTGATGTAGAACAGCCGGATGTTTTTTATTTTTTTATTACCGAGGGGACCCTCTTAATCCGCTATACCCTTTTAATAGAATGGAGATATTTTGGGGAAGTTTCTAGCATGGAGTAGGGCGTACTCCCAAACAAGTATAATAACAATATTCTGACGGTGAGTTATTGCTAGTAGTATAAATACTGAAAAAATTTGAAAAAAAAGTGTTAGTCAACTTTTTTTCAGATAAATACATTGATGTGATTTTCATTAAATTGTAGGGCATACTCTTAAAGAGGTCTTGTAAAAATATTTTCATGATAATTTTATTGGGAGAAAGTTGGCGAACTTCATCTCGTCTTCGCATCTGATTTTTAAACGATTGTCTTTTTCACCTTATCACAACTAAATGTTTTCTCACTTTCACACTCTTCTAAAGTGAAATGAGACACTTCATTATTATAACATTTAATTATTCGAAAGATTAATTCAAACTTAAGGAATGAAATAAAAATTTACTGATTTTAAAAATTTGTACCAAAAAGTAAAAAGTAAGTTTACGACTGTTTGATATTTTTTAATATCTCCTTTTTCCAAATAAGAAAAATAGGATAGTGCTCATCGAAACCAATAAAATAAGAAGTTAAATTTCTATTATTCCAGAAATAAACGACAAAACTAGGTCATTGTGTCTCTAAAATTTCGTCTCAATGTTCAAACAGACGAAATCCTGGCGCCACCAATTCTTAAGTTGTGGGCTAATAGCTGAATGGCGCCTTATAAGTCCAAAAAGTATGTCTGTTTGAACTTCAGGAACAGCTTCAAGAAGATTTATTACTATTGAATAAGTATAAAAAGGCTCAAGAAACTATCAAATACCACAATTTAACATTAGAGAGATTTAATACTTAATTTACTATAAAACTTTAAATATGTGCGATGCAAATAGAATTTGATAATTCACAATTTTGTTCTGATTTAGGTGTAATGTTACCACGAACATGACATATAAAACTGGATTGCTCATGAAAATAATTTTTTGACCCCCCCTTATTGGTTGCCATTAGGTGCAATGATTTGTATTGCAACATTGAAGTCCCTGCTAGTTTTTTATATTGGCCTGAATGTGTCGTGTATGAATGTCAAATTTATTATTCCAACTAACAGGTTTCGACAATAACTTATCTCTTTCTATAGTATATCTAAAACAATAAATCGCTCTTCCTTGTTTCACTTGACAGGTTAATTGAGTATATTCAATAAAAAAGACTGGGATACTTGTTTGTGTAAAAAAATATTTAGCTTCAATTTCTGTTTATAGTTTCCTCAAAATATAATTTTTCTGTTCAAAGCAATTCCTTTAAAGCTAATTTTTTTAACTTTTTTGGAACAGCGTAAATATGTAGCAATTTTATTATTTTAAGATCACAAGCATGAAATGTCAGTTCTTATAAATAAATGAAAATGCTTGTTCTATGACTGTTTACATATTTTATTTTTTACAATAAAACTACTATTTAGAAAAATAGCTAAAATGTGAAATATGCGCCAAAAACAAATCGAGACAATTTTTTTTTAAATATCTGTTTTGGAAAAGATTGTGGGAATCAGTGGGTATTTTTGTAAATAACATTAGTATAATCTACATCCTTCTTCAGACGTAAAGTATAAGAAGTTAATGAAAAAAAATATTAAGGCATTTATTTTAAAAAATTTTACATTATGAATTAATATAGTATATTGTTTAATGTGAGGTCTCGAAAAGTCCATATAATCTATCGCAAAATAATAGAGTTCCATCATTTAAAAATATCTTCGATTAGGTCTTTGTTAAAATTATTTTCTCCTTGATACTTTTAGGGAACTGATATGTTGGGTATTTATATAGGGTTAACAACATTTTGACATTCCCTTCATAATAACGGAGCTTTAATTTAAAGGAAGTAAAATAACATTATGTACTAAACCATTTTTATAAAAAAAAATTAAACTCCAAAGTGGATAGTGGTCTAGCAGTCTATATATAATTGTAAACAAAACAATATTTATTAAGAGACTTTAAATATATAAAAAGATTGTAAATACACAAGAGTGGGATTCTTACATTAATACGATTATTTTTAATCTAAATATATACATAAAGATTTACTAGCAATTTTAAATTTTTACACTAGGTCAAAGTCTCCTTTTACTTAACTGTTTGAGGATCTGGAATTGACCTTTTCTAGAGTTAAATTTTTGAAATGGTAATCAATCACAGCCTCTCCCTACTTTGACAAAGGATTTTCACGACAAAAAATTTCCTTACTATCTGAGCTAAAATCAAGAATTTTTGTTTTATATTTTTAAAATAATATGTAATTAAATAAAAATTTATTTTAAATTAATAACATATTCAAACAAAAGGTTATTATTTTATTTTTAGACAAAACAAATACATAAAAGTAAAATTTATGTAGTTTCCAAACATGCTTAATAATATTGAAAAATTTCATATTATATTTATTTCTATTTTAATATGACATATTGGTTTTTAAGCATTTTTTGGTAAAGCCAGTGTATGTTATTAAGTCCAAGTTGAGTTGCTTCAAGATGTTTACATCAAACAATGCTTCATGGCTTTTTTCAGGCAGTTTATTTGTAAGAAGCACACCACAAACTTTTTGCTCATCTTCTTGTATAAAACTATTTCCAGAAAAATGCTGTGAATAGAGTTACTCATCTGGTGTATAAAAGAATTATGACCATGACCAATTTGCTTCAGCCTTTGAATTTCAAGTTTCTTTTCTCTTAGAAAACTGAAATATTGATAACACTTAAAAATTATCATACATCATATCCATAAGATTAAACTTGTTATCCTTAGATTTAAAATTTGATTCTAAGGTAAAATTTTAAATAATTATTATTGAATGCTTTATAACTTACCAATTAAATAAATTCCAATTTACCAGATGATGTATTTGCACGTCGTACGATGAAGAATCGCATTTTTTAAAAAACCAAAAAAAAAAACCTTAAAATTCATGTACCTGTTAGAAATTTTCAGTAAAACGTTACATAAAATGTGATAAATCCATAAAACAGCAAAATCAAAAATAAATTATTGTCAAAATGAAAAGTATTCAATGTCAAAAATACACTTTCACCAATACAATAAAAACTTAAAGAATTTATTGTTGCCAAACCAATTATTTGCACGTAATGGCACGGAGCATGGTGGGGTCATTTTTAGATAAGGGAGGTATTATGCTTGAGCAGTCCAGTTTTATATGTCAGGTTCGTGAGTGTTACCGAATTCTGCAAAGAAGGGGCAACTTTTAAATGAAACTAACGATAACAATAATAAAACCATAAATTTCTAAAAGTTTTCTTGAAAAATATATGTTTACAGAATTTTGTTGTTAGAATTATTAAAAGCATAATATTGATCCATTGTACCTGTTTTTAATTGCTATAAAAGGGGTGAAAAACCGATATCGACAGAATAGAAGGATAATTGTATATTTTAGTATAGTAAATTAAAACTAGATAAACACATTTACCCCGAAAAGACATCAATTTTCTCAATTTCTTTCCATAATGCATTTATTCGATCTTCAATTCGGTTGCACTTATTGACTGAGGAAGTCCAATTCTTGGCACGTCGCTAATACGTGGTTGATTCAGTAATTTGGTCACGTGATCCGGCGGCGCGTTCTTTCACCCCTCGTCGCGAAAAGTTCGAGAAATGATATTATGTATTATACTAAGTGGTGGCGGACGTGACGTCAAAAATTGACGCTTTATGGAACGTTTAGAGGGTTTTTAAAATATTTTAAAGGCTGATAAAAACGATAATATTCTTAATAACCTTTATTGAAAATATTTGGGAACAAATCTGAGATGTCACGTTTGTTATACTAAAATTGATACACAGTTGGTCCTACGAGAAAATATCCATACTTCATTAATATATATATATATATATATATATATATATATATATATATATATATATATATGTATATATGATTCAGTATTAACCCCGGGAATACATCCGTTCCTTCGTTTGACACACAGTTGGTCCTACGAGAAAATATCCATTCATCATCAATATATATATATATATATATATATATATATATATATATATATATATATATATATATATATATATATATATATATATATATATATATACTTCAAATTCCGAAGTTTGCTTCCAAAAATAAGCATTTGTTGGCTATGCATAAAGCATGATGTGCTAAAAACACTACTAGTAAATGTGGACTTAGAAAAATTATGAAAATTTTATCTAAGCGAAAATTGGATATAATATTATGAAATAATATTATAGGAGTGTTAAAACGAATGAAAGTGAATTTGTTTTGGAAAAATTTGAATGAATTTTTCTGGAAAAATATGATATAGGAATTTATACCATATTTTGTGGGTTTGAGGTTATGTTTTTGTTGAGTATTGGGAAACTCATGTTTATTTCGAATTGAATCGCGATCTTTATGTCGGTGATCCGCTACTACAACGCCAGTTCGCGTATGTAGTCTCGAATAGCACCCGACTTTCGAACTATAGTGTCTGAGGGCCCTGTAGTTGCGAAAACTTACCTCAAGCGTTCGTATGCAGATACTACCTGAAAGTCCAACACTATGTTTTATACAAGGGAAATCCTCAGACACCATATTTAATCCGGATTTGTTTGCATTTCGCTTTAAAATCTTCTTGAATCTTTGGTTTTTCACTATCTAAGTGCAAGTGATAGCTATTAAACGCCCAAAGACCCGAAAAAGTGATTTTATGTTTAACGTCGCGAAGACTGGACGTTCTCCGAAGACTTCGATGCCTTAAAAAAGATCGTCGTGGTTGTTGTATGGAGGTACTGGAACTGGTAAGCGGCATGGTCGTTGCTTGTTGCTTCTGAAGAGTGTAGAATCAAGAAGAGCGATGCTTGTGATCGACGTATTTTGTAGTAACTTTTAGGCCACGCCTTTAAAGTTAAAATCTACGAATGAAAAAGCTGGATTTTGTTCCATAAGCACTAATGCTTTTTGAACTGTGAAATTATAAAGGAAATCATGTTTGAAACTGTGTGAAATGGTGTTTTTCACGTGTAGTATGATCCATGGTGATCTGATAAGTATTTTTTGTCGAGTATTACAAACAGATATGTACAATAATAGCGTACTTTATACGCGGTCGCAGATAGTAACGGTTGGTTGGCGTTGGCTCCGCTCCTCTTTCGAGTGCCGCCGTTGATGTCAGTTTAAGCTTGGTATGTGTGTTGGTACAATGGTTCCGCTTAAAGAGAGTTTTCCAAGTAGAAGGAAGATTAAGTGCATCGTCTCTCTTATTCAAAGTGCCGTTCTTTTCAAGTTCGATGGATTCACGAATCAATCTTGCCTTGTAGTGTTCTATATTAGCGACTTGCTGGCAAGTGTCAAAATCAATTTTATGCCCTGTTTTGTGCTGGTGTTGAAAAAGTGTCGATGTTTGTTGATTCCCTAAGAATTTTGTTACGCATTATCTAAAGTGGCAAATCGAATCTCATTACTTTATCTAATTTTTAATACCTGCTTATTACAATGATTAAAGTAGTGCGAAAAACATTTTAAACTTATATATGTATGTCGGACATTTAGACACCGACGACAGATTTGCAGGTTAGAAATGTTTATAAGTCTTCTTTAATAAAAATAATACGAACTTACCGGTAATAAATTATGAAACAATAATTAATAGCTTTTATATAAAACAATCTTCTGTTTTAAATTCACTTGAATGTAAATAGAACTCTCAACGATAACTCAATAAAATAATGTTTTCATTGAAGTCAAAAGAAAGTTGGTATTCATAAAATGAAACGACTCGTCTGTCTCGGTTGTCTCTTTCTATTTCGCTCAGATTTTTTGCAACATATTTCTTGGATTGGAACAATAATGTTTTTTTTCTGTCATTTTATTATTTTTATACAAATTAAGATGAACAGATCTCAAAACTGTCTGATATGTTCGTAGATTCGCGACCCATGGGTATTTTTTCACTGGACCAACTGTAACTTTAATGCAACAATGATTATCAATGACAATTCTGTGCCGTGAAATGAGATAATGAAAGTGTAATTACTTCAATTAAGTAAAATCTATGAAAACTACGTTTTTTTGAAGAAATTTCGACACTTACCCCCTACTTTAAGGACATAGAATACGATTCTGACCTTGATTTTGGTTTTCCACTATTTTTTCCCACTTTTCTGGAAATTAGAGAAAATTACTTGTCATTTTAGGTTCAATTTTTTACACTAACGTTTAAATTTTGTTAAAACCATTACATAAAATTTGATAATTTTTTACTTTTCAATCGTATAAATCAAGAAAAATAACGAAAAAACAAATTAAAAAAGAGGTCGATCATATCTAATAGTGGCATCACTTGTTTGGAAAGAGCGGTGTTGCTAGAGCATAAATACGATTTTTGCAAAGGACCAGAAAAACATTTTCCCTTTTTTGATTTTTATATTTTGAATGATTTTGTCTCCAAATATTAAAATTTTTAAAGGTCATATACAACGGCTGCAATTTTTTAATTTGGAAAGTTTTTCGGCTTTCAAGAGAAAAAATTAAATTACGTCGACTAGTCATAAAAATGTATAATTTCGAATAAAACAACGGCTGTATTTTTCTTCACTGCAAAAGCAATAATCTCAACTTGAAAATCTCGATAACTTTGTTCAAAATGAATTTTTTGCAAAACGGAAAAAGTACAGGTTCTTTTTTTGGTTTTTATAATAATATATTTCATAGAGATTTTTGAAAAAATCTCATTGCATGACTTGAAATGGAATCGGTAATTGAAAAAAGAAATAAATATATTTTAGTACCCATGAAAACAATTGTAATTGAAGGAACATATAACAAGGAACCCTCGAAAAACTTCATCAAAAAATGAAAGGAATTTTTGAGAAAATCGCGTTTTTTTTTTCGAAAAACGGCCTCTATTTTCTTAGTTTTGAAAATTTTTCAGTTATCAATTATTTTTGTGAAAGTTTATGACTCATTTGACCTTAATGAAAAGAGAAAAAATGACTTTTTTTCACTGCAAAAGCTCTAAGCTCAACTTCAAAATCTCAATAACTTTCTTTCGCGAAACGGCAAAATAAGTTCACACTTTTTTGGGTTCTAGAATAATATATCCACAAAGAAAGCATTTTTTTTTACTATTTTCACTGCATGATAATTTAAATGTCACATTCTAAGGGATTGCAAATCTAGTTGTGATTTTAATTCAATGGTTACCAATTTCTTTTTAATCACGACTCTGTTCCATAACTTTAAGAAAATTGGTCACTCGGTATCCTTGCGGACATCTCAAGGAGCACTTATTAAATATATTTATTAAGCTATTTTCTTTCCTCTAAGCTCTCTAAGAACATTTCTTAATAAACCAAAGTTCACAAGTCAAACAGAGGAATAAAACGTGAACAAATATTAAAATTCTATTGCTAAATTTCCATTTCTCAGATTCCTCTCTGCTCTCAGACAAATTCTTGGCGCCACAATATCTGCCGAGTTAACGACTGTACGGCGCCCCAAAACTTTCAAAAAAACTATTTGTGTGTCTGTCTGTCTATTATTGAATGCCCTCCGATTGCACTAAGAAACTGCGGCCGCATGATGATAAAGTAAACTAGGACAAAAGGGGGGATATATAGGGAGTTTTTGCATGTTAAGGCATTTTTATAACCGAAATAAAGTTCTAGCAATTAGTGTCACGGTTCAAATTTCAACTTAAAATTATTATGTTTAATTAGGTTAATATCACTTTATTTTTGCGAATACTTAGGATATGGAAAAAAACAATATTCTGCTCTTTAATTATCTCTCATAAATTCTTCGAATAAAAGAGCATGCCATTTGTCGGTTAGTTGCATTTTTAAAAATTAATTACGGATCCCGTAATTCTACTTCCTTGTCGATTACTTTCGGAGCAGTCTTTTAATTTTCCTGAATTTTGGCTACATTCTTACACTTGAATTGTAGGCAAGAAAATCGAGATTTAACTGGAAAAAAAGTAACAGTAAATTTAACAACCATAGAAATAAATACAACTACTCATAATCTAGTAAATGCCAAGCAGAACAACATAAATAAGGGTTATCAAACGGTGATAATAAAATATAACATAAAAAGTAACTTTGTAGCCAAAAATTAAGAAGGAAAGATGACTGAGCTGCAGTACAATAAAAAAAATGCAACTAATTCACAAAGGATTGTTTTTTTTATTCGAGGAGTTTATGAGTGATATTGTGTTTGCTCATAATGTAGCGATAGTAAATTTAAATTGAAATTTGAACTGTAACATTAGTGAAAGGCGATTCTGTAGTTTTATGTTAACAATAAATGTTAATTGCTAAGCATTTCTGTCTGATTATTTTCTGTCTTTAGTTAGTTGCCTGTGATTTATCTTCTTGTCTACAAAGAAGCTATTATTTGATTCTATTCATTGATCTTTAATTTGAAATTATCTTCCCGTCATAGTTGCGAGCAGGATTTTGAGAGAATATTGCTAAGGGTTCCCTATAATTTTAATGAAAGGTGTAAATACCTCTTCTTCTACTTCGGAGAGAAAGTCTTGCTATCCTAAAAGATTACAACAATATTTTTTGCAACTTGTATATATTTATCCGATTAAGGGTGTTAAAAGAAATACTTAAACTAGAAGATAAAATTCTGACAAAACTCCCCAGTTATTGATTTCTCTCAGCATAAATACGATTCATCTGAATCAAGGGCAATAAAAAATAACAAGCAGTATCTCCTTATCGCTGATGACGCCGTTAAGTCTGGAGATGGGGATAACAATGAAAAATACGACTGGCGTTTTGTGGTATAATGAATAATTTCAAATTTATTAAGTGTCTTATAAGAACCGGATACTTTATAACGTATTTATTACTTATTAAAACTGCAGCTTCAAAAAATGCCCTTCCACACTACGTAAAAATGCTTCCTTTGCCTTATTTATTTAACAATACACACAAATTATTTTTTATTAAATAGAAACAATTCGTATCCAATATAATCTAATTATACTGATGATGTTCCGCTTAAGTGAAATTAATGACGAAACTTTCTAACTTTACCGTCAGTAGAGTTGAGTGAAATTTTGTCTCTCAACATAATTATTTGATTGATGGTCATAATTAGTGTAGGAAATTAAGAAGATGAGTTTGATGTGGTGGTTTAGGCATGAACATCTGGGATCTGTTGTAATAGATTTTGGTTATGTTTTAAGATATTAATATGGTGTATTTTAATATTATCAAAAATATGGGTTTTTAAAGTATGACGTGCATTATTTTATGATTTTGCTTTTACTTTGTATTTCCCTTGAGGGTTTTAACTATGAAATATAATAAAAGATGAAAATATACATACATAATAAAAAATAATTAGAAGGAAAAATTTTGATAAGCATTCTTTATTGAGGTTTTTATTTTCTGTATGGCAGTATTTTTTATTGACTTGCTTTAAAACACACATTTATATTGATTAAATTTTAATTACTGTAGAACTGGTTCTTCCTTCTCTTCTTAATCCGACTGGGGAATTTATTTTTCTGTTACTCATTGACATTTTAACACAGGGGAAAATAAGTAAAATCCATTAGTTTTTTTCAATATCGGCAGATTTATTGTCTGAAATTATTTAGTGGTACTACCTTTTTCTTCCTTTCTTTCTTAAATGAGTGTTTTGCATCCACTTAGAAACCTACGTTTTTACCTTGTAATGTTGGCATCTTCTGTCTTTATTTTTTGTTTGTTTCGATTCGGTTATACCTGTAATTGTTATTAAATATAAATAGACTATAACAATAAAAATTTACGTTACGAGCAAACAATGATAATAATGTAAGAATGAACAGGCAAAGAATAATAATAGACCAGACCTTATTTGTAAAATATCGGGGTTTTGTGGATGTGAAACTGAACATACAGATTTTTGCATGAGAGCCTTCAGAATAACCTGAACAACGATAAATTTGATATGCGGCATTTCAAAAAGTTGGGCAACATTGTTTTTATTAATAGAAATATAAAATTAACCAAAAAAAACTTTTTTTTCAAATTTTCTCTTGTGTAGCTTTGAAGGTATTCATTTTAGAGGAAAGTTGAAAAGGAAAAAAAGTCTTGTAATTAAATTTATCATAAGATAGGGTTGATCGGAAATCTCAAAATATATTATTCTTATTGCAAAATGGCAATCATTAAAAAAAAAGTTAAAAAAGCAGTTTTTTAATCAATTTTTTTCAACCATTTAAATTTCTCTGAGGACCTTCATATTAGAGCAAAGAAAATTTTATGCCATGATAAAATAACACGCTAAAATTCAATAGGATCGAATAGATAGTTTTTGCACAATTGTTTTACAATCCTATTTCGTTTACTGAATCCAAAATATCACGTTAAGGTATTTAAATTTATTTTCGACATGTAGTAGGGAACTCAAGTTTTCCAACACTTTTTTCAGAATCAAAATCGGATGATTTAGCGGCCCTGAGGAATTGTTTAAAGACATTGTTGATATTTTTGCTTATAAACAAATAGATTATCTCGGCAGATTTTCATTGGATTTTTTTTTGCAATACATGGTTTGAAAGGACTTAGTAAAACGCTTCTTTTCGTGAAAAAAACATTTCAAATCCATCAATTGGTTTCCGAGATACAAACTGTCAAAGTTGACAGCCTTTTAAGGTGAATCTATAAACAATACAGACCTGATTTTTGGACCAAAACTTTGTCTTGCCGAATTCTTTTTTGATATAAATATTTAAATGTTTAGGTTTTCGGAAACTTTAATAAAAAATGAAAAAAATATCGCTGACGCACATGAAAAATGAAAAAAGAGGGGTGGGGAGCTCTCACTTTAAAATTTAAAATTAATTTCGAAGATTCAAAATACATATCTGAAAAAAATTTTCATTTTCTCGGTTTCTAATGGAGTGATTTTGATCATTTTTTTTTTAAACCGATGTATCGCGAGTAATGGAGCTCAAATATCATAATTCCATGTGCTCATCATGCATTTATTTTGTTATAAACAAGTGACAGCATACCGCACCCTATAGTATTGGACTTTCCAAGTGTATCTTTGTTTATTACTATAATTAAGCATACTATAACGATATGTATATTTACTTTAATTATTAAAATTGTTTAAACAATCATTGCTTAAACAAATTGAAAAAAAAATTGGTTTTAAATTATTTTATTCGTAAAATACAGATAAAAATATAATAGTTATTATTTATAAATTATGTTCAAAAAGTTCAATAAAGCATGCTTAACACTAACTATTATATTACAAACTTTAGGTTTTTTTTTACATTGAAATTTTTTTTTCATTCGAACTGGGCTCTCTTAGGCTGTGGAATATCCGGATCATCATTTTCATTGAAATCTTCTTCATCTAATCGTTTATTAATATCGAAACAGTCATTTTCTATTTCTCTGCTAACTTCTACTAAATCAGTTACATTTTCAGAAATTTCTTCTACGTCAATATATTGGCTTTGTGGATTTTTGCAAGTTTGTCCGTTGCAGTTTGAGCAGTAATCAGTACATTTTAATTCATGCTTAATATAGCCACATAATTTGGAGCACTCTTTTATACATTAACAGCTTATTTCTTTCAAAAGACTATCTGGCAACAGTACATCTGTGGTTTCAGCTGGTTCTAAACATGATTTCTGCACTTCCTAACCCCAGTCTTTTGGGTCCAATTCATTATTACCAAGGCATTGCTACTTCTGATAGTAAACTCTGTAGCAATGCTGTGCATCATGTATGTATGCATGCATTATGCTCTCATCTCCGAAAATATTATATCTCCAAATATTTGTAGAAATATTGTATTACTTATGACTTAAAAACTATTAAGTATTCATATATAATTTATATAAAATAATTATTTTATTTTTGTCTGTATTTGATGAATAAAATAATTTAAAACCAAAATTTTTTTCAATTTGTTTAAACAATGATTGTTTAAACAATTTTGATAATTAAAGTAAATATATATCGTTATAGTATGCTTAATTATATTAATAAACAAAGATTCGCTTGGAAATTCCAATACTATAGGGTGTAGTATGCTGTAAGTATGGTGCATAAATAACGTCTTTGTTTATAAGAAATGAATGCATGATGGGCACATGGCATTATGATATTTGAGCTCCATTATTTGCGGTACATCGGTTTTAAAAAAATGATTAAAATCGCTCCATTAGAAGCCGAGAAAATGAAAATTGTTTTCAGATATGTATTTTGAATCTTCGATTTCAATATTAAAATGAGAACTCCCCACCCCCCTTTTTTTTTCATTTTTCACGTGCGTGGGCGATATTCTTTTCATTATTTATTAAAGTTTCCGATAACATAAACATTTAAATATTTGTATTAAAAAAGAGCTCGGCAAGACAAAGTTTTTGCTTCAAGAATCAGGTCTGTATTGTTTATAGATTCACCGTAACAGGCTGCCAACTTTGACAGTTTGTATCTCGGAAACCAATTGACGGATTTGAATTTTTTTTTCACATAAAGAAGCATCTTTTCAAATGCTATCAAACCATGTATCGCAAAAAAAATCCGTTGAGATAATTTATTTGTTTATAAGCAAAAATATCAACAATGTCTTTAAACAATTCCTGAGGGAGTCCAAATCATACAATTTCGATTTTGAAAAAAGAGTTGGGAAACTTGAGTTCCCTACTATGTGTCGAAAATAAATTTAAATATTTTAATGTGATATTTTGGACTCAAACTTGAAAAATGGTAGATTTTTGTAAACAAAATCTGCAAAATTATTGTGCAAAAACTATCGATTCGATCCTAACGAATTTTAGCGACTTATTTGACCATAACATAAAGTTTTATTTGCTCCAATATGAAGGTCCTCGGATAAATATAAATGGTCGAAAAAAGTTGATTAAAAACCTGCTTTGTTTACCTTTTTTTTTAATTATTGCTATTTTGCAATAAGGGAAATACATTTTGAGATTTTCGAGTAACCTTATCTTATGGAAAATTTAATTATGAAACTTTTTTTCCTTTTCAACTTTCCTCTAAAATGAATACCTTCAAAGTTACACGAGAGAAAAATGAAAAAAAAACCGTTTTTTTTTTCGTTATTTTTATTAATAAAAACAATGTTGTCCTCTCGTGCAAAAATCTCCATGTTCCATTTCACATCCACCGAAAACAGATAAGCCCTGGTCTATAAGAATAATACGCAACAAACATAACAAACCAAATCAAAAAATTGTGTTTAATTTTTAGTTAATGCTTGTTGAAAGAACTACTTTTAGCCACATTCTATTTATATTCGAACTCAATTATTTCTATACTCTCCTAAGTGGAATTGCAATTTAAAATTGAATTTAAATAAAACAGGGCTTTTCTTAAGTTTACCCAGGCCAAGTTCGCTTTTTAATTAAAAAAAAATGCAATTTGTGCACTTGCAAATCTCTGTCGTAGAAATGGTAAAAGCCACAATCATTGACAAAGAAGAGGCGATATTAAACACCGATATGAAGTGCTTCTGGCTTGTGTACAGAAGAGATGGGTTGTGCCTCGTGCTTGTTGACTCGTCAAATATTTGCTAGCGTCAGTTCGGAGAGAGAGCGGGGCGCCAATATGAGAAACTGAGAATGAAAGACCTCAGGGGTCACGGTTTTCCGGATATTTGATATTTGTATTGAGTCATATTAAAATTAAAATCTCAAAAGATCTGGCAGAGTGAGTGGGTGGTTCAAAATAAATTCGTACTTAAATAATTTCTCTTGAATATTGTTTGAAAGTATATGATAATTAAAATATGGTTGGTGTTGACTAAAATGTGGTTGTCAGACTTGCATTGTCTTTATTCTTGCTTGTTTACACAACGTTTTGATAAAGTTGTATCTCTAATCGTTATCAAGTATAAACTGAATGTTCTGTCTTAATGCTACGAGTTTATATAGGGACTGTGTCCATTGAAGCGCAAAGTTTCGCTTCACTGTACACACCACAATGATTTGATGTTACAAAATAACGGTTGCCAAAGATTAAGTATTTCAAGACTTAGTCTACTGAAGATTCCATTATTATTTTTAATGTAAGCTACTTTTATAAATTTTCTTTTTAAAATGTTGGATTCCATATATATTGCCGCAGTTTTGGACCATTTTATACCGTGTTGTTTATCCCCGACGAGTTCTGCAATACCAGATCTTGAGATTATTCCGTTTTGTGTATGAGCGCTACGAAGCAATCAATGCTGAAGCTCTATCATATGACAATTTTCTACGAAATAGACAATCTCCAAGAAAAACCATCATAAACTTATCTTCAAAGATACTCACAACAGCAAAAGAATAACTATGGACCAAGTTGATGAAAACCATTCCGACGAGTTTAGGTGGAATATAAAATCACCTTGTGGAAGACAAGAAAAATCCGGTTCAAAACCTCTATAAGACAGAAGCATCAGGCTTAGAAGAACTTCGTAAGGATGCATCTATAAAAATTCTACTAGCGGACAAGGGAAATGCAACGGTAATCATTGATATCGTAATTAGCGACCAAAAAGTCGGATATATTCTGGGAAAAAGAAAATATAGACAGCTAGTTAGGGAATTAAAATCGTTGTTGGAAATCAAATTTATTGAATAATGGAGGGGAGCTTCTGGAATGAGGTGTGCGAAGGAACATAGAACTGGGCCTAGTGCACGGCGTACTAAGAAGCTTCTCTCCTTGGGAAGGAAAGAGCTGTGAATAAGACAGAAGCATCAGCCTTAAAAGAACTTCGTAAGGATGAATCTATAAAAATTTTACAAGCGGACAAGGGAAATGCAACGGTAATCATCGATATCGTAACTAGCGACCAAAAAGACGGATATATCCTCGGAAAAAGATAATATAGACAGCTAGTTAGGGAATTAAAGTCGTAAAATTTATCGAATCATGGAGGGTTGGAATGGGGTATGCTCAGGAACATATAACTGGCCCTAGTGCACGGCGTACTAAGGAGCTTCTCTCCCTGGGAAGGAAAGAGTTGCGAATTGTGGTGGAATTGTTGACAGCACATTGTCACCTCAGGGGCCATCTTCATAGAATCGGTGCCGAAGACAGCTCGACGTGCAGATGGTGTTTGGAGGAGGATGAAACGTTGGCCCTGTCCTCAGAAAGTGCCCAGCATTCAACGGACTGAGACAGAGATATTGCGGAGATACAATTTTGTTACCAGAAGCAATTAAGCAAGTTCAACTAACGAGGCTGCTTGGATT
The DNA here is from genome assembly GCA_034092305.1 of Diaprepes abbreviatus. NCBI lineage: Eukaryota > Metazoa > Arthropoda > Insecta > Coleoptera > Curculionidae > Diaprepes > Diaprepes abbreviatus. The sequence continues at coordinate 103,176 of JASJET010000014.1, read as the reverse complement.
CGCAAAGGCGATCGGCCTCGAATAACCTGCAGCTATAATGGGATGTAAAGGGCCCAGTGGAGGCCTAGGCATCGATGATCTAGTATCACCACCCCTTTTTCATTCATTCATTCATTAGACAGCTAGTTCGTGAGCCGACAAAATCTATAAAGTCAAATATCTGCCTTAATAAAATTCAGAAAATAAACATTAATGGAATAAATTTGTAATTTGTCGTAGTTTTCCTTTCCAGACACGATTTTAATACCAAGTATCCATGTATTTTTCTGGTCACTGTACAGGGTGAGTCAACGATTGGATGAAATAGGTTTGTGCCTTTTCGGTGAAATTAACAAAGAAACTATATTTATTGTTTGATACAGTTTATTTTTACGTAGATTTTAAAAATATTTAGGACTCTACAGGGTGAGCCAAAAAACTAGGACAGCATAAAGTTGTATTTTTTTAAATAAAACACCCTATATACGAATCGTATTTTCGATTTAGCTTATAATTTTAAATCTTTTTTATTAAGGGTTTACTATAACAAAACTTTATAGTTTCTGAGATAATTAAGTTTAAAGAAAAAAAGTCACATTTTCAAGCATCAATTCAATCCTAAATAACGTTTTCAATTTTGTGACAAATATATTCAAATTTGGAATTTAGCAAGGCCAAGGACAAGTTAACAAAATTTTTACCTAATATTTACCTAATATTTACAATAAAAGCTACAGGGTGTTGAACACATCGGCTCAAATTTGAACAAGTTTAAATGAATAAATATCTTTTTTTTAAATGGTACACCCTGTATATTTTCATGTTATTTAATAGAGTAATAAAAACCCTAAAAGTTTTGTTCAATATATCCTATACCTATTTATAATAGTTTTTGAGATATTTCAGTTTTTCTTATTTTCCATACTTTTTTACAGAAATAGTCTTCATTATCATAGTAGTCATGTAAAATAATAAAAAGAAACTACAGAAACAAACAGAATGTGGTTAAATATGATGAAATACATTATTCGTTTTATTACAACGGCAATAGTTTAATTAAACATAATGTGAAAAAATTAACACAACAATAACGACAAGGCAAATACATATTTACTTTTATACTAAATTGAAACAAAAAAATTACCTATTAAATACTGAGATTAATTATTTCTTTTTAATAAGTGTTCGAATAAACGACCCTCTTATGCAATGCACAAATTTAGTCTTTTTTGCAGATTTTCTCGGACCCTGGACAAAATTAGTGGCGTTATTGTTCTACAGGTATCCCTAATCCTGTTTCGCATATCTTCCACTGTTGTTGGTGGATTAACATACACCTTATTTTTAATATAACCCCATAGGAAGAAATCTAATGGGGTGATGTCGCAAGACCTTGGTGGCCACTCAATGAAACCCCCACGTCCAATCCATTTTTGCGGATATCGTTGGTCCAAAAACGCACGAACTTCACGATGGTAATGCGGAGGCGCACCATCGTGCTGGAACCACATACTGTCGAGCTCATCCCTATGGAGACCTTGAAGCAGTTGGGGTAGTTCTTCTTGTAGAAAGTTCAGGTAACTATGGCCATTTAGTGGTTCATTAAAAAAGTGGGGTCCAATAATTCGATTATGATGAATACCACACCAAACATTTAATGACCAGTGGTTTTGATGTTGCACCTCTCTAATCCAAAATGGGTTTTCTGTGACATAATAATGCATGTTGCGTCTATTTACGGCACCGTTACTTCTAAAAGTAGCTTCATCACTAAACATTACCTTGCATAATAAATTTGGATTTAATTGAATCTCCGCATTTATTGTACGACAAAAGATTACACGACTTTCAAAATCCTGTCCATGCAATTCTTGGTGTAATTCCATGTGATATGGATGATACCTATATTTGTTGGTAGTACGATTAGCGGTGGATTGTGATGTTTCACATAATGCTGCTAACTGACGGCTACCAATATAAGGATTTTCCTGAACATTTAACAATACTTGTAGTTCTTTTTCTTCATTAGTTACTGGTTTGTTGACCACTTTACGTTTTGGATAATCAACAGTACCAGAAGAATCAAATCTTTGCATTAAATAAACATAAAAATATACAGGGTGTACCATTTAAAAAAAAACGATATTTATTCATTTAAACTTGTTCAAATTTGAGCCGATGTGTTCAACACCCTGTAGCTTTTATTGCAAATATTAGGTAAAAATTATGTTAACTTGTCCTTGGCCTTGCTAAATTCCTAATTTGAATATATTTGTCACAAAATTGAAAACGTTATTTAGGATTGAATTGATGCTTGAAAATGTGACTTTTTTTCTTTAAACTTAATTATCTCAGAAACTATAAAGTTTTGTTATAGTAAAGCCTTAATAAAAAAGATTTAAAATTATAAGCTAAATCGAAAATACGATTCGTATATAGGGTGTTCTATTTAAAAAAATACAACTTTATGCTGTCCTAGGTTTTTGGCTCACCCTGTAGAGTCCTAAATATTTTTAAAATCTGCGTAAAAATAAACTGTATCAAACGATAAATATAGTTTCTTTGTAAATTTCACCGAAAAGGCACAAACCTACTTCATCCAATCGTTGACTCACCCTGTACAGATTAATTATTTTAGTTTTGTAATATAATAAGAAATAATCCCAATAAAAACTATGTCATTAAAAAAATCCCTAGTGTACAATCTAATGGATAAATTTACTTAAATATAGGACCAAAGGACATGAAAAATGGCACTTCAATGCACTTTTTGTGTATCTAAGGGACCCTTTACGACTTCTCCTTAAGGGTTTCAATGTGAAGCAGTTTGAAAAGAAAATAAATGTTACCGGAGTGGTCACTGTTCAGTAAGTTTTGCCATCAATTCTCATAGTTCATGGACTGAGCAAGACGTCTTACTATTAAATATACAGGATGGACCTTTAAAATGTGTTTTAATTGAATAATAATAGAACAGATGTATTTTTAGGAACACATATACAGCGTTGTAATAAAAAACGATAAGCCTTTTATGTGGAACACTGGTTATTTGATGAAAAATCACCGGGAGCCGTCAATTTGTTTTTCAAAATGTATCTTTTTAGAAAAGAAATTATTATACAGAGTGGATCAGAGAAGTTCTACATCAACTCAAATTTACATAATAAAACAAATTGAGTATCATTACATTGGTAATTATTTCAATTAAGTAAAATATAGGAAAACGACGTTAAAAAAACTTCTTTACAAATCCCTATCGCGACGTTGTAAAACACGATTCTGGTCTAGGTTTGAAAATGTCTTCCAGCAACAACACTAAATGAATTGATCCAAAAATCCCTTTTGTACATACATCTTGTGAAGAGATTTCTTCTATTACTCATCGAATGGAATACTTAAGCCTATCTGTGGAGTTGAGTTTGGATTTATAAACTAAATTTTGTGACGTAGCCCCATAAAAAAATCCAGCGGGTTAAAATTAGATGAGCTGGGTGCCCATCTTCTACCGATTCATTGCCCCATGGAAATTGTATTCCAGTACTCCTTTACATGAGCGGTATAATGCGCAGGAGCACCATCTTGTTAAAATCATAGGGATGAATTTGGTATGTTAGGATAATTATTAACGAGAAATAGAATTACTAGAGCTGGAACCAGATTATTTTGAAGAAAATATAGATATCTATCTCCAGTGGCATTTTCATCAAAGTAAAATAATCCGATTACCTTATTTTCAACAATTGCTGCCCAGACATTAACCTTATCATTATACTGAGTGTGACTTTCTTCGATCCACTGAGGATTCAACACTTATAAATATCTTAGACCACGATAAACAAAGGGAAATCAGTAAATGATTTTAAAAGGGAGGAAATGTAAGGTCAGGTGTTCCTCGACGAATTCCACTGTTTTTTTCGTGTAGGATAGAGGAATGAGCTCCTTGTTCGGTTGTGGTCTCTTTTTCTTCTTTGAATTGTTTGAAATTCATCAACGCATTAATTAATATAAGTTGCTTGCCTCCAACCCTGACTTTACTTATTTATAAGGACGTGTTGGCTGAAATTACTACCCGTCAGATAAACCTTGGGCCACAAGTAACCAAGCCTCACGGGAATCAGTGTACCCAGTCTTGTAAGCTCCACTTGTAAGAATTGTATGATGGGGATTTTGAAAGGTGTGTTAACTTTTATTATAGGATAAATACGCAGACTACATTAAATCCAAATTTCTTATGTACTACGTTAAGCGATGACGATATGCATAACATGCATTATTATGCTACAGAAGCCGTGTGGTATTTATTATAATAGAATCAATGGGCCTCACAATTTTGATGAACCATTAAATAGCCTTAGTTATCCAAACTTTTTGCAAGAGGAACTATCCCAATTGCTTGAAGGTCTCGATAAAAATGAACGTAACAGTATGTGATTGCAACAAAATAGCTCCACACTATCAGAGTGAAGTTCGTGTATTTTTGGACCGACGCTTTCCGCAAAAGTGGATTGGGGGTGGGGGTTTTATTCAGTGGGTACCAAGGTTTTACGACATCACTACTTTAAATTTCTTTCTGTGTGGTTATATAAAAAATTGGGTGTTTGTTAATCCACCAACAGTTGTAAAAGATATGTGAAACAAGCATGCGGAACAATTACGTCACTAATATTGTCCATGGTCTCGGAAGATATGAGAAAAATACTAAATACGTATATTCAACAAGCTTACCATTTATTTGAACAGTTATTAAATATAAACGATTAATATATTAACTATAAATAAGTGATTAAATTGCCCTTCATATGTTTTTTTTGATAAATGGATTTAAAAATATTTTATATCTAATTAAAAAAATAAAATTAAAATGTTTATTGAAAAAAGGTTTGAAATTGTACGTTAAAACAAAAAAAAAACAATACAGGTTGTTATATTTTTAAAAAAATACGATCTTATGCTTTCCTCGTTTTTGGGACACCCTGTAGATTTCAAAATATTTTTAAAATAAGCATATAATGCAGTATAGATTTTGAGAAAATTTTACTTAAACGGCATAAAATTAGTCATCCTGAAGTAGTTAAAAATGTGTTCCCTTCTTTAATATTGATGAAAATACAGCTGTTTGAAAGAAGGTATAAATAATTAAAATAGGATTTTTGGCTAAAACAGTATATTATCAGATTTTATAAACGTTTTTTGTATATCTTATAGATTTGATGCAAATGCTCTAAAAATTTAAATATCTGTCTCTCTCTCTCTAGTAGCCCAATTTGGTACACTCTTGGACATAGGCCTCCTCTTGTCTTTTCCATTACAATCTATTTTCCGAAATCCGGTACCAATTTCTACCTGCTTTCATCTCTTTGTCGTCTATTCATCTTTTTTGGGGTATTTCAATACTTCTTCAGCCAAAACACTTTGGCTCGAAAATTCCTGTAAAGAAATAGAGAACCTCCAAAAAAAAAACACGACAATTTCAATCTCCACAGGAAACTTAAATATACCTCCGGAATTAGAAAACCAAAAAATGCTCATTTACTCAAAGACGCCGACGGAAAAATCTGTAATCACGAACAACAATGCAGAGAATGGGAGAGATACGTCAGTGACCTTTTTGAAGATGCTACTCGACAAAACGCTGCACATACACATACTATATGCGGCAGTGAGATAGACAGGGGCCCCAGTATATTGAAATCAGAAGTCAGAAAAGCAATACAGCAAGCCAAAAATAATAAGGCACCTGGACCAGATCAAATCCCTGCTGAGCTGCTTAAACTTCTGGATGAGGGAAATATTTCCTACTTAACCACTTTCTTTAATGAAATTTACAACGAATTAATAATACCAGATGATTGGTTAGAATCGCTGTTTATCACACTACCAAAGAAAAGTAGACCCACCAAATGCAGCGACTTTAGACTGATTAGTTTAATGAGCCACACACTTAAGATACTTCTACGAATTCTACAGAACGGAATATTCCTGCTATGCCAAAGTAGAGTGAGTGATGAGCAATTTGGATTTAGAAATGGTCTAGGAACCAGAGAGGCACTATTTTGTATGCGCGTTCTCCTACAAAAAAGTTGTGAATTCCGAAAGAACAACATCTACGTCTGTTTTATCGACTTTGAAAAGGCATTCGACCGAGTACAACACGATACACTTTTCGAATGTCTACAAGCAGCAGGTCTAGACCACTACGATGTGAGACTGCTAAAATATCTGTACTACAATCAAGTAGCCTCTATCCAAATTGAAAACAGTCGTACTCAAAGCTTACCCATCAAACGTGGAGTAAGACAGGGTTGCGTTTTGTCACCCTGTCTTTTTAATGTATACTCTGAAGAAATTTTTAGGGAGGCTCTGGATGACAGAAAAGAGGGAGTAAGACTGGGTGGAGAAGTAATCAACAATATTAGATTTGCTGATGATACGGCCAATCTTGCAGAAAGCATCGAGGATCTCCAGACATTAGTAAATCTAGTCAATGAGGCGAGCTGCCGAAGAGGCCTTAAAATCAACATCTCAAAAACAAAGTGGATGCCTGTTGGAAAGATTAATGTAGATAAATGTCAACTTTGGCTCGATGAAGAGAGGATAGAGCATGTAAACTATTTCAGATACCTTGGCAATTGGTTGAATGTGAATAGGGATTCAGATGAAGAGATAATAGCTAGGATCGAAATATCGCGTAAGGCCTTTATGACATGGAAACCAGTTCTATGCAACAGGAACCTGTCAATGCATATTCGTAAGAGGTTCCAGAGATGTTATGTATGGTCTATTCTGTTATACGGTTGCGAGACATGGACACTAAAAACCACAACGGTAAACAAACTGGAAGCTTTCGAATTGTGGTGCTATCGTCGAATCCTAAAGATATCATGGGTTTCGCACACTTCCAATGAGGATGTTCTCAGAATGATGGATACAAATCGACTGCTCTTGAACATTATAAAGAGGCAGAAAACAGAATACTTCGGTCACATAATTAGAGGACCTAAATACCATCTACTTCGCCTTATAATACAAGAAAAATTGGAAGGAAAAAGATGGATAGGCCGAAAGAAGCTTTCATGGCTACGTAATATCAGGCAGTGGTGTGATTGCACGATGGAGGAACTATTTCGCGCTGCAGCCGATAGAGAAAGATTTCAGGAAATTGTAAACATGATGACCACCAACGACTGAATACGGACATGGCACTTAAAAAAGAAGAAGAATACTTCTTTTAGACGACGTAGGTCTCCATTGCAATATATGTTTTGTCCATCTTGTTTAATCTTGCCTAGCGACGTGTCCTACTCCAGTCCATTTCAAAGTAGCAACGACGTTTATCACATCCTCCATTTTCGAGCATCTTCTTACTACTTTGTTCCTTATTCGGTCACGTATGTTATTCCCAGCATGATTCTTTCTATTGCTTGCTGTGTAGTACGCAGTTTATTGGCTTTTTTAACTGTTAGTGTGGTTGTTTCCATTTCATAGATCATTATTGGGAGAACGCACGAGTCAAATACTTTTCTTTTCAAATTAATGGAACATCAGGATTTTTAAGAAACTATTCAAATCTTCCAACGTCTCTCCATGACATTTTAATTCATTTATTTATTTCTGCTTGTTGGTTTTCTTTCTCAAGTCTAATTAGATGGCCTAAATACACATATTTCTCGACTCTTTGTATTTCGTTGTTTCCTACATAAAGTGGAGTATCTTCTGGAAACATTATTTTGGTTCTTGCTGGGTTCATGCTCAATCCAAGTTTCTCAGAAACATTATTCCACTCAGAGAGCATTTTCTGTAACTTGTCTAGATCTTTACGTATTACTGCTACCAAAATTTAGATATAGGAATAACAAAAACAATTAAGCGACTTGAATGATATTTTTTTCTAAATTAGTGTCAAACATTTTAATAAAACTTTTAATAATTATTATAACATCAATAAAATTTTTGAAAATAAATCTTGAATAATGTAATTTAGGAAACAAATAATAACAAAGAAACATTCCGATTCAGTTATTTTCTCTAAACCCTATCAAAACATAACGATCTAATAAAATATAATCAGACTGTCTCATCTCTTAAATAACCGTTGAAAGACAAGGAAGGAACGCGTAGAAAAGACAAAAGGTAATTGAAACAGAAAAGTTTTAATCTTGTGCGAACAGGAAATGGATTTAGAGACGAGGGGCGTCTTATCTAAATTGTCGCCAGGACTTAATTCACAATGAAAATCCTCCTTTAATCAACTCTAAATGATTTTCATTATTATTATATTTGTTTTTAGAGATCTCTGTCGATTCTCTTTTTAATTTAATCAATCATATCCATATTTTCATTTTTATTACTCCTTTCAGTAACGTTTTTTTTTTGTTACAAAGTTATTTACGCAAAATTGGCTACATTTCATAACAAAGTTTCAAATGGTGGCTTGGTTTTATTGCATGATGCGATGTGTTTCTTATGTGATTACTAATTGCATAAAATCTTTCTCAAACAAGTTATAAACATTAAATGAGTATTATAGGTTTAAAAATAAACCGAATATACAAAATATAAAAGATCTAACGCATTGAATGGAATATTGCCAGCGGATATTTTATACTAATGACATCCTTTTTATGAAGGGTGCCTATACAATATGTATCCTTCCTTTTTCTTCATTTTGCGCCATTGACACCGAATATAAAGCCTAAAATCGATCAGCATTAGGAGGGCTTTAATATGAAAATTAGGACATAATGCGTTAAACGATGGCAAAAAAATTGTTGCCAATGCATTAAAATAGAATGTATCTATACAAGGTGTCCAAGATAAGGAGGACCAGTATGAGAATTTCGGTTATAATAATGCAAAAAAAGTTACATAATTTAAGAACCAACGGTCAGAAATTTTTGGTATTTCTTTTGGTGTTTGAGTTATTTAAAAAAAAATAGGTTTTCCGGATTTTGAAATATTTTTTCTGCTGGAATTAATATTAAAATTAAAGCGCAAGTAATGAAACTTTCTTACACCTTTAATGAATGTGAAGATGACGTTAACGATTTTTTATTTCACGTTTCGATTTCGAGCAAACATCATCAATTTATTTAATTTTTTTAAATACAGTCCTGATTAAAAGTAAGTAAAATTATATTTTATTTAAATTTTCGATATTTTTTTAAAATTAGTAAGAAAACTTCGGTTATAGAGATATAGAATGTGAAAAAAGTTTTATAATTTATCAACGAACAGTTAGAAATTTTTAATATGACTTTTGGTGTTTTAGTTATTGAAAAAAAAAACAGATTTTTCCAATTTTGTATTCATCTTTTTTCTGGAATTAATATTAAAGTTTGAGCGAAAGTGATAAGACTTTTTTACTGCAACTTTTAATGAGCTCAAAGATGACGGTATCAATTTTTTGTTTGACGTTTCGACTTCGAGCAACCATCATTAATTTTATTTTTTTAAATATTGTCCTGATGTTCTAGTGTAAAATGTTAAACCGTTTTTTAATTCTGAATTTAATATTTAAAATTTAATTTAATTTTGAATCTTTAATAACCGTTAGAAATTTTTTAAACTTTGTTCCTGTCCCCTAAAGCATATTATATGTTATTTTAGGTATTTTACTTAGAATATTAAAGTAATAACACAGTGGAACAAAAAAAATTTTTTTCTGCGGCCGTAGTTGTCATAGTGGATTTAGATTCAATAAGATTAATATGTACTCTAAGTATATTTATTTTATTTGAATTGACTCTAGTTTCCATGATAAACTAAATTGTGAAAAATATAGATCTACACAAGTTAACGTGTTTTATTTTATATAAATCGTGACAAATGTTTGTTATTGTTGGAGTATTTTACTTTTAACATCTTGGTTATCATTTTTAATTGGTAAAAATAACAGTTGTTTCTTTAATTTGTCTTACTGATGTTATTATTGCAAAAAAGTGTGAATTCTCTTTGAAGTCTTGTATTAATAACTTCGACAATTTCTGTTACATATGTGTCAAGTTTTATCAAGAATAATAATAAAGAGATATAAACGATTTTATAAAGAAGCCTTCCAAGCATATTTTGGAAAAAAAATGGGAAGACAGGACACGTATTGGGTGCTTTACAAAGTTCGTAAAACTTGCGTGAAGTCATTTCGTTATTGGAGTCAAGGTGGACGAAAAGGGCTTCCATTTAGAGTGATAATGTCATGGAACGAGCCAAAAAGCGATTCGATGATTGCTACTTCTATGCCGTGAAAGTAAAACGCATGAACTGATATAAAAAGCGTACTCATTTTCAGTAGATTGCCTGTATCACAAAACTCAATACAGCAAATCAGTTCTTATTTTCGTAGTTGATAAAGAGGAATCCCCCAAGGTCGACTCCGAAACCCCATGATGCAGAATTATTGTTACCCTGTGTAATTTATATGTCATATGTCAAAAAATACATGCTTTTATAGGGGTATTAAGGTTAAAACTTAAAAATTAAATCATGGAATCGGTAAAAGAAGAAGTTGTATCTCAAAAACAAATAAAATTTTCTATTTTTCATGCTTTAGTAAAAAAATATACTTGTATTTTTAAGGTTCAAAAGTTGCTTGTCTTATTTTTACACTTGTCAATTTAAACTCTCTACTGTTAAGTTAAACCAGTTTTAAAGTTGGACCAGGCTAATGAAATAGGAATTCAATAATCATGATTCAGTATTATTCAATTGTTTTGTATTATATATATATATATATATATATATATATATATATATATATATATATATATATATATATATATATTAGGCTTGGAATTTGGTGTACCTAAAAATTTTTGTTTAGTGTTTGCCTGGGTTTTCCCTTCGCAAAAATGTACAGTGTGTTTTATTTTAATAAATAACCTTTCTACGAATATCTTCGAAAAGAGATTTTTGCAATTTTTGTGCCTGGACTTTTATCATATAATAGATATATCTGTTTAATTTGAAGTTTGTGTTATTAACAGAGTTGGAAATATTATTGAGGCCAGACAGAAATAACCTTTATATAGCATATTAGCTTTATAAAAAATATTCCAAAAATCATATCACAAAAAGAAAGAAAGGGTATATCTTTTATGTCAAAGAGAAAAACATCCCCCAGACAATTTAACTGGTTTTTACATGGATTTTAAAGCGAAACATCCCCCTGGTGTATTATATGTTTGATATCTAATATTGGAAAGGGGATCGGAAGTCGGCCTGTGAGCGCCACCAAGTTTTTTTATTTTAAACATTGGCGTAGATAAAGGAAGATAACGTAAGTTTTGGATATTACGTGTCATAGGAGATACTATTTAAAAGAATTAGAAGGATTAAAAATAATTCAAAATGAATAAATCAGGGCTACTCTGTCAAATTAGAAATACTTAAAAATTATTAAAAATTAAAAAATTAACAATATAAATAAAAAATAAAATAAAAAGCTCGTGTTTAAGTAGTCAAGGAAAATCTTGACGTTTAATTTTTTCTTTTATCTTATATAGAAAATTCATCGGTCGAACAAAAATTTTAAGAGTGGTTTGGCAAACAGTTGTCTCAAAAATAGGGATGCCAGACTTAAATTTTTATTTTTTTTTTACTGAGCATACGCTATCAAATAAAAAAATACACTTATGTTTCATTTATAAATTTTACAAAAAAATAGAAAATAAATAATTAAAAAGAAAAATTAGACAAGTTACAAAGCGCCAGACCGGTGATTTATTGTCTAAATAATATCCAGAAAACAGAAAAATATATTTAGCTACTTATTCCGGATGACCAACGTTTGTCGGCGATCGCCGCGTAGACTAAAAAGTATATATTTTTATACAAATTTATGAATTTTAATTATTGTAGCAGCGCCATTTATTTAACTAATAAATAATAATAAAAAAGACACCACCTACGCCTCTGGGCTGCTGATGGTTACAAAATGTTTTATTACAGTTGTCGGCCGTCCCACCATGGATCTTTATTAAAACACCCACTTCAGCCAGTGCATAATTATGAGCCACCCCCTAATAAACCCCGGAGAGTACATATTTGAGGAGATCTGTAAAACCTTTATAGGGAAATTAATTTTGTGGATTAGGAGGGATACAGATTTGTTAATGTATGTATGTATTACAAATAATGGGATACATTTGATTTTTGTTTTAAAAATGTAATGTGTTTTTAACCAATTTTATAGTACAAATGTTTTCTATTACTCCATGGAAAATAGACTTTCGTCAGTAACAAAAATGTAACATTGGTTTTTTTGCTAGAATGTGTTCATTTCGGCATCCTATAAAATATATCTCGATGGTAACTCTGAAAGACGTGTGCAAAAAAAATGGCGGACGAAAAATGATCACGATTTTCGGTTTTTTGAGTTTATCTCGAAAAGTAAAAGTTGTATCGAAAAATGTTTCAAACAAGAGTTATAGAGAAGTAAAAAACCTATCGATTCAAATATATAAGTTATAGGTGGCGTGACTAGTTATCGAGATATAGTTTTTTTTTCGACAAAATTTACGGTTTTGGTTTTTTTTTTAAAAAAAGACATTTTTTAACAAATTGACAATTTAAAATTTAACATAAATATAGATATTATCATTTTAAAAAAGTATGTTAAACCCGAAATCTGTGAGTTTTTTATTTTCCGAGAAATTCGATGTGAAAGTTGAAAATTCAACCTCAATTTTCCGCTTTCCTAATTAAGAGATAATGTTCAATTTTAAAGGAAATTGTTTGTGTTGTTTCATATTTTGAAGATCTATTAAAAAAATTTTTTTTTCAATCGTGGGCCGAGAAATTTTGCAAAAACCAATTTTTACACCAAAAAAATTGGGATAACTTTTCACCGGATGGAGATAACATTTCTTTAATGCATGCATTAGACTTAGATGTATCATTTCCGATCTCAAAAAAAAATTAATTTTGAATGAAAAAAACGTTTGTTTTTTCAAAAATTCATAATAGCGTGGCAAATGAATATTAAGAGCTCAAATTTACAGAAGATGCTTTTTAATACTTGTACTTTACCTGTTAACTTTTTGGATCCAAAAAATACACTTCCATACGATCTGTGAACCTTCGAAAATTGGGCCGAATCTAATCGAAAATAGCTGCTACAGGCCGTTGTCGGCGAGTTGCCATTGTTCAGGTGCATTATTCATTGGCGCTTCAAGGAAACTTATGCATCACAAGTAATATTTATAATATTGATGTTGTTTTATTAATTTATATGATAGTAATAACTTGTTTAGTCATATTAATTATTAACTTGATTATTAACAAAATTTTTACAAAAAATTATACAGAAAATCATACAAATATTCAATTATATATTACATATTCTACTGTTTTTTTCCTTTATATTATTATCTAACAGTTTATTAACAAAATTTTTACAAAAAATTATAGAGAAGATCATACAAATATTCACTTATATATTACATATTATACTGTTTTTTTTCTTTATATTATTATTACCTAAAAGTTTATTAACAAAATTTTTACGAAAATTTCTATAAGCAAATCATATAAAAATATAATAATAATATATAATAAGTCATAAATATTTAATAATACATTAAAATTACGTGCGAAAATCATACAAATACAATATATCCATTATACATTCGTCTTTCTTATTTGTCCTAATACAAACTTATAATATTAAAGAGCATAGTTTTGTTAATAAACTATTAATGTATTATTAAATATTTAATGATGTAAAAATTTTCTTAATAAGCAAATGAATAATTAATATGACTAAACAAATTGTCACTATCATATAAATTAATAAAACAACATCAATATTATAAATATTACTTGTGATGCATAAGTTTCCTTGAAGCGCCAATAGCGGCCTGCAGCAGGTATTTTCGATTAGATTCGGGCCAATTTTCGAAGGTTCACAGATCGTATGGAAGTGTATTTCTTGGATCCAAAAAATTCACAGGTAAAGTACAAGTATTATAAAGCATCTTCTGCAAATTTTAGCCCTTAATATTCATTTGCAACGCCATTATGAATTTTTGAAAAAAAAACGTTTTTTTCATCCAAAATTTTTTTTTGTTTTGAAATCGAAAATGATACATCTAAATCCAATGCACGCATTAAAAAAATCCGCTGAAAAATTATCGTAATTTTTATGGTGCAAAATTGGTTTTTGCAAAATTTCTCGGCCCACGATTGAAAAAAAAATTTTTTTAATAGATCTTCAAAATATTAAACAATACAAATAATTTTCATTAAAATTGAGCATTGTATTTTAATTAGGAAAGCGGAAAATTGAGGTTGAATTTGGACATAGAATTTATCGGAAAATAAAAATCTCACAGATTCCGGGTTTGACATACTTTTTTAGAATGATAATACCTATATTTATGTTAAATTTTAAATCGGTAGTTTGTTAATAAATGCCTTCTTTCTTAAAAATACAAAAACAATAAATTTTTCCGAAAAAAAATATATCTCAATTACAAGTGGCGCCACCTATAACTTATATTATATGAATCGATAGGTTTTTTAATTCTCTATGTTTGAAACATCTTTCGATACAACTTTTACTTTTCGAGATAAACTCAAAAAACCGAAAATCGTGACAATTTTTGGTCCACCATTTTTTTTGCACAGGTCTATCAGAGTTACCATCGAGATATGTTTTATAGGATGCCGAAATGAACATATTCCAGCAAAAAAAACCAATGTTACATTTTTATTAACAAAACAGCTCTTTTTTTAATTTCCAGGGAGTATATTGAGATATTTTGTTATTAATATATACACTTAAAGTCAGAGCAATAGAAATTGAATTTAAAAGTATGTTATTTTACGTAATATAACAAAAAACACTAAACAAATTTAGGAATTACAGTAGCTAGGACTATTATGTTCATAGTAGTTAATATATTATCCATTATTATTTATTATTCAATGACAACGTCACGACATGGAAATAATTGAATTTGTTTGCTTCTTTATATACATTTCTATCCGAATACGACGTTCTGCTTCTTCCCACAATTTAATGCGGATAAACTGTATCATATTCCTATAGTAAAATCGAGCCATGGTGTCGTAAATGATGTGGGCATAATCATATTTTGCTGTGGGTGTAACATATTTGGAATTCGTCACTAAAAGAATTTTTTTCCGCTGATCTATTGTCCAGATTAAATGTTTGTTTGCGTCACGACACGCTATATTACACTGAGAAAAAGTCGTTTGCCAGATTGTGCTCAATTTCCCCAACTTAGGGAAGACTTAAATTTGGCAACGTCACGCTCCGATATATTACAAATTACTTTTTAAAATAATGTGATTAAAATATTCATTAATTTTTGCTGAAAAAATCATAACTCAAAAATCGTACATGGAAGTTTTTACCATTATTTTCGCATTTAGAGACCAAAAATTAACCAAAGACTGCCTTTTACATTACATGCGCAAATTGGCTGTGACGTAGTGTAATTACATTAAACCTGAGCTGCTAGACTTTTTTTTTAGTTACCTAGATTTAGTTTAGGTGTTTTCACATTAGCTCAGTTTAGGTTAAGTAGAGTTGCTTATAATTTATCAAAATGAAATTTCTTTGTATATAAATAAAGCATGTAAATGTACTTTTTAAATGCTTTAAACATATTCTTGTGATCGATTAACAAAACTAAATTTTTACCAACATATCATATTAATTTTCTTACAAAACTAATTACTTTCTGGTTTCATCCGAACGCCTACCAAAACGCCGACACAAACATCGTCACCATTGTACGAATGTAACTCAATTTGCAACCGGGCTTTCGGCTAAGTTGTCCCATCTTTCGGGGTTTCACTTTCCATTACCGAACTTACGAATTTAATTGAAATTGATTTCTTGGCATTTTATTACATAAATTGCGTTTGACTTCAGATTGTTTGATATTAAAAGTGATTTAACGGGGGTGCAGTTTCTTTTCTTTTGAGCGACTCGAGAAATAAAGAAAGTGTTGTATTCAGGCTTCAAATAAGGCTTCTGATTATTAAATTATTTTAAGATATTCAAAAAATGTTTATGTTGATTATATTTTTCCGATAGATGTCGAAGAGCGCAAATTAAAATATTTACTTTCAGCTCATTTCCTGAATTTCCAAAGTTATTGTGTCATAAGTAATCTCTAACAAAAATAAAAATGTTGCAATTGTAAAACCTATTAACAAAACCTGCGAATCCATACCGTAACGAAAAGTCTGTCTTTTCTCCACCGACGTGAGTGAGATTTAGTCCATGGTTTAGCTGATTTCCCCCGGGATCGAATGAATGCTATCGCGCGGTCACACTTGAATAGGCTCGGAAAGGCCCGTTCACATCATTTCCTGATGGATTACGCGGGGATTCACCGAAAGAAACTTTGATTGACGGACATCTATAATCGCCTTTTTTGCACGGTTGCTTAGGTCAATGTGCGATACATAGTGTACTTAGCGTTATACAATGTGTCCCACGACGAACTGTCGCTTTTTATTTCTCGGAAAATAAACCTATGGAAAATTTTTAAAATTTGGCAGTTTACTAAAGTCGATTCGGCTAAAATATTTTCGATTCCGCTTATACCGGGAGTTGATGCCTTCTCGTTTATTTTGAATGGAACAGCCTTTCATTTTTAGATTCTAGGCAAAATTATAGACATATTGCATTTATAATTTCCTATACTTAAATCTAATTGTTTTTGACATATTTTAAATTTTATGTCAAAAATGGCGTTTGCAGGCCTAAACATAACTGTAAATTTGTCCTATTGTTACGGTTTTAATTTTCCTATCTAAGTTCCTATCTAAAATGGTAATGTTTAAGCTTACCTCCTCGATTTATGTGTTTTGTTTTATTTTGTTTTGGGAACAGATTTGCAAATGAAAGAAAACGTTGGCAGTGTATCTTGTTTATTAAAATTAGGTTCACAATTATGATATTATAATCCATAGTAATTGTTCGATAGTCCTTGTTGTTGTGTTGACTTCCTAAGGCTTCTCTCCTTTGTACCTAAAATATAGAACTGCATTAGTCTTGTACAGAGTGGCTCGGTATAGAATATTTAGTCAGAAATTATTAATTTCAGTTATCTTTTACGGTTATTGTTACCTTCATCGAGAGACCTCGAGTGAACAGATAATCATTTGGCTGCAGGATCGACAGATTTCTGAGTGGAAGCTCTCTGGATTCTGTTGGATCTTCTATGTCTTCTAGGCAGTTTAATTCTCCCATTGTGTCAGTTATTATAACTATTACAGATTCTATTAAGCTAAAAACGGAAAACTACCTTAGTGTCAAATGTAAATAAAGTTTAAGGTTAGAATCTACTCGACTTTTCTTGTTTAGTTTCACTTCAACAAAGCCTTTTTACTGCTATAAATTCTTGAACGTACCAGAATTGTCTTAGTTAATTGCTAATAAAGTTTCGTGTCATAATTTTAAAATTTCATATTTCTATTTTTTTATTGTTTTGAAGCTTGTCAGTTGTCAGTCAATATACAGATCCCTGTATCTTTTCCCGCCGTTTCCGTGGACGTTTTTCTGGGGGACATGAAAAAAATCTTTGAGTGATAAGGACTTTCCTTGCAGAGTTGCACCGGAAAGGTCACTTGGCAATTTTGCTAGTTTTTAATTGAAAGTTTCGGGTCCCTGACCAAATTTATAGTAACTGTGTTGTTAACAGCTGTATGCTGATTTGGTTTGGTCAATTCGGGGGACAAACCCGACATCAAGTTTTGCTATTTTTTCTGTTCCACCACGAAAAGGCCACATAACATCACTGGTAAGTCTGTTTTAATTTTTGTTTTAATGCTCAAGTGTTAATAATTGTGGGTATGTTTAAGAAGAAAAGGAATGAGTAAGCTACCTCACTCGTAACATAAAAGGTTGAGTTCTTTCTAAGTCCATCTTTTGTTTTAGGCCTTTTTTTTCTTTTTTCTTTTTTTTGTCTTTCCCCTTTTCCTTTTTTTCCTTTCATTGCCCTCATTTGGAACCCTCATCGGGGCCTTCTGGCTGACTTCTCAACGGTACCTGCCTTGGCTGCTGTACATACCAGACCACTCGGCCATCCTTGCGAATACCTCTACAGCACCTGCCTTACATGCTACATACCACCACACCGAGTGATCCAGGGCCTCAATATCAGCACATCAAGAAGCCGTCGTTAAACAGGTTTTATGTGTCTGTGTCGTTTTCAGGGTATCATAGACTTTAATGCCTTCAGCATCACCTGTAAAATTTAAAGCCGTTGTATTTTTCTTTTCATTTTAAATATAAAATAAATGAATAATTAGTGTACTTACCTTGGTAAGATCTATTGTGTTTCCTCGTATGGTACAATTAATCAACTCTTGCAACCATATGCAGTTGATATCTTCCACATATGTAAAGGGCACATTTGTTAACTCAGGTAAATAGGCCTATTTACGCGGGTAAAGTGCACTTAATACTATCATTATTATATATATATATATATATATATATATATATATATATATATATATATATATATATATATATATATATATATATCTATATATATATAGTTGCCATTTATAGTAAATCGCTCTTGTATAATTAGTAATATAGCCAAAACACTGATTAAATTAAAATCTCTCATTTTGTTAGACTAATAATTTAGTTCGAATTGTCAAAAACCAGCTGACTGTCCGAAGCGCTGGGCCACTCTCGGTGGTTACGTTTACACCAACGCACGTAATATAGATGCTTGTTTTTTTTAAATCTTTTTGTGGTGTTTTTCTTATAATTTAATTAAATTTCCTGTTTTTGTTTTGTTAGATCGGTCTCTGCCTTGAACTTTAGGGCACATAAAACAGGTGGCGCATATACCCATACCACTCTCCGTTCCCTTGGAGGCTAGCCGGGGGGAGCCCTAAAAGGTAGAGACCAATTACAGAGCCACCTGACAAGTTTAATAAACAATTCTTACATCTCTTTCAATCTTACAACTATCTTTTTAAATTTTTTTTTATAACAACTTTTTTTTTGGGTGATTTAGAGAAATTATTTATTTATTTATTATTTATCTATTATTATTTTTTATTTAATTTTTTCTATTACACTATATAAAAGCCTTTACTATTTATTTGGGGTTGGTGTTTTATATCTATCTAAAAATGAAAGAGTTGTTCCATTTAAAAGAAGCAAGAAAGCATAAACTGCCGGTATAACCAGAGGTGCCACCATCTTGATACTATTTTAGCCGAACTGCCTCCATCGACTTTAGTAAACTACCAAATTTTTAAAATTTTCTATTTTCCGAGAAATCGATCGTGGCAATTGGTCATGGGACACACTGTATAATCACGAGCAGGCAATTTCGAAACGTCTTTATAGACGATGCAAAATCAATTGTTAACATACGCCACACCAAGTTTTACCTCGTTACTTTAATTAATTTTAATTTTAAAATTGAATTAATAAAAATTTTTATTAAATATCAAGTGGCTAAACAATTTTATAATTTGTCATGTAAATTTTCTGTTTTTGAAAAACTTTCAGTTATAATATATATTGTGAAACTACTACGCAGCCCTAGCCTGTGGTGACCAACACTTACCTCACCAGTTTTTTACTATATTCTAAATAATTTCAAAAACTTTATAAATCTTCAAGCTCAATCTCGATATATCTTTGTTATACAAACGTCTCGTCTCATTCCTGTAAGAAGGGTGACCCGATGCCTTATCTTTTTAACTCCCTAAATGCACATTTTATACTGCTATCTCCTTCAATCAGTCGATGCGATTCAAAAGCTCCCAGAAAGCTTTTTATTCGTTTTACTTCCGTTTTGTCACAATAGCAGGGATTTTTACACAATATAAAGATTATACGGAAAAGGATTCGCAAAATATTTTGCTCGAATCTATCGAAAAGATGGGATATTTTTTTCCTATAAAAAAATAGCTTTCATAAAATTTCCTTCTCAAATTTGAAACGTATTTGAAAAAGTTTAATAAAAAGATCGGTAAAAAACTTCACCTACATGAGCAACGTTCGCATTTGTCGGCCATCTTATTTCTTGACAGTAATGAAACTTTTTTTAACTTCGGAATTCAATGCCGTTCAATTCCTTCATAAATTATTTGGGCTGGTTTTAGGAGAAGAAAAACGGATGAAATTTTTCTTATGCAAGAAATATTGACTACCTGGTACGAATTTTAGATACCCATTTTGGTTGAAGTTATTGTGTACGATTCTATAAAACTACTTCAGATTATGAAAGAGTTTGACGTTCGGTAGAATTTCGTAAAAAATTATATTAAAGCAAAACAAACAGTAGTGTGAAGTTTTTATTTGAAATGAAAGAATTTCAAGCCAGAATAATACAAAGACAAGGGGATTCTTTTTCAGAACTATTATTTGATTTAGTTCTGGAAGAAACAATGAGGAAAATTGAAACGAACGGGAATGGAGACATATTTCATGAAATCCATCAAATAATCGCATATATGGATGCTGCAGCTTTATTAGTCAGAAATAAAAACAATTACCTAAATCACAGAAGAGCTGATTAAAACAACATAGAATAAGAGGTGGAGAATAAATTACGAAAAAACTAATTTATGGACATAATATTAAATATGACAAACTTAAGGAATTAAGAAGTTAGAATAAAAAAGGAAAATACATATATTTAGGAAGTAAAATAACCAACAGCTTTAATTTGAAGAAACCATGCAGAAAATCAAAAATTCGACTTTATAAAATAATATTAAGAACAACAATGCTAAACTCATTCGAAACGTGGCTCCTATATAAGAAATACCATAGGTAACTGCTTAGATGGAAATGGAAAATGTTTAGAAAAACTTTTGGAGAAAGGAAGACTCAAAAATAATAGGAACAACACTAACAGTTTTGTTCTAAAAAACTTTTAAACAATAAAAATTGCGAAATTTATGATAAAGACAACGCAGACATTTTTGAACCACAATTTTGTACATTTTTGAAGATAAATATATTTGCTTTTTAGGCATAACTTCAAGCTGTATTTGTGAAGTTTAAAAAACTTGTTTGTTTTTTGTTTCGGATAATTCTAATAAATATTATACTGCACACCGTGAAGAAGGATTTATTCGAGATACCTTCGGATGTGTACACGCTCTTCGAGATAATAATTAAAAAAAAATTATTTTGACACTTTAATAGGCATACAATAAATGGTAGAAACCAAAAAAATAATATCGTGCATTTATTTGTAAAAAATTCAGCAAAAATGGTCTATTATCGCTATTTTATACCATAATATCCCCTCAATTAGCTTTTAAAATAGGTAGACTTATTAATAATATTTAGAAGAGCGTTAAACAGAAAAAATTTTGTTAAAATAAGATAAAAAAGACGATGACCTAATAAAAGAAAAAACTCATTTATTGTGAATCTATTATTATTAAACACTTTTGTAGGTATCTCCTATAATATGTTGGCAACTGAATCAAAATTTCTCTCGTCAATCAAAAGTTTCTAAAAATTAGCCCATCAACCAATTGTTGATGTTTCAGTTTTTACCATTCTGGTTGAGGCTTCGGTTAGATTTTCTATGGTATGTCTATCTGAGAAAGCGAAACAATTTCTGTCGTCTATACATTTCACATGTTCTCTGAACTGAAGAGCTAGTAATTGTATCTTTTTCTTCTTGAAATACATATCCACTAATGGATGTTTGCGATTACATTTTCCATTTCTTCCCTACTTCTCGCGGTGTGTATCAGTGTCCCAATATCGTGCAACCCCGTCCACTGTCTTTCTTCTAATTCCTATCTTGTCCTCGATCTTGCCTTCAATCATCAACTGTAGGAATTGGTATCTTTCATTTCGCATGATGTGCCCAAGGTAAGCCGTCTTTCTTTTCTTGATTATGTTGAATTGTTCACGTTCTTTCCCAATACGTGATAGAACTTCTTCATTGGTCATTCTCGCTGTTCATGATATCTTAAGGATTCTTCTGTATATCCACATCTCGAAAGCCTCTAATTTATTGATAGCGCTTGTCTTTAATGCCGAACCCTCCACACCATAAAGAAGTATACACCATACATAACCTTTTAAGAACCTCGGTCTTTATTTCAAGTCAAAATCCGAACACGTAAGCACTCGCCTGAGTTTTACAAAAGCCTGTCGCGCCTGTTCAATGCGACATTTTACTTCATTGTCAAAAGTCCATTCTTCGAATATCCATATGCCCAGATATTTAAATTTGGTGACTCTTTCTATGGGCACTGCGTTGAATTTTATGTTGGCGTTTTGGAATAAATTGCGTCATCCGCATAACGGATGTTATTAATCCATATTCCGTTAACTTTAATTCCCATTTCAATATCTTCCAAAGCCTCCTGGAAAATTGTTTCTGAATAAAGGTTAAACAGGAGAGGGGACAGCACACACCCTTGTCGTACTCCTATTCGGATTTGTATCGGGTTGGATACATTATTGTCTGATTTTATCTGCGCGGTTTGACCCCAGTATAAGCTATCAATGCATCGGATGTCTTTCTGATCTATGTCGAATTTTCTAAGAAGCAGGATTAGTTTATGATGTTGAACACGATTGAATGCTTTCTCGTAATCTATGAAGCGTAGACACACATCTTTTCTCTGATCGTAACAGTTCTGAACAAGCACCTATGTAGCGACTATCGCTTCTCTCGTACCTAGGCCCCATCTAAACCCAAACTGTGAGTCGCTCATGTCTCTTTCGCATTTATTATATATTCTTTGATGTATTATTTTTAAAAATATTTTTAGTGTATGACTCATTAAACTAATGAGTCTATGATCTTCACATTTTCTTGCGTTGGTCTTCGTAGGCAAGGGAAGGAAGGTAGAGCATAGCCATTGTTTGGCGCAGCAACCCGTTTCGTAAATAATGTTAAATATTTTATGAAGCGCCGCGAAGCCTCTTTCATCCAGAAGTTTCAATATGTATCTCGTCTGGGCCAGTCGTCTTGTTGGTTTTTGAATTTTGAATAGCTTTTTCTATCTCTTCTTTGGTGATTGATGGGCTAACCGAGTCTTGGGAATACAATATAAAACAAATTGAGGCAGCAGTCTTGCCTAACTTAGTGTTTGGGGCGAGAAGAATAACTTTGAAACGGCAAATTACAGAGAAGCAAAGAGAGAAGTTAGAAGCGGAAAGGTATTTGTGCTGTGGTACGGAAAAGAAACGAAAAAAAATCTTACTTTTCTATTTTTCTAATAAATTTAAATGGCTGAAACTCGAAATTAAAGAGCCTTTAGTTCTGAGTACCTTTTAGATAGGAAGGAGGTGCTAATAATTTCCCATATTTTATTTATGGAGGAAATCGACATATTGAAACCTGGGATGTGAGAAGTCTGTTTAGTCCGGAAAAGTTTGCGAACGTCGAGAAAAATATGTATAGGTTGAACTTCGAAATTTTAGGGCTTAGCGAGGTTAGATGACCTGTCCCATGTACCAAAAAATAAACGGGGATGCATCTATTTTTCGGGTGGACGCGACAGAAAGCATCAACAGGAAATTGCTGTAATGCCATCAGAGAAAACTGGTTATTCAAACACCGATTTTATCCTCATTATGATAGAATAATGATGATAAAAATTAAAAACGAGTCATAGAATGATGAATATAATTCACATGCAAATTTAGCTGAATACTTGGATGGCGAATTGAAACAATTCTACAGTAACTTAGAAGAAATTCTAGGCACTATTAACAAAGACGACATAATAATGGTGCTTAGATATTTGAATGCCAAAATCGATAAAAGATTTGACCACGTCTTAGTGGGACCTTATGGTTTTAGAATTAGGGAAGAAAGAGGTGATAGACCGATTCAGTTTTGCAGCCAACATGACCAGTTTATGCACCCTTAATGCCTATATACTTGGACATCTGCATACACGAAAGAGAATATTATCAGAAATCAGATTATATAATTATGCCGCCATCTTTCAAAAAGTTAAAACATACCGTGGCGCACACATCAATAGCGATCATAATTATGTTGTAAAATAAGGATAGACAAAAAAAGATAGATGTTGAAATACTTAGAAATCAATCAATGTTATGAAGACCATTGAAAAGTATTATTATAAAAATCCTAGAACGAATATTTGCTATAACATATAAACCGACGGACGTACGGACATGGCGAAACTAAACGAGTTGGCTACGAGAAACTAAATGTACATTTATGCGTTCATAACCTTTTTTTTAAGTCAGTGGAAAAATTATTGTTGTCGCTGTAACAATTTCCAAAATGAAAACCTCAAGAAAGCTATTTACCATTGAACTTTCTTAACGATTAAATTACATGTTGATACCCGTGTCAAAACACAACTTTCCATTGAAAGCAGCCGCATTGTAAAATTCAATCACATTATTGAAAAAGTGAAAAACCTCGGCAGGAAAACTGTCTTTTGTAAGATACACCAACCATTAACATGATTACATCCTTTGTATTCCTTTACCCTGTCTTGGAATCTCTCCGTGCCACAACAATGACTTCGAGTGCCATTGTCTAATGCCGTTTTCCACGTATACGTATTACTTACACACGCGTAAATCTGAAAATTTTTTGTTTTTTTTTTGTTTTTAGAACTGCAGACGTCCTCTATTTTTTGCTTTTATTATAGTGATAAAAAAAACTAGGTCGATACTCATGGGAAAAAGTGACAGATAAATTGTTAAAAAAATTTTGCATTTGTTGAGATAACAGGAAAATTGGATGTTGATTATAATTTGTTTAAACATATATTTGCCACTATGACATAATTTCTTTTAACTTAGTCAGCTGGAGGAGGCAAAAAGCTATGTCAAAATTGAAGGAGAGTATAGCCAAACATTTTCTATCAACAGAGGATTAAAACAGGGAAATACTTTGTCGCCACTACTGTTTAACCTTGCACTGGAGAAAGCCGTAAGAACAGTATCAGTTGACGTGGAGGTTGCCCTAAACTTATTTTGGCCTACGCGGATGATATGGGCGCGATAGGAGAAATCACAGTCAGTGTGAAGGAAAACTTCATAAAGATAGAAAAAGAAGCTCAGAGAATAGGGCTCCGAATAAATGAAGGAAAGACCAAATACATGCATGTCTCCCGCAACCCCGCCCGAGACAGAAACAGGCAGAACCTCACCATGGATGACTATAATTTTGAGCCTGTGCGAGTTTTCAAGTACCTGGGCGCAGTAATAACGGCAAACAATAATATGCAGGAAGAGGTTAAACAGCGCATCACACAAGCAAATAAATGTACCTTTGCGATACAAACCTTGCTTAAGTCAAATTTTATCACTAGAAAGGCAAAAACCGAAATTTATTGAACAATAATAGGACCAGTAGCAATCTACGCCAATAAAACATGGACCCTGACAGTCCACGATACGGAGCTGCTAAGAAGTTTTGAGAGAAAAATCCTGCGCATAATATAAGGCCCATACCGAGACCTTGAAACAGGCCGTCACAGAATGAGAAGCAACATAGAGCTTGCGCAAATATATCAAAGCTCTGACATCATTCAAGAAATAAAGTCCAGAAGACTACGATGGTCAGGTCATATACAAAGGAGTCAAAACGATCGACTAATAAAACGGGTATGGGAGGAAGCACCACAAGGAAAAAGACCACTGGGAAGACCTAAACTTAGATGGAGAGATAACATCCACAAGGATCTAGCTATCCTTGAAGTTAACCAGCGAGAATGGAGAGGCACAAGACCGTTCTAGGTGAAGGCAGATAGTCGAGGCAGCGAAGACCCACCCTGGGTTGTAGTGCTACGGAGTCAGTCAGTCAGTCAGCTGGAATGCTTATTGTTTCGTTGTGTCCATCCGTTTGTATGTCAAAGGTTTGTAATTTCATCATTTTTTCTTATTTTGCTATGACATTCTGGAGACACATGCTCTTCATTAATTCAGAAACAGACGTGGGAAAAAAGTTACGATATTTCTTCTTACGTGGAAAATTAGGGTATGGTTCTTGTTTTGGCGGAAAAAGCCATTAAAAGTTTTATTGCCATTTTGTACACTATATCTGTGTGAGAAAATTTTTTTAACATGCACTTGCCTGAAAGATAAGTACGGAATCAGCCTAAATGTAGAATCTGATCTTAAACTCAAATTTTCAGAGATCAAACTAAATTTTGAATCTCTTGAATACTAGCCAAATACTTATTGGCCACAGTGTGTAGATATACAGCGAAGAACAAAACAAAAACTGCGCTGTTCTGATCAAAGTTCCTCATTTGATGAAACCCTTTCAGGTCACTATTATTTGTAATACCTAACAACTTACCTGCCAGTTAGATTATAGCGAAAAGTTTATTGTTGTATTTATATTGTAACGAATTTTATTGCGTTATACATTTCATAGTATTAATTTATGTTTATAGTTTGTATGGTTTTAGGTTTATTTTCTACGATTTCTTACTTTATTGAATTAATTTTACCTTTGTTAATTTCCGTCTATGAAAGAAGGTCTGGAACTTTTTAGAAAATTATATTTCCTTATTTTTAACATGGAACGCCTATGACAAAAGGTCTAGAAATCGCTAGATTACTCTTTTTTCTTATTTTCGTTACACCATGTAGTATGAAAACCCTTCTAGAACGATCCGTAATCTTCTGGTATTGACCAAAAGGGTTCAGATCGGCTTTCATGGACAGTTTAGTTTGAGGAGTCGGGAAGGCAAGTTGAACTGTTTGACAAGTGTCAGAATTGAAGTTGACAATAAAAAAACCTGTGAAATAATAGAGTGTGTTCAATCATATAGTGTGTGTTCTAAAATCGGCCGTCCGGAACAAATTGGTGTCAGAGGTGCGATCAAATCCAGAAGAGGTTAGTTCCGATTAGAAAAAAAAAGTGAATTGAAATTGGATGCCAGTGGAAACTAGGAAACAGAAAGCAAAAATGGAAGAACAACTTCAAATTAGTTTAAATCAGATACTGATGATGATACAAGATATGAAAACAAGCCAAGAAGATATGAAGAGAAGCCAAAAAGATATGAAGAAAAGCCAAGAAGAAATGAACAAAGAATTGAAAGAAGATTTCACTAAAAATTAAGATGATATGAAACAAGAATTAAAGACAAGCCGAGATGATATGAAACAAGAATTGATGACATTGAAGACAAGCCTGGAGGACATGAGACAGGAACAAGTCAAGAAAATATGAAGCAAGAACTGAAAGAAGACATTTAAAAAATCAAGAAGATATGAAGGGCATAGAACTAGAAATGAAACAAAATATTAATCAAATTAGAGAAGACTTACATGGCGAAATACAACATGAGGTGATATGAATCCCGTAATAGATGCAACAATTACATCTGCGAATTAGAGAAACCGCACATAGCGAAATACAACATGAGGTGACAAAAATCCACAAGCAGATGCATCAGTTACATTTGCAAATGGAGAAGGTAGCCAGTACAGGTATAATAATGGTAGATGGTGTTCCCGCAACTAATGTGATGAAGTCACCTACTTTCGACGATAAAGTACCTTGGATTACCTATATCCGTCAATTCGAAGCCGCCGCCACTGGCAATAATTGGAGTTCACCTGAAAAGGCATGTGCTATTGTTCTAGCACTACGAGGTGAAACTCTGAAAGTTCTACGTAACATTCCTGAAGAAAAGCAGAAGGATTAAGAGTTTATTGTTACTTTTTTGGAGACGCGCTATGGGGAAGCCCACCTCCAAAAAGTTTACAAGGCCCAACTCCAAGGAAGAAGACAGAAATACAACGAAAGTCTTCAAGAATATGAGGCGGATATAATAAGACTAAATTTGAAGTCAAACTCTAAGAATGGCCCGACTGAAGAAAATTTCTGAGGCTCTTGCTTATGCTTTTCAGTTTCAGATAGTCAAATAGACTTCAAACAACCAAGAAAGAATCATAAGAAGAATCAAAATTTCCCGAAATTATCGCAAAACCAAAGAGGAAATTTTCATGAGGCTAATGAGGGAGTTGTAAGAATTTTTGAAAAAACACAAAAACACAACTTTTGCAGCACAAATAGGATTCATTGTTGGGAGTGTGGTCAAGGGGGGCACGTACAAAGCCACTGTATTTACAGTACTGTTCCTGACAGAGATTCTGATGGCTATCGGCTTCATATTGCTAATATAGGTGATGAAGTTTGAAGAAGCGACTTGGAGGAAGTCTTTGCTCCTTATGGTGAACTTAAAGAAGTATGGTTAAATTATAATATCCCCTGTTTTGGATTTGTTGTGTCGTCAAGGCTTGCGATGGAGTTGAAATGTGCGATTGATGCATTAGAGTGACTTATGCCAGACTAAGAAGAAGGGGTGAGGGCCGCCAGTACCATTCGAATAACATACGTCGTTAGTAGTGTAGTCACTTTTACTGAGATTGCCCGGAAATTACTGCTGGTGGAGGCGATAGAAGAAAGGACCGTTACAGCAGAGATAGAAGGAGTACTAGTGACGACCGTGGAGAACGAGACAAGAGGGACCACGAACGCGAAAGATACTACGAAAGAAGAACGTCCTACAGGTCATCCTCGAAAAGTTATAGCGACGATTACAAATAAAGAGCGACAGGTTGAAGAGCCGCCATGATCGCAAAGTTAATACTGGTGGATTTATGGTTCGTTAAATGTGTAGTTATAAAATTAAAAAGAATCAAAGTGAGTTCATTCAAGTTTTAGAACTCATGAAAAGGTCCGTACAACATAGTGTCCCGAATTATACAGAATTCAGAAGAGCCCTCATGCAAAGATGAAAGTCATACATCATGACAGATTGGCCCATTATCAAGATCAACAAGATGGTTGATCGGGACGAGCAAGACTTGGAAGGGGGCAATATAACGAACTTTATAGCGTTATACATTTCTTAGTATTAGTCTGTGTTTCTAGTTTGTGAGGTTTTAGGTTTATTTTCTACGATTTTATAATTTATTTATTCAATTTTACCTTTGTTAATTTCCTCAGGAGACGTCTATGAAAGAAGATTTGGAACTTTTTGATTTCCTTATTTTTAACATGGAACATCTATGACAGAAGCTCTAGAAATCGCCAGATTACTTCTTTTTCTTATTTTTGTTACACCATGTAGTATGAAAACCCTTCTAGAAAGATCCGTAATCTTCTGGTATCGACGAAAGGGGTATATAAAGTGTCCAGATCGGCTTTCCTGGACAGTTTAGTTTGAAAAGTCGTTAAGGCAAGAGTTGAACTGCTTGAGAAATGTCATAATTGAAGTTGACAATAAAAAGCTTGTGAAATAATGGAGTGTGTTCAATAATGCAGTGTGTGTTCAAAAATCGGCCGTCCAGAACAATATTTAAATTGAAGTTATCCTTCTCAAATCTCAATACAAAGCTTCAACAACGATTTCTAATTAAATAAGGTTGTTTTTGATAATTAAAATGTTAGTGTATTCCACTCACTGCTCTAATATAATTATAATCAATAGAGACGTTTACAAGAATTGAAAAAAAGGTCTGAGAAAGAAGCTTTATGGTACTCACTTTTAATTATCTGTCAAATATATAAATATCCATTACAGTGACAGTTTTTATCAAGAGACTTTAATAATATATTTGTCAATGTCGAAATATTAATTACTTTTTAAAATGTGATCGGATCTACAAATATTTTTTTTTTTAAACTAATTTTAATTAATAATTTAATGAGAAGTTTTCGCTCTAGCTGATTTTGTTACAGTCCACCTGTATAAATCTAGCCTTTGCCAACTTTTTCATACTAGATTATCCAGATAACGAAACAAGCTATTTACTATGTGCAAAGGTTTTCCCCTCAAATCCCCATATCCGCAAATCCTTTTTTACATGTTCGTGAAAAAATTACTTTGCCGTTTTAGTAATATTTCCCGAATCGTTTTAGTTAACCCTGAAAGCAATAAAAACCGAGGATTATCATTTGCTTAAAAGCAAGCAAATCTCCGGCTATATTCACTCAGTTTAAATTGAATCACATTTATTTGATAGCAGCTGAAAGGGCGGCGACGTTGTTGAGATGTAAAAGAAAACCGATGTGTACAGGATGTACGGAATCTCTGGGTCGCCATTTTATATTTTAGGCATCACTTAAAAACTTTACTTTATGCCAAACCTACGAACAAATTTTTAGTCAATTTCTAGAAGTTGTGTTAACTCAAAATTTTTAGCAACAAAAAATATTCATTAAAAAGGGAACTATATATCTACCTCCTTTTTGTAGCCGTTTGACTCTTTCTATCATTTTTCCTTGCAGTGCTACATTTCATATTTATTAGGAACTCGACATGTGATATTAATCATTTATTGAAGCCTACGTTTCGTAGTCGATGTCCAAGAGTACATCTATTTAGGCCCCGTCATTTATTTATTTATTTATTTATTGAATACAGCATCCACAGCAGTTAAACCAGTTACAGATACCTTTCTTAAAGTTAAAAACATTAAACTAACATTCCTAGTTAATATTATTGTCAATATTACATCTGAGCCTGAGAATCTAGCAATTTATGGTCAAGAATATCCTTATATCTACGTAAAGTAATACTACTTAAATCTACATCACTAACGTATGTATTAAAATAATTACACATTTTATATAGGGGCGAATTTTTGTAAGTATTTGTTCTAGGAAATTCTAGATAAAATGTTGGTCTTTGTCTTGTTCCACCATTATTTACCATAAATGGAAGTTGCAGCAATAGGTTTGGGCTATTTATTTTATTTTTTAAGATCTTGTATATATATATATATATATATATATATATATATATATATATATATATATATATATATATATATATATATATATACCAAACATATTTTTATACGTTTGTTTTCCAATGAAAGTCTGTTAAATATATTCAATAAGTCTAGGTGATCATAACCCTGAATAGGATAGTATCCAAATTTTTTAAAAAACGTATACTTCATAAACTTTCGCTGGACACGTTCTATGGTTCTACTCCACACTTCATATTGTGGTGACCATATTATACTACAGTATTCAAGTTTTGGCAGTACAAGACTATCAAAAGTGTCATGCAAACATCAACATCAAAATGTCTAGTAGATCTGATGATGAAACCCATTATCTTGTGAGCTTCGTTAATTTTATTTATTATATGCTCATTGAAATTCAATGAACTATCAAACTATACTCCCAAACCCTTCTGACAAGAAGCCCATTTTAACACTTTATCATTAACAAAATAGGCTTGATTTAAGACATTTTTATTCAGAGTAAAAGACATTGACGAGCACTTGTCGTCATTAAGACAAAAACCGTTTATTTTACACCATTCAACAACATTATTTAGATCCTGCTGTAAACAGTCACAATCATCAGCAGTCAATACTTCCCTAAAAAGTTTAAAGTCGTCTGCAAACAGTAATGCTTCTGAGTGTTTGATCACGTTACATATATTATTAAAGGCAATTAAGAATAAAAGAGGTCCCAAATTAGACCCCTGAGGAACACCAGAAGTACTTCTATATACATATGATTTGGCCCCTTTTATTTCAACATACTGCTTTCTATCAGTCAGGTAAGAGACAATAATATTTATCAGATTCTCTGTAACATTCAGTTGCTTAAGAGATTGTATTATAAGGGTATGGTTCACTCTATCAAATGCTTTTGCCATATCCGTGTAGATTACATCAACTTGTGCTTTTTTATTAAAAGAGTTATGAATGTATTGTGTAAAAGTAATTAAGTTAGTTAATGTTGACTTATTTGGTAAGAACCCATGTTGGCACTCAGATATACTGTGCTTAACTTCATCATATATTCTGTTAAAAATCACTATTTCAAATAACTTTGACGTAGCATTTACTATGCTAATAGGCCTATAATTAGTTACTTCGTGCTTTACCCCTCCTTTGAAAGTAGGTATAACCTTTGTCATACGCCATTCTGTAGGATATGTTGCTGATTTAAGTGAAAGGTTAAATATATATAGCAAAGGTTCTAACAGAGATTCGCTACAGCCCTTTATAACATAGCCAGGCAACCCATCTGGTCCAATAGCTCTGTTACCCTTTAACCTTTGAAGAGCACAGCGTACTTCAGTTTTATCTATGGAATAGTCACAAAAATGATTTTTAGATATACCCCCACTGCATTCCATCACCCCTGCAGCACTAAATACATTACCAAAATAAAGCGCAAATGCATCTGCAATACCCTTTGCACCCGAATAGTAAATGTTATTATAAGAGATTTCTGCAGGAATATCACCCTCACCTCTCAGACTTTTAACATACGACCAAAATACTTTGGATTATTTCTTAGTCTCAACCCAACTCGTGCCAAATACTCCGAGTGTGCTGCCTTTACTTTATTTTTAATATTCTGTCTACTAGATTTGTATTTATTATACCAAAAAAGATTTTTATTATACCAAAAAAGAAAATCAAACGGCGGAAATAACAAGGAGAATAGGGCTGGCATGGGCTGTCTTTGGAAAGTTGCAGTACGTATTAAGAGATAAAAACACACCAATCAACCTTAAACGGAAAGTGTATAACACATGTGTCTTGCCTGTTGCTACTTACAGCATGGAAACGATAACACTAACCAAACAAAACGCAAATAGGCTCCGAGTCACTCAACGCTCCATGGAGAGACAAATGTTAGGAATCTCGTTACGGGATAAAATACGAAATCAAGTAATAAGATCAAGAACCAAAGTAGTTGAAGTCATTGAACGCATATCACGACTAAAGCGGCAATGGGCGGGGCACATAGCTAGACAACAGCTCGATAGGTGGACGAGTAAATTACTGCAATGGCGACCGCGAGAAACGAACCGAAATCGTGGCAGGCCACAACGCAGATGGGTAGATGATATAAGACAGTTTGCTGGAACAGACTGGCTTCAGAAGGCGAGAGACAGATCCCAGTGGAGGATCATTGGAGAAGCTTATGTCCAGGAGTGGACGTCAATGGGCTGAGAAAGAAGAAGAAGAAGAAGATGTTTCGTTTTCAGGTGTACTGTAATTTTCAATCATACACTACTGGGACCGTATCCTTAAGCTGGTGAATCTGTATTCTTGACGCGTTCATCATTCATATCCTTGTTCGCCCAGTGGAAGGCAAGCGAACGGTGAAACATGCGCAATTGAAATGTCAGCCGCTAAATGACGTATTTGGCGGTTACTATTTTTTTGACACCTGATGTGTACAAATATAAGTTACGTTTTAGATATATTTTTTTTTATAATTATGGATTTAGACGAAGTATTTTAGGCAAGCCAAATTATTAATGATTTGCAAGTTGCAGAGGTGATGGATTACAATAGGGTGGATGCCAGTGATTACTTCTTTTTGCCATTGTTTCCAATTTTTATTTGCTTCTCCATATACAAAATTTAATAATGAAGTAATCTCTTCCCATAATTTTCTCGTCATTGTAATGATGAACTTTGGTAAAAATGTTCCTTTTTGAAGATTATTGTGCTTTTTTACGAACTCAATCAATATTTTTTTTGTTCTTCGGAAACGGAAAGAGTTCGAATTTTAACCATCTTAAATCGTAGGTTAATATGGATCATTCCCAGAACAAGAAAGTCGGGGCAGTGACTATTCACAATAATGATGATAGTAATCCTCTTTGACCGTGGCCAGAAAGTTTGTTGGACGTAAATAATACAGCGCTCTTTCTTACCGGCGTGCTGAACATTGCTTATTCAAGAATTTGGTTTTTACCGTAAAAAAATGAAGTGAAAGTTCACATTGCCGTTATTTTAATTATATCACATGATTTCTCATAAAATAGTTGTCAGAATGATAAAGAAACATAGTCGATAAAAGCTTACCAACATGAAGATCATTAAAAATGTTTACTCTTCTTCTTTTCAAAGTTGTATACTTTCATGTATATTATTTTATCTTTTTGATGTATCAGTAGTTTAGTAAAATTTTTAACATTCTGTATGTGTTAGCCACTCTGTATCCTACAATCAATTTTAAACCTTTCTCTCGATACTAAAAGCCGAGCCACACTCTTTTCTTGTATGTACTCTAAACCCTGAGCACTCAATCGGTGTTTGATGCAAATTACTTTCGAAGGGGAATAGAAATGTACGAGACGAACAGGTCTATATTGTTTTTTTCGATTTGAAATCAATTGTGGGATAATATAAAGTTTTAAAAAGTTTATATTTACTTCAAAAAAATAAAATATATCATTGAAGTATTAGGATAAAAAATTGAAAGGAAAAATTCATGCTGTTTTCATGTTATTAAACGAAAACATGCAACTCAAGAAAACAAATCATATTTGGTTTTAGCTTCAGTTACTAAGTTTTGCGCGACTTCCAGATCTTTGGTAATACTAATACAAAACAAACAAGTCCTAAGAATATAAATAGAAATTCTAAATATGCAAATGAAGAAATATCTGTTCCCTAATGCTAAGTGGAAAAATTCAACCCATAGAAATTCACAAATGTTTTTATTGTTTCTGCTATTACGGCGGAAATAAGTTGTTTCATCTACCCCGTCTGTTCATTTGAAAATTGTTCCATATACCCCTACGTCGACCAATGCTTCTTTGACAGCCTCATGTAGAGTATTATCAAAAGTTCCTTCTAAAAAGCACACACCAAGGTTTCTTTCTCCATTAGTGCATCCAAGACCTCATCTGTAAGCTTTACCAGTGGGCCTTGGTACGCATGTTGATGGGAGTGCAGTGGTTTCTCTTCAAAGATTTTAGTTCCGATACAGTTGTTAGGATAAACGATTTAGGACATATATACAACAGAATTTTTATTGAGCAGGAAAATCAAGAGCATCAGGAGGAAGAACCAAATGATTTCAGAGCCAGTCGATCTGCAGTAATAACGTTTTCTGTTTAAAGCAAATAATCGAGAAAAAACTCACTATCAACCAAGATGTGCACTTAAACTTTATTGACCTCCAAAAGGCCTGTGATACGTTTTCAACAAAAAAGCTTTGGAAGATGCTCCAAGAATCAATTATCAATTACATCGTAATGAAAGCCCTGCAAAACCTTTATGGATAATAAACTTCAAGAATAAAAATAGGAATTAAGTTATCCAAACAATTTAATTTACTTTACACCGGGGTTAAGGTAGGGATGCTGTATATCCCAACCCTGTTTAAAATTTATGTAGCTGCTGCTTTAAGACATTGGAAAAGAAAGGTGGGCGGTGTGGGTATTCAGCTCAATGAGAATATGTGCCTATATACCTTGTAATTCGCAAATGATCAAGTAGTTTTGGCAAATAATAGAGAGGATATGGATTACATGCATCAGAAACTGAAGAGTATAAGAAATAGGATAGGGTCTAACGATAAGCATATGTGTGGGTGAAAAACAGAGCAATTTACAACTGGAAAATGATGAAATATCAATATGTGAAGAATATAAATATTTGGAAATTGCTTTTACAAGCATAGGTACAGGGAAATAGATACTAAAATCATACAAGCAAAAAAAGCTATATCCTATCTATTATCAACATCAAGAGAGACAATAGTTAAGAATTCTTTGCTTTATGAGACACAAACCTGGATAATTACAGAAAGACAAATAGAAGAATAGAAGCTGTGGAAATGAATGCCATGAGGATACTAGAATTTCCAAAGTAGAGAATCCGATATGAAGTCATAAAAAAGGGAATGGGAATTGAAGGAACAATTATATAGGACATTGCAAAAAAAAGCAATTAACATGGTATGGACATGTAAACTGAATGCATGATACAAGATTACCAAGACAACCACATGAGCGAAGAAAAAGAGGAAGACCGAAAACATCTTGGGGAACCGGCGTCGGACTACCAAGGAGTGCCAGAAATCTGGAACAAGAGCAGTTGAATGATAGGAAGGAATGGATCTTAGTAACTAAACCGCGACATACACACAGATACATTTAATAAAATAGTTTGCAGAGATTTAGGGTGTGATATAAATGGCCCAAAAAAGTCTATAGTCTAAGCATCGAAGATCAAGTATCTTCATTTTTTATTCACTCATTCATTCATTTGTACTTAATAATCTTTTAAAAATATATTTAAAAAGTATGATACGTAAACAAATCTAAAATAATAATTATATTTACCCATCTTATTCTGCTAATTCAGTTGTTTCCACCACTCAACGCAGTTTAAATTCTATTACTCTCAATGAGCAAATTATTTTCCATATCTTTTAGTTAACTCTAAGGCCTTATAAACCTGTTGTTTGCTATTTTTCCTAAAAATACATATTTTATGGTAATATTTTCCAATTTCATGTCTAGATAATTATACGTGCCTGATATTAATGACAATATGAAGATAAACACTAGCAATTTGAAATTTTCATGAACCAGTTATTATTTAAAAAAGTTTTACTAAAAACACTTCATTATATAACTACAAAAAAACCAAGATCTGACAATCATATGGTACAAAACTTTTTGAATCCAATATAATTTATTCATAGTTTAAAAATATAATAATTTTCTTGATTTAAAAGCATCTCTAACCTATTTATAACGGCTCTAAAAAGCGTGAAATCGAAAGAAATAAAAAATCAACGAGCAATGCACCCACAATGATTATTAAGATGCCCTAGAATTCAGATATAGTCTAGTTTGCCAAACAAGTAAATATATGACATTGTGTCGGATTCTCTATCTGGAAAAATTATATCACCCTTTCACATCAATAAAATACAAGGGATACTAAAACAACTGACTGTACATTATCTATTAATTACTTTTGAACAGTGACAACTTTGACTTTTGTGAACTTCGCACTGTCATAAATTTTGACAAAGGAATATAATTGTAAGTATTTGATTATTATTGCTGGATTTGTATTTAAGTTGTTTTGTTTGGAATTCACCAGACTGTAGGTGGTTGTATTTATTTCTATTGATGTTGAGTTCACTGTTACGATTTTCCAGATAAATCTCAGTTTTCCTGTTTGCTATCCGAGTGAAATTCTTCTTTTTATCATTTCTTATAGCAGTTTTCTTGAAATTATTTTGATCAGTTCCGTGGATTTTGTTAGGTTTATATTTTCAAGTTTGGGTTTTATCACTGTCGAGTTTACATTGATAAGCTATTTTTGTAGATGTTGCGTTTTGCATTATCTCATTTAGGGCTGTTTTGATCTTATTATTTTGATCTATGGTGAGGTAAACGTCACATTTTAATTTCTATTCTCTATTTGTTTCGACGGGGCGACAACTAAACTGGGGTTCCAAAACTTTGATAATTTTTTAGTTTAAAATTTTACGTTAAACTCACTCATTAAGAATTGATTTTGGACTCAAACTTTTCTAAATTAAAAATCATTAAAAATTGTTTAAATAATTCAAAGATTTTGCAGTTTTGCGCGTTTCAATGAAGGAGGAGAGAGGAGAGAACTGAGGGAAAGACTCACCACAATTAAGTTGGTTTTTCAAGGTTGACAAATAGCATTTGTAAACCATCTGTTTTAATACGTTTGCTTAATAAAAATTTTAAAAAATATTTCACCAGACGTACGAGTTTATAAAAAAATTTTGAATAATCGAGTGGAAACATTTTTTTCCTTCATTCTATCAAAGATCTATACTCGAGGAAAGACACTACTAAAACAGGACGAAGTCGCACGTGACTTTCGTCTTGAGTGAGGATTCCGGCAGTTATTTCCGGGAAAAACCCGGCAAATGTCCTTATTTCGAGTTAGAACACCGTTCCTCGTCTTACTGCTGCTTTTATAGACAGTATTTATTATATATACGGCCTGCTAAACTTCATCGGGAAAGTGTCCTAATTTTCAAGATTATACTGTTTTGAAAAAATTGTTACATATTTTGCAATTAATAGTGTGAGTTTACTTATCATCAAGTTGTGATACGATGAATTCCCAACAAAGGTAAGACAATTTATTTCCAAATGGAAAGGAAAATTATTATACTTGTTGAATGTAAACGTGAATTATTTTATTTTTGAAAAATCTAGTTTGTCTTCAATATTCTTAATCCTTCAATATATAATACATAAACACAGTGTCATCCTTCAATATACTTAAAAATTAAACCAACGATATTTCCAGAAAAAATGTAGAATAATGTTTATTTTTTTTTCTATTCTATAGAGCAAGAATGAATTGTTTTGGGTTTCAGTTTTCAGGGCATATTTTATAAATATCTTTCTTAGCTCCTTATTGTACTTTTTATTTCTTACCAAATAATTTTTAATATTGAATATTTATTATTACCTCTCAAGCTTACTGTACGTTTTATAAAACCTACTAAATATTATTTCTAGGGAATTATACAAATATTTCGTTGTCAGTTAAAAACATCGATTTAAAATATTTGCCTAGCGAGGTTTACTATTCAGCTGTTGAGACCACATTGGGATTCGCCCCAAACAATAAAACTTAGTTATCGTAGTGAACGCGAAAATAATCGAATTAATTAGAGTATGAATGCACGTAGTAATAGAATAAACATTGATTTTTGGTAGTGTCTATCGTCCCAAGGCGGAACCAATATGTGGTCATCAGTAATGTATTGCAGTTAGATCGTCTTTTATAATAATAGGAAGCAGGCGCGAATCCAAGGGGGGGGGGGCGGTGGGGGAGATCTCCCCTCCCCTGAAGAGCTTTGAATTCAGGAAAATAAACCCGATTTTGCTTCATACTATAGTTTATTCAAGAACTAGAAAGAGTAATAAATCATTTTTACCCTCTTTTTTCTTCGCAAATTATCTGTGTTCTTTAGTCTAGTGTCTTTGGCAAAATCTGTTAGACATATACATATTTCATAGGAATGAGTTAGAAATTTTATAATCAAATGTACCGATCTATGATAATGGACTATTTGGGTTGGATAACACTAGATATTTGGATGTGTGAAGTGTTAAAAATGATCTCAATCCTTGTCATAGGCGTCGGAAGGAGGTTGATTTTATCACTAAGTATTTATGGCATAGAATATTATTTCGGTAATAAACTTAAAACAAAAAGTTTTTATAACATAATTTTATTTCTTGATTTCTTAATAATTCACATACATTAAAAAATATAGATAAGTTTGACATATTTTCAAAAAAATCTTTAAAAATGTCAGTTAAATTATTAATTTTGTAAGTTGTGTTATTTCTAGCAACTCTACCTTTTACTTGAGAGAGATATTTCCTTCTCCAATGGACATTTGACGGACGATCTATAAGAACAAATTTCCTATTTGATTTTTCTCAGCAAAAATTAAGTTCTCTGAGCAATTTCCAGAGCTCAGTTCTTTCAATTTCAGGTAAATCCCGATATTCGTTGATTTTAGTTAGAATTTTGTCGACGGTTGGGATCTGCTCCTCATAATAAAATGTAGGTACAACTCCTTTTATTGCAGTTTACAACTCTTCCCCCAACGAGGTTTTTCGTTTGCGTGTGATCGAATGTGGCTTGGGAGTATTAACAATTCCAGTCGTTTTTTTCTCCCTCAGAAATTTTATTGTTCCAGTAAATTTATAAAAGCTTATAATATTTAAATATAATTAAATATAATTAAATTTACGACAGTCCTCAGTTACCTATGGCATTGGAGCAGCTACGTTGGAGGTTTCGGTAACAGTTTTATTACTCTCTCTAGTTCTTGAAAGAGTATAGGATTGTGTATGCTTAGAAACGCCCCTCTCCTTCTCAAGAGCTTTGAGTTCAAGAAAATAGAACCGATTTTCCCTTTTATATTAGTAATGTATGCTGCTGGTACTCCCCAACCACCCCGTTGACAACTCGTTTTTCTTGCGATAGCTCCCCCAAGAGCTTTGAGTTTAGAAAAATAGACCCGATTCTGCCTCTTATACTACGAATATGTGTGCTGCTCGCATTCTCCCCCCTCTCAGCAACTTGTTTTTTCTTGTGATCGCTCCCCCCTCTCCAAGAGCTTCAAATTCAGAAAAATAGATCCGACCCTGCCTTTTACACTAGAAATGAGAATATTGCTGGTGTTTACTCCCCCCCCCCCCCCCCGTCGACAACTTGCTTTCGCTTGCCAAGTACGTTTATACGTACGTTTATACGTTATATTAATAATTAGGAATATATTAAACATAACCTTTTTACTAACCTAAATGCATAGATATAAAAGTTCAATATATAGATTATATAAAAGCAAGAGGGTTCACGCATAGAAAGAGACAGAGCGTTTTCGATGAGTAGTCCCTCTCTTTTTAATGGTCGTCATGTGACAGGGGGATCAAATGAGGTTTGGGGTATCATACGCGACACCTTCATTAGAAGAAAAGATTCTACTTATCGAAGGATCCGTAGTCTATATACTCTTAAATTTTATCTCTATATCTTTGTATTTAAATGTAAACATAACCTACCCTACATACTTCTCTAATTTAATTACAACAACATTTAAGAAACACATCAAATATAAAGTTTAAGAGCATAACACTTTTTTAACTCTTTACATTGAGTAACAAAGAACATCTAAATTATTGTATTTGTCGCATTTAGAATATATGTTGGAAAATATTTTAAACCATTAATGCGTTGAGTTGGTATACAAAAAGTAATATTTTAAAGTGATTTTGGAAATAGAACATTAAAATTTAGTTTATAGTATCAGATTCAAGCTTATTTATTAATATCAATGTACAATAAAATGTTAATAATAAATTGAACCGACATCTAAAAATTCTCACGGTTCAATTTTGCCCTTAAGTTCACTATGGTTAATTCATTTAATTTAACCTTATTTTGCAAATATTGTCGTTATAGGCAACACAGTATCATTTTCCTTAAGTATTTCCCAAGTATCCTTTGAAGGAAAGCATTTCATTAAGTACAGCTTCGATTAATTTTATTTACGCTTATTTTGTCCTGCTTTGATATTTCACTACACTGTGCTTAGGTATTTTCTTATCAATGCCAAAATTACTGCTACCTTTTTTATTTCAGGTAAATCTTGTTTTTTTCCCTGCCATTAATATTTACATTTGAATGGAACTTTATGTATACTGGGCTGCGGAAATCTCCTATTTATCTATTAATATGTATTTCTGGAATTTGAATATGACTTAAATACTTATTAGATTTATTTTTGGAAAATGCTAATGATTAATGAATTGGCTTAATTAACATATGCATTTCAGCCGACTGTTGTTGCCCAGTGTCATTCTTTCTAGGCTGTCATTTCTTTCACACGTGGCAATTGAACGCGCCTAACGGAAGTCGATTAGTGCACAAGTTGGACCATGGTTATAAATGAAGGCCATTTTGCCTTGATTTTTCACTTTTTCCTGGTTTGATCTGGTCGAAGCAGCTGCAGACTTCCATCTCAATTTTTAATTGCTAAATTTTTGGGATTCTAAAATGGAAAGTCGAAAATTATCCTGGTAATTTTGTTGTGTTTTGAAGTACGGTATCTTTTGCCAGGTTGGTAGTTATGGTTTTTTTTTCGGGATAAACCTGGAGACATGGATTTTGTGCAATTTGCACGTGTCAACAAAGGAATCAGTCTAGACTCCAAAGCATCGGGGTACTCCCTACCAGGCCACTCCACCCTACCGGGTAGAAGGGTTAACCGACATTCCACCCTTCCAGTGCGAACACTACCTTCCACTCTCAGTGTATTTGTTACACTGCAGACGAATCGTGTGGTTAGAAGATTATTATATTTTTATTATTTTCGTCAAAGTTTTATTTTGACCCACATACTTCTTGCATTTAGTACTACGTTTGATTTTTTTTATTTTCAAGAGTTGAGTTGAAGGCTAGGTCCAGACAACACCGTGGAAGGATTCTGCATTTGACCTAGCTTAGTTGTAGTGGCGCCCTTAGATTTTACCCACTCTCCGGCATAGGGGTTGGCTGCATCCAAAGTTGTAAATCACTCTAAAATGAACAACTAAAAATTCTTTGATTCTTAAAGTTCTCCAAATACAATTTGAATGAAATTGTGTAAAACAAATATTTAGTCTGTCATAGCAAATCTGCTATCTTATATTTTAGATTTATTTAGATTGAGAGGACTTGAGACATATTTTATTCTGCATATTAAGTTTATATACGCCCCAAGAACCTAGTAATATTAATTTTAAACAAAATTGGAAAAATGTAAAATTTGCAGTCCCTCATATTCTATCTGCCATATTAAGTTGTAAAACATTAACTTCATATTCTTAACACCAAATTAAAAAATAAAAATAAAGATATGTATATCGTATTTAGGATAGTTATAATAATAAAGCTAAAAATG
Source organism: Diaprepes abbreviatus (assembly GCA_034092305.1). Classification (NCBI taxonomy): domain Eukaryota; kingdom Metazoa; phylum Arthropoda; class Insecta; order Coleoptera; family Curculionidae; genus Diaprepes; species Diaprepes abbreviatus. The sequence goes on along the minus strand of JASJET010000014.1, from coordinate 60,994 downwards.
TATCGTATCCTTAATAATTATCACGAAAACCGTACCGTTTACGTTTAGAAACTTATTTAAACCAAAACACAGTGTAAATCTTAATTCAACATTCGCCTTAATTCTTTTAAAATCTTAATCTAAATTCACTGTGACTGGTTGCTCTAATCTCCGCGTTTAGAGGCTCAGCACGTTTCTCAAACTCATCAGGCATAAAATTAAAAAACTAACTAGGTAAGTGTAAATAAAGAAAATTTAGGGAAATTCATTTCGTAGCGGACTTTAAATGAATTTTGTCTTGGCAGGTTTAAAATTTAAGATAAAACTAAAATACAAGTAATAAGTCATGAATAAAAATAGTTAAAAAAATTGTTAAACCTTTACCAATGATTAAACTGTTTTTAACCATCTACTTTTAAAAAGGTGGAGGATTAAATGTAATAACATTCCACCACATGATATCTTTGGCTTATTCCCATAAACAGGTGTTTTATTTGGAGTTTACTACCCTCCGGGGAATTGTAAGGTTTTTCCCAGTGCGGCAGGCAATTTAAATAAAAAGCGATAGCCCACGAATTGGTGTAACAGGTGAGTAGATTGAGAGGGGTTTCAAATATTAATGTAGTTGAGTGTTTATCGTTTAAGGTTTTATTTAGAAGGTAAATACAGAAAACAGATTGTGATATTATCATTAAAATTAGGGTGGTATTATTTACTTTATCGTTTAATATCTTTTTGTGGGGAGGAGGACTTAATATTACATGTTCTTCTTATTCAATCTTTGTTGTTTGTCCATCCATACGTTATCTTCTTTCTTTGTGTATTTATATTTAAATTTTTCATTCTCTAAGACGTCATTATCAAATTAAAATTGTCGTATAGCGAAGTGATACTTCGTACATCACACTAATATGAAAAGTACTTTCTCTCGAACGCGTACTCCCCATTTTTCAGCGACATCTCTTGTGTAATAACATATATACGGAGTGTTAGGGAAATATAACTTTCGTCAATTTAACCAGCGATTCTACATATAATTTTTAAGAAAAACGTTTCTTAAAACAAGGACCTAAAAGCACAATAGCAACTAATCAATCAAAAAACTATGACAAGAATTAAAATTTTTTGTGTGTAAAAGCGTTTTTGGCAAATATTAGTTAGTTGCTATTTAACAAATAAACTAGAAGTAAACAATTAATATTGGAAAAACGGTTTTTTAAATTTAAATAAAACTTCCTACATCCACTAAAAAGATATGACAACGTCGCGAGAATTTTTAATACTCGTATAGTAATGGTCATTAAAAATGGAAAAAAAATTATTGTGTCCTCCCTACATTTTAGCACCCATGAAAACAATTGCAATTGAAGAAGTATATAACAAGGAACACCCGAAAAAAAATTATTAAAAAAAAATGTAGTTCTCGAGAAAATTGCGTTTGTGTTTTTTTCGAAAAATAGCCGCCATTTTGATAATTGTAAAAATTTTTCTCTGAAAGTGTGTAACCTTAATCAAAGGAAAAAACTGAATTACGTCAATTAGTCATAAAAATATACAATTTTGAATAAAAAATTACTTCACGGTAAAAGTTCCAAGTTTTTTTGGGATTGTTAATTTTTTATATACAGAACTCGACAGGGGCTAGTATGTGATGTGTCTAATGTTTAACTTAACAAGTGCGTTTGATACTGTGAGTAGAAAGTTCTTATTGAGAATACTTTTTGCTTCGGGTATAAGAGGAAATATCCTAAATCTCATCAACTCGTATATGTCTAATAGGAGTATTGTTAGATACCAAAAAAGTAAATCAGATCGCAAAAAAGTCGCCTTTGAAATGCCGCAGGAGTCGGTTTTGGGGACTCTCTGGTTTATGGTTTATGTTAACGACCTATCTAGATTCATCAGTAGGGGGAATTTGGTTATGTTTGCAGATGATATCACGATAGCTATATCTGCGGATGCCCCGGAAAAGCTGTTGCGTGCAGCGGAAGGGGTATGTGAAGAGTTGGAGATTTGGTGTCAGCATAATCAGTTAATACTGAACCCGACAAAGACTGTATATATAAATTTCAATATTTAAAAAAACATTGCTTGAAGAGGATAAAGTAACATACAATATTGGAACCTCAGCTTATGCTAATTTTTTAGGCACATGGCTTGATGAATCCCTGCATTTCTTTTTCCATATTGAACCGGACTGGACTGCTGACTGTGTATTATTCTCTGGCATACAAACATCTGTTAAACAATGTCATATCTTGGGGAAAAGGGTGTAAGGTAAATAGAGTGTTTCTGGCTCAGAAGAGAATACTGAGGTGGATATTAAGTTTTAAGCCTATAGATTCGTGTTGACCCATTTTTAAAGAAAATAGCATTTTGACTTTTTATTCTATTTATATTCCAAAATGTCTTTTATATATTAAACAAAATTACTCAGAGTTTAAAATTCTTGACCAAGAACACAGATATGATACAAGAAATAGTGACATTCTTAGTATACCTAAACATAGAACGGCCCTTTTGAGAAATCCCCAATTTATAATTTCAATATTCTGTCTAACAAGTTGCCTGCAAAATTGAAAAACATATCAAACAGTATTAAACTTAAAACAGAAATAAAAAAAATTCTTGTACAGGGATCATTTTATTCTTTTAATGAATACTTAAGTAGGGTATATTGACTCTTTTGCTGTTTATCGAGTAATTATCTCGTTGCGTCCTTCGCTGACCAGTGCGACAGATTGTGTTCTTATCGTTTTCTTTTTTTTTTCTTTCCTGTTGGTTGCTTTAGGATTCTGATTTGTGGCTTTTAATATTAAAATACTCGATTAAGTTTATTTTACATATTACAAGTATCTTAAGATACCAACTAATATAACTGTTTTTTGTTTTTTCTAGCTTTAAAGTATGTTATTTATATATGTTTTATTTAATTGTATAGTATTGACGAAACCAATGCTGAAGTATCAGTCTTATGGCCAATAAATTATTTCATTTCAACTTTAAAATCTCGACAACTTCCTTGAAAATGATTTTTTCGCAAAACGGCAAAATACGTTTGGGTTCTGGAATAATATATTTCTCGGAGAAAGAATTTTATATTTTGAGTATTTTTGAGGCGGTATTTTGAATGGGATCAGTCATCTGTAGGTGAGTATAATAATTCCGGTTTGTTAGAACGTTTGGTACATCTTTTTATAAACGAGGGGTATTGCCAGATATACGAATATGTCAGTATTTTTGCAGATTTTTAAAGTCTAGTACGGGTAATTAATGAATATGGATTTTTATAAGCATTGTAAGGTTTACATTAGACACACTAATTTTTAAAAATTGTTGTCATCGGTCTTAATTTAATTTCCAAATTAACAATTTTTAAAAAATGTGGAAAATTTGTAACAGAATTTTGGAATTCTTATCTGTAAGATTGCTAAGAATGTTTTTAATGCACTTTTGTTTTATTTTTATATGCAATTCATAATTTTAAAATAATTGTAAAAAGACTCTCAAGGAAAAAATATTTATTATATTGCAATAGTTTCAGTAAAACTTTTATTATTTACAATTAATCATGAATTTATTTAAATTATTAATGTTACATTTAATAATTGATTAATATAATAATTTAAAACATATATTTATAATTCAATTTTGTTTTCTGGTTTATAAAATTTTTGATATTCCTTTTTTACTGAAGATTCTCAAATTTGTAGCTTCAGTTGTCTTCGCCCTAGAAAATTTTGTCTTTTAATATAGAAGGGAGAGGGCAGAAATTTTTGTATCTACCCCAAGTGGCAAATCTTTTATTTGCCCCCGGCGAAAGAAACCTACTCTTCGCCACTGGATTTTACAGGTTTAGCATTGAATATTTAATTAATTTAATTTTTCATTTCTTTGTTTTCAGAGAAGTATTACTTGTTTCTTTTTTGAAAAACGAATGTATATATTTTCTCTCACTTTAAAACCAAAAATATAATCCGCAATCCTTTGAGCTTTTTTATTTAGGGTTATAAAAAAATCTGGCCTATGCAGCGTCTTTGGATGCTCTTAATTTGCGAATTATGGGTCTAAATAAAAAACCTTATATTACATATTTAACTAATTTTTTGAAATCCTATCCAACTATATTCTATTTGATGAGGTGCCCAAAAAAATCAATCCTTTTCAGATAAACATAGAGGGAGAAATCCTAATTTTTTTTTCTGAAATTACGCATCATATTTATTTTCGGGTTATTTGGGGTACGGAACCCAAAAAATGAAAAAAAAAACTTTTACAGGAATATTTTGTAGAAAAATATTAGAGTACATTTTTCATTAAAATGGAAATGGCTACAAAAATAAAACATTCTTTATCACCCTTTTTTATGTTATAGTAATTTCACTGATGCGCCAATATGAAATAATAATTGGTTTGTATCAGATCGTAACCCCACCGCGATGGGGAGTTCCTGCGACCATTCGTCGTCGAATTGTCACGATACAGAAATTAATGGGTGACCATTACGATCGCGGGGATTTATATCATATTAAGACAGGACCGGACTTTCTTCATACTTAACTTGTTTGATTCTAATTTAAAATTATTTAATCTCTCGTTATGTATAAAAAAGTGATCCCGAATTCCCAAATCAGTAGGTTGGTTTAAATGTCCTCATCACATTATGTATTGTGAATAATGAACGAAAGCGTTAATGGCATTGGTCAAGTTAAAAATCATTGTTCTTAGGTTTAGACCGTGTCAAATTGGAATTATAATCCGACGTTTCGCCTACGATCGCACGAGGCATCTTCAGGGATCTTCACTCGACGAGATTAGAACACTCTTATAGCGTTAAGTGTAAGAAAAAAGGCGCAATTATGAAAATTATATTCATTTAAAAAAAAGCATATGCATACCCTCTTTTTGTATTAAAATAATTAAGATTATGCCATTACACATGGTAGAGGTAGAAAAGTTCTTTTTCTCAAGACAATTTGTTTTATAACCGATTTAGAAAAAATAATTAAATACCCTGTGTCTCAAAAACAAAGATGGTATGAACGTATATTCATATGATCTTTTTTATTCTGTACAGGATGAGTCAACGATTGGATGAAGTAGGTTTGTGCCTTTTCGGTGAAATTTACAAAGAAACTATATTTATTGTTTGATACTGTTTATTTTTACGCAGATTTTAAAAATATTTAGGACTCTTCAGGGTGAGCCAAAAAACTAGGACAGCATAAAGTTGTATTTTTTAAAATAGAACACCCTATATACGAGTCGTATTTTCGATTTATCTTATAATTTTAAATCTTTTTTTATTAAGGGTTTACTACAACAAAACTAGTTTCTGAGATAATTAAGTTTAAAGAAAAAAAGTCACATTTTCAAGCATCAATTCAATCCTAAATAACGTTTTCAATTTTGTGACAAATATATTCAAATTTGGAATTTAGCAAGGCCAAGGACAAGTTAACATAATTTTTATCTAATATTTGCAATAAAAGCTACAGGGTGTTGAACACATCGGCTCAAATTTGAACAAGTTTAAATGAATAAATATCTTTTTTTTTAAATGGTATACCCTGTATATTTTCATGTTATTTAATAGAGTAATAAAAACCCTAAAAGTTTTGTTCAATATATCCTATACCTATTTATAATAGTTTTTGAGATATTTCAGTTTTTCTTATTTTCCATACTTTTTTACAGAAATAGTCTTCATTATCATACTAGCCAAGGCAAAAACAATGTAAAAGAACATTTTTCTGTGTGTCAAATTTATAACCGCAATCGCTTCTTTTGGTTTTTATGTAGTGTAGTTTGGTTTTTTTTTGCATTCATCTTATATTGTAAAATGAATTTTCCAAAGAATGAGTTAATAGATATGATTTATTCAATAGGAGAGGCTCAAAAAAATTGCCTTCTTGCTCAAAGAATTTACAAAATGAAGTATCTTGATCGACGCCAGCCTAATACCCATACTTTTCAAAACTTAATGCAAAGATTTGATTCTTCTGGTACTGTTGATTATCCAAAACGTAAAGTGGTCAACAAACCAGTAACTAATGAAGAAAAAGAACTACAAGTATTGTTAAATGTTCAGGAAAATCCTTATATTGGTAGCCGTCAGTTAACAGCATTATGTGAAACATCACAATCCACCGTTAATCGTACTACCAAGAAATATAGGTATCATCCATATCACATGGAATTACACCAAGAATTGCATGGACAGGATTTTGAAAGTCGTGTAAACTTTTGTCGTACAATAAATGCGGAGATTCAATTAAATCCAAATTTATTATGCAAGGTAATGTTTAGTGATGAAGCTACTTTTAGGAGTAACGGTGCCGTAAATAGACGCAACATGCATTATTATGCCACAGAAAACCCATTTTGGATTAGAGAGGTGCAACATCAAAACCACTGGTCATTAAATGTTTGGTGTGGTATTCATCATAATCGAATTATTGGACCCCACTTTTTTAATGAACCACTAAATGACCATAGTTACCTGAACTTTCTACAAGAAGAACTACCCCAACTGCTTCAAGGTCTCGATAGGGATGAGCTCGACAGTATGTGGTTCCAGCACGATGGTGCGCCTCTGCATTACCATCGTGAAGTTCGTGCGTTTTTGGACCAACGATATCCGCAAAAATGGATTGGACGTGGGGGTTTCATTGAGTGGCCACCAAGATCTTGCGACATCACCCCATTAGATTTCTTCCTATGGGGTTATATTAAAAATAAGGTGTATGTTAATCCACCAACAACAGTGGAAGATATGCGAAACAGGATTAGGGATACCTGTAGAACAATAACGCCACTAATTTTGTCCAGGGTCCGAGAAAATCTGCAAAAAAGACTAAATTTGTACATTGTTCAAGAGGGTCGTTTATTCGAACACTTATTAAAAAGAAATAATTAATCTCAGTATTTAATAGGTAATTTTTTTGTTTCAATTTAGTATAAAAGTAAATATGTATTTGCCTTGTCGTTATTGTTGTGTTAATTTTTTCACATTATGTTTAATTAAATTATTGCCGTTGTAATATAACAAATAATGTATTTCATCATATTTAACCACATTCTGTTTGTTTCTGTAGTTTCTTTTTATTATTTTACATGGCTACTATGATAATGAAGACTATTTCTGTAAAAAAGTATGGAAAAGAAGAAAAACTGAAATATCTCAAAAACTATTATAAATAGGTATAGGATATATTGAACAAAACTTTTAGGGTTTTTATTACTCTATTAAATAACATGAAAATATACAGGGTGTACCATTTAAAAAAAAAGATATTTATTCATTTAAACTTGTTCAAATTTGAGCCGATGTGTTCAACACCCTGTAGCTTTTATTGCAAATATTAGGTAAAAATTATGTTAACTTGTCCTTGACCTTGCTAAATTCCAAATTTGAATATATTTGTCACAAAATTGAAAACGTTATTTAGGATTGAATTGATGCTTGAAAATGTGACTTTTTTTCTTTAAACTTAATTATCTCAGAAACTATAAAGTTTTGTTATAGTAAACCCTTAATAAAAAAGATTTAAAATTATAAGCTAGATCGAAAATACGATTCGTATATAGGGTGTTCTATTTAAAAAAATATAACTTTATGCTGTCCTGGTTTTTTGGCTCACCCTGTAGAGTCCTAAATATTTTTAAAATCTGCGTAAAAATAAACTGTATCAAACAATAAATATAGTTTCTTTGTAAATTTCACCGAAAAGGCACAAACCTACTTCATCCAATCGTTGACTCACCCTGTACAAGTGTTTACATGTAATTATGATACTCCATATTTTTCTAATACGGTCCTGCCGACAGTCCCTACTTCGCTGATGACTAAAATGCATTAACATGGTCCCCAACACAACTTTTAGTCTAACTCGGAGACAGTCATTATGTGTTACGAACGCCGTGCATTAAACCAGTCTTTTCAGGGAACATTTATCATAAAAAGTTTTAAACGCGTTTAATCTAATCGCCGGCTTTTTGTTGTAGATGCGTTTTGTCCATTTAGATTTTTATTTTTAACATGCAGGAAAATTGTGTGGAAAAGATAAAAGGATTGGATTTTTTTGTCAATATATTGTTTTGTTTTCATGTATAGTTTGTGTGTGGGTGCATTTCTGTACAATGTATATGACATTAGAGAGACAGAGTTACTTAGCCAAGCCTAACAGAATAATACAAAATTAATTAAGCACCATTACATCAATTTTACATTCATTCCTTTTTAATCCTTTTCTAAAAAGAGTAAGGTTCTAAAATCGATCCCTACAAACCGATTCAATGAATTTTTTTGAATTATATTAAGGAAGTTGGTGCTGTGATTCCATAATTTTGGTAAAAACTGGTTCAGTAAAATCCAAGATAGCGCAGGTACTATAGCAGACAAAAAACTAATCTGGTCGGATTTTCTTCAAAACTGGTATGGGAGAGTTTTCGGGGTAGTACATAACAAATCAAAAATTATTTGTAAAAAATTCAATATGGCGTATTCATTGTGGCGAATCCAATATGGCAGATTTTTACGTCTTTCAGTTTTGCCTAAAATTAATACGCTTTTTGAAAACGTAAATTACGAATTTAAAATTATTAAAAAAAGTCAATATGGCATACTAAAAATTTAACATCTATTGATTTGTTCGGTATTTTATTTTCATTAAAGAAGTAATCCTATACTTTGCTTACACCTTGACGTGAAATCAACCGCCAAAAAATTGACGAAGTTGGAAGAAAAGGAAACTATATATCTCTTGCTAAAAATATTGCATCTACAATTGAAGAAAAAATCTTTCGCGTTTTGGTCACTTCCAATTCTTACTAGTTATTTTTATTTGAGTTGCTCTCCACACATTTTTTGTCTTCAATTGTATTTATTAATGCAAAATCGATAATTTTATTTAGATGTCACCTGTTTATTGATCCTGGTGAATAACTTCTATTTTTTGCCTTTAAATAGGTCAAAACCTTGTTCTTTACTCCCAACTTTTCGTCAGCAAAGTCATCGTCCATTCTATCTTTTCGCCACCTTTCTAGTCACTATCAATACTCTTAAAAAACTAGACTAAATGCAGACCAACATCGCACACGTCGACTCAATGTTGCTTTTAAGTTTTTTTGCCATTATTTTATGAAATTTTGGGGAAAGACGACGATTTTAAAGATCTTTTGGCAAAAATAAATAACCAACCATTACAATATTGAATAGCAGTTTTTATACTTTACCTCTGTATTTTTACTAATAAGGCGCGATTTTAAAAATTATATTAATTTATACTCTCTTTTTTTATTAGAGTATTCGTAGTCATACTATTACAGTAAGTTATTAACAGGTTGTACACCGAAGAAATCAAGAAATAGACGGATTTTGTATTTCAGTGTATATATATATATATATATATATATATATATATATATATATATATATATATTAATTATTACTATCAGCCAAGCGCTTTCGGTCTAACTTAGACCTTCCTCACGGCTTAGACCCTACAAACAAGAGAATATGGTCAGCAAATAAGCTTACTCAGTACTCACTAACCACACTCACTCGTCAAAGGGCACACCTTAACCCTGCAAGTTTGAGAACAATCTCCAACATCGCTAGCGTAGCCTCCACACAGAGCAAGTCATATACACTTACAAAATTTTTAAAAAATTTGTCCCAAATTAAAATTAAAACTAAAACTTTCAAAACACTGCGTACATTAACATTATTAAAAAAATAAACCTTTGCATAACAACCCAAAAGAGTGAGGTTATGCTACACACAGTCATAGCATATGCTTTAGTTTTAACGACAGAAACAAACTAACAAATGTATTTATTACAATTTATTCGACGTTGTAAAAATCTAGGGAAATTATTATTTAAGGAAATAATTTTATACTTTACTTACCACTTTAAGAGAAATCAGCCATCAAAAAATAAACGTTCATAGAACGACATGTTCAAATTGGAACATTTTATTTGTGATTCCTCGAACGTGACTGTTCACCGACAGAGCTTCTTATTTACAAATCCCTTGTTAGACTCTCGGAATTGATAACTGTTGTTGTGCCGAGATATTGACGTAAAAACTAGTTTAGTTATGCTTTATTGTTTGTCTATATTGGTGTTAAAGATCTAAGAGAAACGGGAACTGAAACTAAAGATATTTTAGGCAATAGCTTTTTTATACAACTCAATATACTACAATCATTTAATAAAAACGCAGAAGTGATCAATAAATAAGATTTCTATAACTGATTCTAGTGACCAATTTTGTGGAAAGATAAATATAAGTTTGTAAGTAGAAAGTTGCAAAAATTTGTCGCGGATAAAACTAAAACTAATTATAATGCTAATTAGTTTTAAAAGATTGTGTGATAACAATAAGATGAATAATTTGGTCACCATAACGCCCCCTCTTGCCGCCCCGTAAAAGGTTTTAATACCTATTGGGGGGGGGGGGGGGGGGGCACTACCTACGTTAAAAACCTACAGGTCAAAAATTCTCAATGGATCAAAATAGAATTTCAACCTCAAAAACATAAAATCTCACTAAAATTAAACAATTTTTAATTTGTTTGTCCAGGATATTGGATCCGCCATAGCGGTTTGAGATTTGTATGGTCTTGAATTCTGTCGGCTTGCGATTAGTGAGCTTTGGCGTTATGGGTTTGGGGTTTGAAGAGTTGGGTTGTATAGGATTGTTGTTCGTAGGCTTGGGGTTTGTAAGTAAAATTTTTGTGACTATCAAGGTCCCATCTAACCTATGAGTCGAGTGCAATTTTGAATTTAAAATTTTCTGTTCTTTAGTTTGCCTTCGTCAAAAAAGAGGGTTTTTATTTTTTAAAAATGATGACCTTGAAATAGCTTGAAAAGCCGTTGTCAAGATCAACACCAAGGTCACCACTGTACTTCTTGTTTTAAGATTACCTTGACATTTTTGGAAAGTATTTTATCTGAGGAAATATTCAGCTATCCCTAAAATTTTGTGCACCCTGTAAATAGATTTGTAAAGTCCTTGATTTTAAATACATTGTCAGATTTTAAAAGACTAAAACTACCGATCTAATATAGCTAATAAATTTCTTAGCCGGTTTTATTTTCAAAGTTTGGATTCGCAATCAGCAATCTCGAGAATACCTATTTTCACCAATTTTCTTGAAAATTTAAAACTTTTTGAGTGGATCCGCCATTTTGAATTTTTAAAATTCCATGGTGGACTTGTAATCAGCGATCCCTACGATGCTTATACGGTTATTTTCACAAAAATAACAGAATTTAGAAAAGTACACTCAAGGAGGTAGCTTGTACTATATTTTTGACTTGTATTTGAGTGGATTGGCAAGAAACAAAATTCAAATTAGCATAACTCGGTGAAATAGGAAAGATCTGGATATTATATAATTGATTTTAGAGAGGAATGATTATACTTACAGGCGCTTCCACTAGTTTCCTGAAAAAAAAATACATTGTATTTTTATATAACCTGAAAGCCCTACTCGCTCTTTTTCCCATTTCTGACACATTTTACTCCTTTTTCTTTATGTAGGTAAAAAAATTACCAAAAGACAAAAGTTTGTACATATAAACAAATGAATATATTGGATTGTAGCGATTTTATTTATATATTATTTTGTTTGCTTTTGAAGGAAAAATTGGCTCAATTTAAAACATTCAACCCATTGTTGCCGATGTTAAGACCTACCTAAGAAGTGAAGGATTTGTTGGAAAATATTTATTTTAAAATATTGAAGGGCGTATGACCATTTTAGTATTATGTCACTATAAATTGTTTGGGTTTATATATTTTTTAGAGAACATATAAACAACTCAGAAGTAATAAAATTGAATCTCTGTTTAAGTTTGATAACTGATTTGTATTTGCTTTTATTGGTAATCATTTTCGGGTAGATACATAAAATATATAACACAATGGTCCAAATCCATATACACAGTAGGATGAATGAATGAATGAAAAAGGGATGGTGATACTAGATCATCGATGCCTAGGCCTCTATTGAGCCCTTTACATCCCACCATAGCTGCAGGTTATTTGAAGCCAATCGCCTTTGCGAATCCAAGCCGCGTCGTTAGTTAAACTTGCCAAACTGCTTCCGCTAACAAAATTGTATCTCCAAAATATCTCTCTTATTCCGTTGAGTGCTGGGCACTTTCTGCGGACATAGTCAATAGTTTCATCCTCCTCCAAACATTATCTGCACGTCGGGTCGTCTTCGACACCGATTCTATGAAGATGGCCCCTGAAGTGACAATGTCCTGTCAACAATCTTACCACAATTCGCAGCTCTTTCCTTCCCAAGGAGAGAAACTTCTTAGTACGCCGCGCACTAGGCCCATTTATATGTTCCTTAGCACATCTCATTCCAGGAGCTCCCATCCACGATTCAATAAATTTGCTCTCCAGCAACGATTTTAATTCCCTTTTGCTAATAGCAATTAAGACAGGTAATATTGGTTGAGGTCCATACGTTTCAGTCGCCGAACCCAACTTTGCCAGATGGTCTGCTTCCTCATTCCGGCGTATGCCCGAGTGACTCGGGATCCAAACGAGTCTGACTGTGCAGCCGTTCCTTGTCATACCATTTAGTACATCCTTGCACTCAGACACCAGTCGCCAAGTTACGACACTTGACTCTAGTATCAGTATCGCAGCCTTACTGTCTGAGAAAATATTTATTACTCTATTCTTGTCTATGTCCCTCTTACAGAGATGGACACACTGCAGAATAGCATGAATTTCCGCTGTGAAAATTGTCGCACATTATTCGAGAGGCTAGTACTCTCTGACTTCTGTGCTCCTCCGAATACTCCGGCTCCAGTTCTTCCATCTTATCGAGATCCATCAGTATACCACCAGGATCCACTTTTCGTATGGTTTTGTTCTCCCTCTTAATCCTCTTTACTTGGCAGAAATATCTCTAGCGAGAGGTTGGGTTTTAAAAGCGGTGTTATGTAATCTGTCCGCATGGGGAGTAATGGACACCTCTTCACCGAGCTTTCCCAGACTCCTGAGTAATCGCCCATTCCAATTCCAAATATCCCAGACAACTGAGAGGATAAATAGCCTTCAGGACCTCGTTCTCTATGTATAAGTGAAGAGGAGGCAGGTTCACCAGGACTTCCAGGGCCCTGGTGGGAGCAGTCCTCATCGCACTCAATATTCCCTCACAAGCCATTCTCTGAATTTTATCAAGTTGATATACTTTAAATAAAACAACATAAAATAAGACATAATCTATTTTTATTCCCTTACATATTATTAATTGTTTTTGGTTTGTTTTTATTACAGTTACGTATAATAATAAGGCGAATATATAAAATAATACCTGATAAAGGTGCGGTCACTCCAGATTTAACGTTTCGTTCAACCAGTGAGGTTAAAAATTGCAATAAGTAAGCAAGAGAAGTCGCTCAAGATTAGAGAATAATGAACGGTGAAACTACAATTTTCTGCAATGAATAAACTAGAAAATGACATAAAGACTTATCCATTGCAACTCTTAAATAAGTTCGAAAGATAGTGAACGAATTAACTGCAGTCAAAATCACGAATACACAAAGCTTCATGTCTTTCACTGATATTCAAGATGCGATATTCTTTTATTAAAAATTTGTAGTATCTTCTTTCTTAAATACGTATTTTAAGTACAAATTTTTGAATAAGAATGACTCTGTAGGTTTTCTATTAATATACTACATCAACAAAAATTAAAATAGTATTCCCATCTAAAGAACATATTAACAGAAACCTTAGAAAACAATTCTTTGAAAAAAAAAACTGAGAGGAGCAAGGAACTGCGAAGCCACTTCACGTCACTTGCCATGCCGCCGTTCTGTATTCATGGAGAAAGCGTGGAAAGTGCTTGAGAGTGGAAGGAAATGGAAGGAATCATATCACAATCGCCGAGAACGTGATCGATGCAGGAGCGCTTACAATGATGCCGGAAAATTAAAGGAAAATGGGTTTGCTCCGCTGACGAAATTGAGAAATTAATGTTTTGTTTATCGGGAGGAATAAATATTTTGAAATGCAGATTTTTTGGATAATAATGTTTGTTTATTTTGTTTGTAATATTATTATTTACACTACCATGTAAAAGTTGTTTAAAATAAGTGTAAAGGGGGAGATTAAGTGCAATAAAAAATCGATCAAATGCGTCTCAGTCACGCTTTACCTTAGAGTGCCGTAGCACTTGTTTTTTCCTTTTTTTTCTATACAATTTAATTTTTTCAGCCAAAATAATAATTTATGATCGACTTGTTCCTTAATACTTTATTATTTGGTCGGAAAGTATATTTCTACCCCAGAATTTAGGTTCAGTTTTGGCAAAATATTTCGGAATAATAAACAAAAACAAATATTTATTATTGAATATTATTTTTTTTCTTTTTCACAATATTGCTTGCGATGTGTTTGAACCAGTTTAAAAAGCCTCTTTTGACGTAGAAAATCGTGGACCTCACAGGTTACTCTTCATCAAGAAAAACCTCGTACGCATAGATCCAAAACTTGTCACTTGTCATGATCTCATAAATGTTTTAGAAGCATCGTGAACGTATTTTTTGAGCTTTTTCTTGTAAACGTTTTTTCACGGTTTCTTAATGCTCCTAGATGCGTCAATCTCACGATATGTCACATGACAACATTACATTATCAGTTTACGCACAACATCGGCGCTTTCTCGGGCCACAACTGATTTTTGACGACATTCACTCAACTCGTCCATGAGGAAACGATGACTGAATTTACTAGACGAGTTATATACAGTGATTTCTGTAGATGCTTCATCTCAATATAAAGAACTAAATCTTGTTGATATAAATACGTTGGTTTCTTGTGCAGTTATATTTAAAGTTACTTGAATTAATCTTTTACATCAGAACACCTATTAAATTAGTCACGTGACATAAAGGAACACATGATTATTGTTTTTATTAAATTAAAGGCTCAAATTGTCTACCATTTGTCTGAAAACCTGAAAGCTTCCTCACTACTTTTCCCGAATACGCTGAATAACTCCTGATATATTTCAAATATGGACGGTAGCAGCAAAAATGCGTTGTGACAAATGATTTTTATCTCGTATTTCAGAGGTATAAATTAAAATGTTCTTATACCTTCAAAGAATTACAGAGCACATTTTTTGTTTTAATCGAGACCAAATACACGCACTGATTGACGCTATATTTATTTATAAAATTATTAATTCAATTCCAAGAAACACGTAATACTTCTTTAAAAACAAAGAAATAAGATAAATAATGCAAGTTAACCTTAACAAATCTTTTCCATTTTATTGGCTATCAAAGAACAAATCACGAATTTACTTTGCTGAGAGAAAATCATAGTTATCATTGAAATAATCATACAGCCAATTGCTACTAAATGTTGACATTTATGTAAGAAATGAATGTTATATATCACCTTACTATGCAAATAATATAAGCATTTCCGACGTTGTCATACCCTTTTAAGCAGATATAGGAAGTCTTTTTTAATTAAAATACTGTTTTTATCAATGTTAATTAGTTTATTTGTAATTTGGTTGTCAAATAACAACCAAATAATATTTACGAAATATTTTTGGTGTATAAGGTGTCTGGCGGCAGATTTATGTTTTCAAAATGAAGTAAAAAATTAATTACTAAACATATATTTAATAAAATTAGTTTTAAACAGAGTACAGATGCGGATTTTATTTTTCAAAGATAATGTCGTCCACATGCCTTCCGTGGAGTTACACACATTGCTCGAAACGGAGTTTAGCGTTGCGCGCCACATTCTGCAATAAGCTCGTAGGAATATTGTGGATTTTTTGGCGAATGTTTGCTTTTAAAGCCACAACAGGTTGCGAATTGTTACCGTAAATTTTCTCTTTCAGGTAGCTATATAAAAAAACTTCATCGAGGTCAAATCAGGCGACCTAGGTTGCCACACAATGTCCCCAAATCGGCTTTTTAAGAAAAGCTTACCGAAGGAAAGTGATTGAAGCTATGGCCATATATGAGGTGGCTCCATCTTTCTGAAATCAGGTGTGTGAAGAGAACGATGAATGAGCTCGCAGATTCATATTCAAAAAAATCCGTCATCATCCTCCCATAATTGTCACTATACAATAATTCCATTCGTGGAAAAAGCGCACCAAATTATTACCCTGGAGCAATGTAATGGTTATTGATGTTTGAGTTGTTTATTAATTTGCCCGTTTAGGTGAAAATGAGCTTCTTCACTCCAAAAAATGAAATAAACCGTTCGGAATTATTTCACAAAACTGTTTGAGTAAAATGAAGTCATTTATTTTTAGTTTTTGGACAATATGAATTTTGAAAGGATGAAACTTTAAATCTTTTTTCCAAATTTCGCGGACGGATGTTCTACAAAATCCCAATGAAGCTGCCCTTTTTCGAATCGAAAGTCATGGATTTTCTTGTAGACTTCTTTCAACAAGTTCGATGTTAGCGGTGGTCCTTAAAGATCGACTAGGCACCAGGTGTGAGCTGTTCATAACCGAAGCTGTAGCGTGGAACCTCTCCAAGAAGAAACGAGTCAAATTCACTCTGGGTGCATCATTTAATCATCGGAAATTGAACTTCGAATAAAATTGTCGACTAGCGATCAAGTAAGAATCACCAACTTTAAAAAATTTCTCCGCAACTAACGCGGAATGCTCTCCCGATCACAGCGTCATCGTGACTGAAAAATCTGCATGATTCGTGATTCTAATGACTCTGCCACCTTCTTGCACCGTTGATTATTTTTCGAAATTAACGCTCACAGTGTATTTTTGCTTAAAATTTTAACTCTTATCATAATTTTTTGATTTCCTTTCTAATATTTTGCATTTTTTTGCAAAATTCTTTGGAATTTATATCTTTGTTGTATGAAAATTTTTTCTTGAAAATGATATGGATAATCATTGGCTAAATTTACAAAAATTATTTCCTAACTCACTCTAGAAGGATAAACATATTTCGTTCTAATATGTTCACTATTGATATATTATTGGTAGAGTATTTGTTGATTTATTTATATTAATCGGTTCCGCTTGTTTCAGGCAACAATACGACGACTTTGACAACCCCACGTTAAAAAAAGGAGCAAGCGAACAAGCCGATGATGTTAGTTTAGACAGCCTACCAGAATATCAATTACCCCCACCTAGAAAAATTGATCAGTAAGTTAAACATATAAAAACAATAAAGAAATGAAAAATTTAAAAAAAAAGAAGAAAATTCTGTCACTAAAATCAATTTCTTTCTTGTTTGAGGTCTTTTGAATATCGATATGTTGAAAATGCTGGAAAATAGAATAATGTATAATACCATCAAGAGCTTTACATATATTGTAAGCCTAACAACTAAGGTTTAATTTATTTTAATACATGAAGTTGATATACTCATATTTTTGATTATCAGTTTTGATGGTACGACTTTAACAAATTGACATCTGAAAGACCCGAATTTTTGTAATACTTTTATTGTAAAATAATAATGCATTTACTTTTTAAGAAATAATTTTTTCACAAAAAATTTAACCTTGAATTGTAGTGACTTTTTCTTGATGGACATCCATTATAAATAATGTACTATATACAGCAAACATCGGAAGAAGCTACATCATAGCCAAACGCGTTATGTGTTTTCTAAACTACAAAATATAGTGAAAATTGAACAAAAACTTGTGTTTATGTTTTACATTATTTAAAAAATTTAACGTTGATTTTTTTAGATATATTAAAGCCGAAATACCATGCCTTTCAAGAAGAGCAACAGTCGCCTTGTTATGTTGTGTAGGATTTATTATTATGTTTGGAATGAGAGAAACTATGGGAATGGTTAATTCGGAAATAGAAGGATCAAATGTAAGAATGAATATTTATCTGTATTTGGATGTTTCACTTGAAAAAGCGTGGAAGATTTGAAAAAACAAATCGCATTTTCTTGACGTAACTTACAACAAAAAAATTATTTTCTTTAGAGTTCAGTCTTTACATGCGTCTAAAATGTTATCAGTCAAGCCATATCGTAGTAACTGTAAAATTCCTAGAAAACTAGTATGATGTACATATGACCATTTCTCGTAAAATATTGAGCTAATTAATTGCTATTCCGATGCCATCGGTTGAAGGGGAACGGTGCTTTTCTACCATCAAACGGATAAAAACGTTTTTACGGAATACTATGATAAGCTGGCGGAGTGAGGCTCATATGAGGTGATTTTGAAATTTATTGTTAGTAGACTTCTGAATACGTAGAAACCTACAAAATGATAATAGTAATCATGTAGTATCTTATGTCTCATTTTCTTTTTTGAAGAAAATTTTTGATTTAACAATTAAGATGTAAAAAACAGTTTTTTCGAGTTTTAGGAAAAGCTATTATTTTTCAGAAAAAAACTTTTAAACAAAAGTTGTGCGCCTTGAAAATATCTACAAAATGAACTAAGGCTCATCCAAATCGGATAATTTGTTCGTTAGTTATTGCAAAAAACCTATTAAAATGGGTGTTTTCTCAGTTGTTTATAAACAATAGAAAAATATATTGTATTAACTTTATACTGCAACTAAAGGAGCCTCTTGTTACATACAACAAATGTGTTTTTCAATTTCAATTAAAAATATTCAATAGTTTCTTGCACAGTGAATTTGTTTATAACTTTTTATGTTTTTTTTTTATTGTTTATTCTCAGCGATCTAGAGGTCGTAGAACAAGTCTGCAGGTACGCAAATGAAAGTTCTAGACTTGTACTAACAATAACAAAAAAGAACGAAAAGAATTGTGATCTTAAATTGTTGAAACAGATGAACATAACTCTTCGACAATTATTGATATCGAAATGCGGAAAAGTGGACGCGATAGAGGAGATTTTGATGCACATTTTGATTGATTTTATGACCAATATTCGCTGAGATATTCCAAATTTTTCCAGCGAAACGATTGTGAAACGTCCGAGTCGCGTTTTTTTCCGTACATCGCAGGCTGAAAGAACGCCCCTCTCCTCTGCTCACTTTCTGACTCTTAGAGTAGGTGCAACTTTAAACTATTACAACATCAACAATTTTGAAATATTTGAGTTGAAAACTGCTGCATACAATAGTTTAACCATCCCCCTATGAGTTCCTACTTAAATAATCCCCTAATAAGAAACAACGCAACAGCGATTTTTTGATAAAAAAGTTCTATCTCAACTTCTAGTGGTCGTACAGAGTTTGTCTCTTTTTTCAAAATTTGCGCCAAAAAGTCATACCTGATTTCAATCAGCGCTTTATTGATAAGTTTACTAATACCAAAAATCGGCGGATGGATTTTCTTTATTTATAATTCACACAGTGCTCCATGGAAAATAGACTTTCGTCAGTAACAAAAATGTAACATTGTTTTTTTGACTGGAATGTGTTTATTTCGGCATCCTTTAAAAAAATGGCGGACCAAAAATCATCATGATTTTCGGTTTTTTGAATTTATCTCGAAAAGTAAAAGTTCATCATATAACATAAGTTATAGGTGGCGCTACTAGTTATCGAGATATATTTTTTTTCGACAAAATTTCCGATTTTTTTTAAAGACATTTATTAACAAATTACCGATTTAAAATATAGGTAATTATCATTCTAAAAAAGTATGTCAAACCTGAAATCTGTGAGTTTTTTATTTTCCGAGAAATTTGATGTCAAAGTTGAAAATTCAACCTCAATTTTCTGCTTTCCTAATTAAGATACAATGCTTAATTTTAATAGAAATTGTTTGTATTGTTTTATATTTTGAAGATCTATTGAAAAAAAAATTTGCAAAGTTTGCAAAAACCAATTTTTGCACCCAAAAAATTGCGATAACTTTTCACCGGATGGAGATAATATTTTTTTAATGCGTGCGTTGGATTTAGATGTATGATGTCCGATTTAAAAAAAAACTATTTTTAAATTTGTATGAAAAAATTCATAATGGCGTGGCAAATGAATATTAAGGGCCCAAATTTGCAGAAAATGCTTTTTAATACTTGTACTTTACCTGTGAATTTTTTGGATCCAAGAAATACACTTCCGTACGATCTGTGAACTTTCGAAAATTGGGCCAAATCTAATCGAAAATAACTGCTGCAGGCCGCTGTCGGCGGGTTGCCATAGTTCAGGCGCATTATTCATTGGCGCTTCAAGGAAACTTATGCATCACAAGTAATATTTATAATATTGTTGTTGTTTTATTAATTTACTAGCGACCCGCCCCGGCTTCGCACGGGTGCAATGCTGATACTAAATACACTACAGAAAAACTGTGACTATTTATTTTATTTTTACAACAATTATTACATCGGATAAGGATTAATGCTGTATTGGTTAAAATCGCTTCAAAATTTGCCATTATTTGTCGTAAAAAGTAAATGACAATAAAATGTTATTGTGGGATATCCATGAGAGATAGACATATACCATCGCGGAGTTTTCTGTAGACCTTTCAATGTGTACAAATAATTAGTACATTATTTTGATAAATCTCGTAGGGTTCAGCCTGCGTTTGCAATGTAAGCGGAAAGAAATATGATAATTAACGACATCACATTAGAAACCTCAAAAATAACAGTATTTCTCCACTATTTAATGGATGTTATTATACATATAAACCTTCCTCTTGAATCACTCTATCTATTGAAAAAAACCGAATCAAAATCCGGTGCGTAGTTTTAAAGATTTAAGCATACAAAGGGACATAGGGACAGAGAAAGCGACTTTGTTTTATACTATGTAGTGATATGATAGTAACAATTTGTTTAGTCATATTAATTATTAATTTGTTAAGTTTTTACAAAAAATTATAGAAAAAATCATACAAATATTCATTTATATTTTACATATTCTACTGTTTTTTTCCTTTATATTATTATTATCTAACAGTTTATTAACAAAAGAAAGATAATGTATAATTGATATATTGTATTTTTATAATTTTCGCACGTAATTTTAATGTATTATTAAATATTTATATGACTTATTATATACTAGCGACCCGCCCCGGCTTCGCACGGGTGCAATGCTGATACTAAATACACTACAGAAAAACTGTGACTATTTATTTTATTTTTACAACAATTATTACATCGGCCTCCGACGCGCTATTTATAGGCACGCTGCCGCCGCCCCGGTCGGCCAGTACCGCCGCAAGCGCTACTTCCTGCAATTTTAAATCTGTAATATCTTCGAAAATATTCATTTAAATCTTGTGCTGTAAAGGACCATATAGATCTATATTAAATCAACAATGTATTTAAGCTATTTAATTGGATAAGGATTAATGCTGTATTGGTTAAAATCGCTTCAAAATTTGCCATTATTTGTCGTAAAAAGTAAATGACAATAAAATGTTATTGTGGGATATCCATGAGAGATAGACATATACCATCGCGGAGTTTTCTGTAGACTTTTCAATGTGTACAAATAATTAGTACATTATTTTGATAAATCTCGTAGGGTTCAGCCTGCGTTTGCAATGTAAGCGGAAAGAAATATGATAATTAACGACATCACATTAGAAACCTCAAAAATAACAGTATTTCTCCACTATTTAATGGATGTTATTATACATATAAACCTTCCTCTTGAATCACTCTATCTATTGAAAAAAACCGAATCAAAATCCGGTGCGTAGTTTTAAAGATTTAAGCATACAAAGGGACATAGGGACAGAGAAAGCGACTTTGTTTTATACTATGTAGTGATGATTATTATATTTTTATATGATTTGCTTATAGAAATTTTCATAAAAATTTTGTTAACAAACTATTAGATAATAATAATATAAAGAAAAAAACAGTATAATATGTAATATATAATTGAATATTTGTATGATTTTCTCCATAATTTTTTGTAAAAATTTTTATTTTAAATATATCTTATGGAGCAATATAATTCGAATAAACATTTCTTTTTTTTAGGCAAATATTACATTATCGCCTTCAACAGTCAGTGCGATAGAATCAGCGATATTTTGGGGATA
Organism: Diaprepes abbreviatus; assembly: GCA_034092305.1. Lineage (NCBI taxonomy): Eukaryota > Metazoa > Arthropoda > Insecta > Coleoptera > Curculionidae > Diaprepes > Diaprepes abbreviatus. Next base: position 39,001 of record JASJET010000014.1, on the reverse strand, counting down.
TTTTGTTACTCAAATACCAGGTGGTCTTATAGCAGCAGCGTATCCAGCTAACAAACTTTTTGGAGCCGCCATCGGCTCATCGTGTCTCCTAAATTTTTTAATTCCTTCGTTGTATGATAATCCAACATTGTTGATTATAATTAAGGTTCTACAGGGTTTAGTAGAGGTAAGTAATATACTTGTAGAGACGTGTATATTGTGATAACTTATTCTCGGTAGATAAAAATAAATTGTAATTTTGGCTAATTTTATACAGGGTGTAACATATCCCGCCTGCCATGGTATAATGCGATATTGGGCACCACCATTAGAACGATCTCGTTTAGCTACCATAGCATTTAGTGGCTGCTACGCAGGTATACGTTTCATAAATTTTACATTTTCAAACTTCACACTTCATTCTTTATTATTTTAATACTTCATACTATCGTCCTACATTACTCCACTCACTGTTCACTTATACTTCACATTTCATACTTTACACCTCACATTTCATTTTCATTACAGTTTCCACAACTTCACAACAATTCATATTCTGCAATTTTCCTTTTGTTCATTAGTGCGTCTTTCTAATTAAAACTCTTTTTGTAGGAGTGATGTTTTCCATGATGATCTGTGGTATTCTTATGAATAACATAAGTCTTATGGCTCCATTTTATTTCTATTCGATCGTGGGAATTATGTGGTATCTATCATGGCTATGGTTGGTATTTGAGAAACCCTCGTTGCATACTTGCATAGATCCGAAGGAACTAGTAATGATTGAAAAATCCTTGGGTGAGGAAAGACATAACTTTGTTACAAACTACCCTTATTTTTACTTAGTTTCGCCAAAATATAACCAAGATAGGTATAATTTTAGGTATGGACTGCGAAAATAAAAATTGAAATGTCAAATTTTTAACCTATTTAAAATATATCTACAATTGATGTTAGATTTTTAAAGTTGTATAAGCCATTTTTCCATTTTTATTTTATTTATATTAAATTTACCTCTTTTTCTAGGTGGTACCCAACAGAACTATCCAAATCCAACTTTAAAAAGTACTCCTTGGGGCTCTTTTTTTACTTCTCTGCCATGCTACGCTATTTTTGTCGCTAATTTTTGTAGATCGTGGAACTTCTATCTTTTGGTACTTTTTCAAGCATTGTACTTTAAGGAATCCTTTGGGACAACAACTGCTCAGGTAAATATATTTATTTTGTAAGTATAGTAAATAATATTATAATTTCCATTTAACACTTTGAGTACTGCCACCAGGGGATCCTTTGACAAGTTCGTGTCTCTACACCAGAATTCATTTAAACATTCGTTGCCTCACAAAAGGCGATAACAGACCACTGTGTAGCATTACGCCTAATAAAAATCTCTCAGATAAACTTCTTAGTCACGTAAAGGCGGAGGTCTTGCATATTTGTATACAACATATTCAACCCGCAGCACACACACAAATATGTAGTAGAGGTTACCAACACTCTTTAAAAGAACACAGCACTTGACGACGAAGAAGATACACATAAAACTTTGTATAATCAAATTTACTGAATATGTTATTTTTAAAAAAGTAAAATGAAGAAAATATGATGCACTGTGAAAAAATTCTGATATAAATAGAACATAAAATCATAAGGGAAGAGTTGATATTCATAATTCGCATAATGACTAGATAGGAAATATCATTTGCAGAAGAATGTGGCCTGAAAAGTGTATTGTGTGAGGTGGTTCTCAAAATATAGCGATATTCAAATACTCAGCTACCCTCTTTCAATAATTACGATTATAATTTACTTTTAAAAATTAGCATACTTGATGGTAGCGATGTCTTAGGAATTCAGTTATATAGATTGGCAATATTATATGAAAAATATTCAAGAAACTAAGGAGTTTCCAAATGTAACTGAGTTAACATGTTTTTAAATCTCAATCTACGGAAGCTGAACAATTTGTCTGACAATAATTTTATGCTACAATACTCAACAATGCAACATCCATCTCTTGTCTGTTTACTGTTCCTGGTTACCAAGATATGAAGAAATACAAACTCTTCTTTTCAAACGAACAGCTGCCTGACCATCATATATGACTTTGATGGGTTTAGCTTTAAACAAGAATTATTTGAAGGGGCCATAAAAATGATTATGGGAGGAATGATGCTGATTTAAAAATAAACGAATATTTTATTAATTATTATGATGAAAATTTATCTGAAATAAGTTAGAAAGTAATGATTAAAATCGTTAATATGAAGACTATAAAACTGGTTTCATTTTCAAACATGAAAACTATTGAGTCTTGCCCTCAAATAAATACTGTAAATATTCTGTCTCTCAACGAGTTAATTGGTTTTGTTAAATCCGATTTGTCCTGAGTGATTTATAATTCTCCTAAAAGTAATTCTAATACATTTTTCACAGAATGCTTCCCTTGGTGCTATTCCCCACTTTCTAATGACGATGGTAGTACCTGCCGGAGGAATCTTGGCCGACAGATTGAGGAAAAAGGGTATTTTAAATACGACCCAAGTACGTAAGCTGTTTAATTGTGGAGGGTTCGGATTGGAAGCGACATTCTTCATTGCTATGGCTTATTCTCATACAACTTTGCAAGGAATGACTGCTTTGGCTTTAGGTAAGAAAATGTACATCTGTTTTAAGTATTTAATGCTTACAAAATTTTTGTTATGTAGACTTTCTTTTTGTATTAATATATATATAAATATATATATATATATATATATATATATATATATATATATATATATATATATATATATATATATATATAAATGAATGAAATGGAATACAATGTTTTTAGTGAGAATTACTTTTACCGATTTGTTGACTTCCTCAGATGTTTAAAACTTATTATACAATGTTATTTGTTAATTTTTATTTCATTTTTTATATTTTGTGTAGGTGTCGCCTTTAGTGGTTTTGCTATATCTGGTTTTAATGTAAACCACTTGGATATAGCTCCACGTTACGCCAGTATTCTAATGGGTCTGTCAAATGGAATTGGAACTATCGCCGGCGCTATAGTACCAGTTGCAAAGAGCGTAATTGTCAAGCATAATGTAAGTACTACTTTCTTATATTGTTTATTATAATTTGAAGTTTTCAAGATACTTCAAAAGAAAGAAAAGGTGTTCATTTCGACCGGTTTATTTTTTAAACTCGATATTTGGTACAATTATGTTATTATTATCTACTAGAAAACATTTCTACAAAATATTCAGCAATCTTTTGTTAGTTACCATTATAATACATACATTCAAGAAGGTCAAATATTTGCTCAACTTCCAGAAGTTTATTGGGTCAGAAGAAATTACTTTTATTTTACTCTATACAATATGTTCGAAATTGGTAAAGAATGTATTGGCATCTCTGATACGGTATGAGGTAGAAAGATGGCTAAATAGGGCAAGTCTAAAATAGTTATGCAAGTAATTTGATAACGCTCGCAGATTGATTCTTGTTTTGCTTTTTGAGATATTTTGAAGAATGTAAAAAGGTATATTTTGTGATGAGAAACCATCATCAATTTTTATTTTTCTTATGGGAGTCATATATTTTAACTAATACCGATAGAGCATTTTTTTAGCTTTTCAACAATAATGTCACATCTATTTAATAGAAGAAAAAAACCATTCATAATAACCATAATGGAGAACAGCAATACATTGAGATAGACACAATGTCGATACAAAGGAAAATATTTCAGAGAAATTTATTGAGCCCATTATGGCTCTGCCGTTCAAATTACACTAGATGCGGCTTCAATATTAAGAACAATCATGAAGAATTAGTAAGGCTAAATCATCTTCTATAAATGGGTGATCCTAAATTGATGGCTGCCTCAAGAAATCAGCTGGAATAAAGGCTCGAAATTGTGAAGTAGCTTTCCGGAGATATAGGAATCCTGTTCGACCTTGATAAATGCCTCATTTTAAACACAAATAATGGAAAGATACAATTTGGAGAATTTAAGACGCTGAATGGTGAAACTGTTGCCGCAATGAAAGCAGAATGGACCTATAAATACTACAAACAAACTCTGAAGACCACATCAACCAATGAATTTATAAGATGGATGAGCAGGCTTTAGACCCAATTTGTGAAATGGAGTAGAATGGACATAGAAAGTTTGCAGAGGGACACTTCTAACAAAGACACACTAACATCATCCAATACTACTGAACGGGTATTGCTAACAATATACCACAGAGGAAAAGGAATTGTGGGTATTGGTAAGCAATTGTATCAATAACTTAGAAACTATTTTCACAGTTTAGCGCAGAGTCTTCTGTGCTACGCCTATCAATATGCGAGGCAGATCAATCAACACCTCTGCGGTTGAGGGACCATGAATTGACTTCTCATCATCAACCAGAACAAGAGAAGCTTCAAGCCTGGCAACAAAAGCCCCTTCACAAACGATACTCAAATGAGGTCAACCAGGAAAGTATCGACAAATTAGCGTCGAACTACTGGCTGCCGTCACAACAAACGTTTCCCAAAACAGCACATAACTGGAGGATGTCGAGGATTTGCCCCATCAAGATCATCTATCAAAAGTTGGGAAAGAAATTTAAACTCTTGCAGGTAAAGGTGCCATACTATGAATACAGCTCGAAATCTATACTGAACAACAACCAGTTTAAGCTGTCTCGGATCGAACTGTACTTGCAGATCATTCAGTTGCACGTCATATACCAGACCTCATTTTAGTGGATAAAATATGCAAACGAGCAACACTACCCGTAATAGAAGTCGACATCTCTACAACAACAATCTTAGAGATAATATCACCAAATACAGAGACCTGAAGGTACAAATATGCTGACAGTGGAAAATAAGTAGCGTTCGAACGCTCCCCATAATTTTATCAATAACCTGCGTGGTACAGAAGAGTCTTCTACGTGATATCAAGAGATTTGGCTAAGGGAACATCTATATAAGGCTATGCAAAAGGCTGTGCTACTTGGGACCCTTGGAACTATCCAGAACTTTAGGGTGACAGCATAGAACCATAACATCACCTAGGGCTCTTCAAAGCTCCATCCTTATGATATCTGAGTATAAAGGCTTATTCTACGGTTGTATCTTTCGTCTAGTTGTGTATTTATCAAGGCCTATCATCAGTAGAGTCGTAACGAACCAAGAGCAACATTCATGAGAAACAATTATCTATATAATGATGTCTAAATTCTAATACATGTAAGATATTAAACCAGCCGAATTTTTAAACTTCTCATTACTCCAATATATGTATAGATGTCATTTGATTGTTGATATTTTTACAATCAAATATCGAAAATGTCTGCAGCTGTTTCCTATAAATACTGTTAGATGGTTGAAACTTGTAAAGCTGAATTTGCAGGAAACAAACCGTGTGTAAATTTTTTCTTTAAGTGCCTAGAGTAATTTGTTAAAGTAATTCTAGACAGCAAAGATTTCTTTACTTCTTAATAAAATTTTAATTCTTAAACTATTTAGTAATTTTTGTACAGATATAAATTCTGCACTTTATGAATTACTAAAAATTTATGTTATTGGTCATTTTCAATATCGATCTGGCGAATATAAAACTTTTTGTGCCGTCCTAAATCCCGTTAACAAAATTCATAACTGTTGAAAAGCAGCCCCTAATAAAGTTGTTCCTGTTCCACACGAACGCTTCGGGATCCGTGAACAATGGACTCGATTCCGCGGCGCGACAACCGGGAAACGACATGCATACTGAGAGTTCATTTTTGCGGAAGCGTTGGAGCGCGGAAACTTCACTTGGGAAATGAAATATAGCTTTACGAATGTCTATCAAGAGGGGTGAGCGAAGCTACGGGGAATTCAAATCCTGAAACTCAAAATTTGGTCAAGTATGCATATTTATAATTTATACACGCGCATTATGGTTGTGAAGAAAACTTGCCCTATTTTTTTGCTCTTTGTATTTTTTAGATTTTCTTAAATTATTTTGTTTCAGAGGATATTTAAGACTAATTAATAATTTTTATTTTAAATATTTCTGAATTTCCTAATATGCAATATTTAACATGTTTTTAATTTATGCTAATTTAAATATTAATTTCTTTTGATAGACAAAAGAAGACTGGCGCATTTTGATTATTCTATCAGCATTTATCCACTATGGTGGAATAATTTTTTACGGAATTTTTGCATCTGGAGATCTACAACCATGGGCAGATCCAAAAGCGGAAGAAGAAAGGCAGTGGAACCAAATGAATGAGTCGGTTCCAGTAACTAAGTATACAGTAAGTATAAAACTACGATATATGGACTGTTTAAAAAATACATGCATCAGCGCTCATTTGGAGGTTCACTATCCCAAAATAACAGGAAAAGTTCCTGTAAACATGTTCTCGGTGATGAAAATTGTAAAAAAATACATCCTATATCTTACAGGTATATTGTTAAAGCGCAGGGTATATTTTTTTTCACATCACAAGGTAATTTTTTTACCTAAATTTTTTTTTTTGTTGTTGTTGTAGTTACAACACTATTTTTTCATAATTTTTCTAGCTAAACGAAATTCCTTTTTTGTTTTTTTTTCTTTTAAAATAAAGCCATTTCAGAGAAATTGATGAAATTCCAGAATATCTACAATAGACAATCGATAATAGATGACAACAAGATCCCATTAGTTAGGGGAAACAGTGGTTGCCTATAACTTATTTTCTTTTCAGGCAGAGAAAATGACTTTCACTTCGAAATTTTCTTCATTTCGATTCATTGAATACCGTGCTACTCTCGCGGGCAGATCTTTTTAAAGATCTCGGAGTCACTTACGATCCCAAGCTTTCATTTTCTTTTCATATGAATAATATCGTTTCTGGAGCCTCAAAGGTTTTTGGGTTTATCTTGCGTTGTACCGCGATTTTAATAACACTTACGTCATCAAATTACTCATATGTGCGGTCTAAAGTAGAATACGCATCAGTTGTGTGGTCCCCAGGCTACAATACCCACGTCAATACTTTGGAGAGGGTCCAAAGAAGGTTTTTGAAATACCTCAAACTTAAAAGTTTTGGGGTTTATCCTAAGCAAGGTTTTTCACATGAACTATTGCTTCAGAAATTAAACTTTTCATCTTTAAAAGTACGGCGGGAATTTTTCTTACTAACAATTTTTTATAAGGTATTTAACAATTTTATTGACTGTCTTAATATTTTAGCAAGGATAAACTTAAGTATCCCTCGTATTAACTGCCGAAATGTTAACGTATTTTATCTCAGAACTCCCTGAACTAACGTGCTCAAATTTTCGCCTCTATATTCCATGCGCGACACTTACAACAAGAGATATATTCAGCTCATCTCTAGGAACTGTCTGCCGGATTTTGGCACCTTGACCTTGGCATTTCTTTCTTTTTTCTCTTTTTTTTTCTCTTTCTTATCCTTAACTGATTTGTATGTTCACCTTTGTATATGAAAGTAGATAGCATAACATTGTATTATACATTTAATGTTAGAATTAATTATTTTAGTTAAATTTTTATTTGTATTTAAATTGATATATATTTTTGTCGTTTGTTGCTAATTTAAAATTGTTCGTAGACGTATTACTTGTGTAATTACTGCCTTCTAGTTGGGTCTCAAGACCTGTAGGGCAGTTATTGTAAATAAATAAATAAATATATAAAAACCATCTATTTCCTGTAAAAACAATTCTGGTTTTCTCTCCATACGCGTTTCGACCACCTCATTGTCTCGTCAGTGGAACTGTATCGAACCGAAAGCAACATTGAGAGGAAACAACTGTTATATGTAATATAAATTCCGATAACTTCAATGTTAGACTGAAAAATATCACCGGTCGAAACGACATCTATACATTTACCAAAGTAGTGCAAAATTTTAAAAATCAAAATTTCTGTAGGAAATAAATAAATTTGTCATGTTTAAACAGTTGCCTAAACTGTTTCTATATATTTCTTCCTTGTTCTCTGCCTGCTGATTTTTACAAAAGTTGTGTATAACATTCTCATCACCTTGTATTTCCATAAGATACCGTTCCAGACTTATGAATATAGGAATTTTTCCTGTTATTCTGGGATGGTAAATCTCTGGATCTTGTTTTTTACTCCCTACACCAAAATTTTTAATTCAATTCTGTAAAATTTTACTATAATGCAATAGATTATTCTCCTAATTAAGAAATACGGAAGTTCTCACACCAATAATTTTTCAGGCTGTTGACAAGATTATTTCTTATGCCTGAAATATAGTTAAATGGAATGATTTATCAACATTTTCCCAAGACCATAACATTTTACTGCCATCTATCGACATTTTGCTACACCTACTTCCTGTTCCTTCATATAATCGAAATCGATATTCATTCTACAATCAGAATTCTTAGTCATAATACTTTATTGATTGGTGTAACACAACGAACAAACTGTTAGCATAATGTTTAGTTTTCTTTTGATTAAATAAGCTCACAGTACATTCTACAATTTTAACTGATTAAAAGTTAGAGAAAGGCGATGATTAATCAATCTCCCACTTATTTGGACAGCCGTAGTTTTAAAAATTCTTTAACATTATCCAACAGACTCAATCCAATGGTCTACTACAGCGCCAACCCAGCGGCGGAGTAACGAATTACGGCGCTGCCACAGAAACCGCCTTTCCTCCTTCCAGACCTTCCGCTCCTAAACAACAGTTATCGCAAGATCCTCCCCCACGGCCTCCGGCACCAAGATCGTTTTCACAGGTAAGTAATAAAAGTCCTTTAATAATATTTTTTCCTATGAGTATATTTAAAAAAGTTAGTTTAGTGCAATTGAGAAGTAAATAATGCCGAAAAAGTAAGACAGCGACTAGATAATAATTGCAACGTTGTTCGTGAACAACAAGATTTTATTTTTGCCGCATCAAGTTTGTACGTGAATCAGACGAACAACTTTTATAGATTACCAAGCCGTAATGAATTTATTAGTAAACTGGTAACTCGGCTGATTGAATGAATGAATGACTAAGAATGGTGATACTCGATCTTCAATGCTTAGGCCTTGTGGAACCCATTACATCCCATCATGACGGCAAAAAATTAATCGCTGATCGTTTTTGCGAATTGATGCACACTAGTTTCTTGAGTGCTTTAGGTGATATTATCGTATCCCCGAAAAGGCTCGCTTACAAACCTAGAAAGCACATGACCGTCTTGGCTCGAGATATGATCATTTCAAATCAATCGCGAGTCCAGAACTACTCTCAGGTGTATTTAACAGTTCCCTAATATTGAAGGGCTCTTCCACATAACATAATTGTATTTTTTCCAGTTCAACTTTTCCCCGATTTAATCCGAGCTCCTCCATCTGGCACCATCATTCTGGAATCCGGAGAGCTCACATCATTCGTGGCCTCAGGTCCTCCACATCGTAGGCCTGTGTATCGCCGTTATTTAACAATTTTTATATAGACGATTTCTGGGTAAATGGTTTGTTTGAACGATATCTAACAACCTGTTAACATAAATGTTTCGAGAAACCCTACTATATAATATTGAAATAAAAGAACCTCGTCATTTAACCAAAATAATAATAATTTCGTCAGTATAACAATGTCAATAATAATAAATAAATATACTTAAAGGATAGGTGTTCGGAGAATGCGGAACAAATAGTAGAGGTGATAAGACAGCGCTGCACATTGGTGAATATTAACAAAAATCTGGCAGAAATCTCTAGGTATGAATATAACTTTATTTTTTATCTATTTGGATGATGAATTAGATAAGGTGACTTTAATTCATCAATTTTCATAGTTTTTATAAATAGATTTAACTTAAAAAAATGCAAGATAACATCTAATTAATATATATTGAGTTTCGATATTGATTTTCGACTAATGTGGTCAAATAAATTATCATATTACCCAAAATTAACAAGGATTTGATAAATAAACTCCGTTTCGAGAATCCTGATCACTTTCAAACAAAGTCCTATTCTTTGAGCAATTGCCTGTAAAACATGGAACAACAAATTAATGATAAGCGAATCTAGTGAGGTAAAGAATATTAACTATACTGATTTTTCTATATACCGGGTGTCAATGAATCTATTAGACAAGTCATAATTTCTAGAGTATTATGTGAATCAAAATGAGAATTGGTACAGGTAAATGGTATATGAAGGGGAGAGTTTTCGCATATTTTCCACTTTCCGGCCACTTCCGGTTTCACCGGAAATGGCCCCGGTTTTGAATTTTTAAATAGAACACCCTGTATATTTTAACATTTTTGGATTTCTGAAACAATTCTAGATCAGAATGTGACATTTTAAAAACTTTTTACGTCTACTTCATTTTTTTAGAGCCACTTTTAAAATTGCATCTAGGTGGCCATTATCGGACGCAAACTAATCTAAGGGACTTAGGTGATGTCAAAAAAATACAGTCGCAAAGTTTTAGTTACTAGTATGAAAAACAGGAATAAGACAAGTTGACAAAATTACGTTTTCATTTCTAACTATTAATATTCAAATGGCGACCCCTTTTTGACAACTACTTTTCGAAAAAAGCATTCTTTGACAAATCTAACGGTACTAATTTATTTGCGATTGGATTAGACATAAGAACAGAAATTAAATATTATTAAGCAAAATACTGGATAATTTATTTACTTATGACAAGTGTGCCATGGACAGCCATGATACATAATAATTTGCAATTGTTTTTATCAAGTCTTCTTTGGAAAACAAAGCACTCACTTAAGTAGATAATGACAGTGACATACGCTCTAAGAACATACGTAAAAGTTTCATAATTTTCGTTAAGTTTAGTTTAAATTTTCGTTAAAATAATGTATACTCAAAGTGAAAAAGTGGATATGTTATTAATATTTGGAGAGTGTCATAGAAATTCAAGGAATGCTGCCGAGTTTTATGCTCATAGATATCCGAATCGGCAACATCCAGCCCATCCGTATTTTCCGTATGTCGAGACTCGTTTTAGGCAAATAGGAAATCAAGAAGCGGAACAGAGGTGTATCATAAATGAAGAGACTGAGATTAACGTTCTTGCTATGGTTGAGGTAGATAAAACAGTTTCGTTAAGAAAAATTAGCCAAGAACTGCAGATAAGTTATGAATCAGCAAGAAAAATACTGAAAAAGCATGGATATCGAGCATTTAAATATCAGTTACATCAACATTTGTATACTGAGGATGGCGATAGACGGGTAGTGTTTTGTGATTGGCTGCTTCAAAATCATACAGTTAACCCAAATTTTATCGATTTTATTTTATTTTCCGACGAATCCCGATTTACAAATAATGGTATGTTCAATAAGCAAAATACTCGGTACTGGGCCCAACAAAATCAACATGAAATGAGAGAGGGCAATTTTCAAGAAAGATTTGGCGTCAATGTCTGGACTGGTATCGTTGGAAACAGAATAATTGGGCCAATATTGTTTCAAGGTCAGTTAACAGGGGTTAGATACTTAGGTTTTCTTCAAAATGAAATCGAAAATCATCTCAATGATATACCTTTAGCAGTTTTACGGCGAATTTACTTTCAACAAGATGGAACACCGCCTCACAATACTAGAGAAGTTCTTAATTATTTAATAGAGCATTTTAATAATCGAATTATTGCAACCAATGGTCCGGTACGGTGGCCAGCCCGCTCACCGGATCTTACTGTGCTCGATTTCTTTGTCTGGGGATATGTTAAAGAAAGGGTTTACTATGGAGCAGCCCCATCTACTCTTGAAATATTAGAAGAAAGAATTTTACGGGGATTTAGAAGTATAACGCCCCAAATGCTACAAAACGTGTTGAGAGAAACAATTGAACGAGCTTAAATGTGTCGTGAAAAAGAAGGAATGCACTTTGAACATTTACTACACTAAACTTTTTAACAAATTCAGCTACTGTACTTTCAAATATTTTAAGTGCGTCGTCTAAGTTATTAGTTTATTTTGTTAGTTTTTTGTTAATTTTGTTAAATTTTTAATCCAATTCATGTCTTTCATACTAGTCACTAAAACTTTGCGATTGTATTTTTTTGACATCACCTAAGGCCCTTAGATTAGTTTGCGTCCGATCATGGCCACCTAGATGCAATTTTAAAAATGGCTCTAAAAAAATGAAGTAGACGTAAAAAGTTTTTAAAATGTCACATTCTGATCTAGAATTGTCTCAGAAATCCAAAGATGTTAAAATATACAGGGTGTTCTATTTAAGAATTCAAAACCGGGGCCATTTCCGGTGAAACCGGAAGTGACTAGAAAGTGGAAAATATGCGAAAACTCTCCTCTTCACATAACATTTACCTGTACCAATTCTCATTTTGATACACATAATATTCTAGAAATTATGACTTGTCTAATAGATTCGTTGACACCCGGTATATAGAAAAATCAGTGTAGTTAATATTCTTTACCTCACTAGCTTCGCTTATCATTAGGACAATTATTTTCAGTTTTGACCATTGTTTTTGTCAATTTTCACCAGTGTGCAGTGACGAACTATATATAATTTTTCAAATCTTCTTAAGAAAAGGTGTTATTAATAATATTTTTTTTTTTTAATTTAGTAAAAAAATATGTTTGGGAGAAACAGTAATTAAAGGGAAAAAATGGAGTTCTTTAAAACTAACGAGGGTACAGAGAGTTTAAAATAATCAGATAAAACAACAATAATAATGTTTTAATCCAAAACTTCCTACAATATGAAAAACTATACCCTTTGCTTTTGGTGCAAATACCAAAAAAAAAATCAGGAAAAGTGTTAGTTTGACAAAACAGTTTCTTTTTCTCAAAATGATGATAAATAATTATAATACAACTTATTGTATACCAACTAAATTTTTGGAAATCTCAACGCATAATTTTATTATAGATTTTTGTTCCTCAATTTTTAATGTCTTAAACTTACTAATAAAAATATTTTTGATTTGATATATTTTTCTTTAAATATATAGGAAGGGATGCAACCTCAACAGGCAATGATATCCTCAGGAAATCCGTTTATTACTGGTGCTGTTTCAGCAAATCCTTTTAGGCAAGAAGCTATTCAACCTGCACCTCATGACACTTACATGCATGGTACCATTGACGACAGGACTTATTAGAAAATTTCGCTTGTATCTTGTTATTATTTTTTTCATATCAGGTTTCTTGAAAATTTATATTATTTTTAGAATTTAGATTACTGTTTGGACATATTTTCGCGAAACATATTTTACCTCCCTAAATGCAGAAAAAAAAATCCAAGAAAACAAAAAGTTTTCTATTTAAATATTCACTAACCTATTTTCAATAAACTTCTTTTTTCACAATGCATAAAATAAAACAGTACAAGAGATAAAAGAAATATTTCAATAAGAAATAAATAAATCTATTTGCTGCCGTGTTTTAATAGTTGCCTATACTCATTCTCCTATCAAGCAGTTAAATGAACAATATATTTCCTGCTAATACACTCTTGTTCTCTCTTCATATGCGTTTCGATCATCTTATGGTCTCAACGAGAGCAACATTCGCAGAAAACAACTTAATATCTAGCTCGAAATTTATATTTTATATAGACAGTTGTTTCTTGTTAATTTTGCTCTTGATTCAATAGGGCTTTAATGACAAGATCATGATCGAAATGCGTATGGAGAGAGCACCAGAGTTGTATTTGCAGGAAAGAAACTGTTTTTATATATTCTTTTCTTTAACTGCTTGAAAGGAGGAGGAATATTGGCAATTAGTACAATAGATGTTTCCATTAATGTTTTAAAATTTGAAAACCTGATAATCAAAATGAGATAACTTATTTTTAATTAAAAAATATCTGAAAACTAATATAATATTTCGTTTGTTGTCTTATTAAGGTAGTTCTGTATTTAGGAGAGAAAAATTTATAAAAATGACATCATGATTTACATTAAAATAAAAAGCTATTTCCATATTAAAAAAAAATGTAATTGAATTTTTCAGTATTATGAAAAACACAATAATAAGACAATACGTTTTGCCTCAAAAGTAATTCAAAAAAGTTTTATCTTTAATGCATTTAAGGTCCCAATCTTAAAAGTTACGAGATGTAGGCAAAACTCTGTTTAAAGGCTATTTGATAATAACGCGAACAATAATTTTAAAAGTGATTATAGCACTTGTTACACGCGCAAATTAGAAAATAATAACTTATACTGGTTGTCTCTTGATGGCAGTAATTATTTTTAGGATACAAAGTTACTTAAGAATCTATACATGTGTGTTAAATGAGCCTTAAATTAATAGTTGTCAAGACCCTTTGTTAAACAGACAATTTAATTTACTTATATAAAAGTAACAAGAGAAAGGAAGGGACAAGCAAGTCGTAGGAAACAATTATTTTTTTCATTATAATAGGTCTAATTTGACAATGTTATTTTTAATAAAAGTGAAAATATTACTTGTCCCAGCTTTCCTTACTGACGTCTTATATGTATAAGTTTTATTTTAGTCACGAAATACTAAATGAATGGATTTGAAAACTCCTGATCCACCAATTTTACTGACAATTTAAAATAATTTACCTTGCACAAATTATTAGAATTTATTATGTTTTATAGAGCGTACCCATATATACAGTGTTTCGTACTTAAAATGAAAGAATAGATTTTTTTTAATTCTAATACTGATTGTAAGTAGCAAATGATGAATACTAAAAATTAAAAACTCTCAATACTGCGGATGCATAGTATAAGCGTGAACAATGCAATCTTTTCTTGTGTTCTGATTTTATACGCAAACATTTGACAAGGTAGCAAGAGACCATCATTGTTGTCTCAAATTCAGAGCTATCCACAGCCTTATGCTAAAACTTAAATTTTAGCTTATGGTCTTAACTTTTTTTGGTCGAGTGGCAATATGGCGACAAATTTTTTTTTTTAGTTTTCCACATAAAAATAAATCGGAAAGAAATTCCTTTCAGGCCAAAGTTGTAGGCATTTAAACCTGCTTTCATTCTACATAGAGACCTTATTGAAATTAATCATGGCTCGTTCAATACGGAGGCTAAAACGTAAAAAGAATTAAAATTTTTCGCAGGGATAGATTGCAAATCCTTTCCAATTAGATTTTTGGTACATCTATACTAAGCCATGTTTTATATACACTTAGACCTACATTCTTCATATCAAAATTTAAAATGGTGAAAATAATAGGGTGGCTAAAACATCAAAAAACTGACTTTCCTCGGAACTAGCACATCCAAATTGTAATCTTATTTAAATAAGATGTACAAATAAATCTCCACCGTTTTTTTGATCAAAAATTGAACATTTATCGTTAAAGAACAGTAACTCATGTTTTATTCAAAGTATTTTCCATCGCTAGCCACTACTTTTCCCCATTTTTCTTTGAGTGCTCGGCTCTTATTTTTATGAATTGTGTCCGGTAGAGAGCACCAGTAATGGTTTCGTTCGGTTTAAGCAACTCATAATACACGACATCAATCTCATCCCGCCAAATACACCTGAGTTTTTTTGTATGAATATTCAGTTTGGCAGTCGATGTTGAAGCATGGCCACATGGTCCCCATGATTTCTTCTGGATTGTCGTAATGGATGGATTTTTTATCACGATGTGATGACGTGAATATACAATGCAAAAAATCCTTTTATTTATGTCTGGCATTCAATATTTCACGGCTTCAATAATGCTTTCAATATCACTTTCGGCGTTCCGCTATGTTCTTTGTCTTCGACGTAACATTTGCCATTCTTAAACTTCTATATATGTAATCAAAGGTTTTCGAGCATCTCGTGTATCTGCTGAGTAGTCCCTCTCAAGACTATAAGGCAGCTGACGTTTCGGTGAAATCTCATTCACCACTTTCAAAGCTCACTGTATTGCGTCTACTAGCGAACTGACGCCTGCAACTCGGGTGTTGTCGGTGCAGTGTGTACATCGGACGCGTTCGTTTTCCGCACGGTTCTGGCCAATCAGGTTGCGAAACCGCTGCGCATCATTTGCCCTGTTACCAGTATTTGGGGTTGCGTTGCCGAGTTGTAAGCTGTTTCGTTGCTAAGTGTTACTGGTTGATGTTTTGTTTTGTAAGCAGATTTTTCCAAGTATTAGGCACTCGCTGGCTATCATCTCTGCTATTTAAGTTGTTGGGCCTCTTTGCAATTTCAATGGCTTCAAGACCTGCGCAAAGATACCTCGATGGCTTCCTTTATAACTCTTATGGACAGGTTTTCACATCTCGATAACATTTTTCTTCCTGAGAAATTTATTTTATATCCTGTGTTTAACCAGTGTTGGGCTAGTGCAGAAAAAGTTGTTTTTTACATGACTTTTTTTGTTTTGATGTCAGCAGCACCACAGACCGTAAAGTAAAGGCTCTCTTGCCAACACCTAAAGAAAGAATCCCTATAGAAAACCAGGGAGTGTACGATATTCCATGCGGAGAATGCAGCTCATCTTACGTAGGCCAAACAAATCGTAAAATAAGCGCCAGAAAAGACGAACATATAAACGCTGTCAATATATATATATATATATATATATATATATATATATATATATATATATATATATATATATATATATATATATATATATCCACATCCTGGTCTACCAAATATCTAGTTGTGACCTTAGTAAAAGTGTTACGGTTGTCAATTTTTATTAAAGTTTTAGTATTTTTTGAAAATCTTTTTCAGTGCTTGGTTTTTTTCATGCTGTTTCTGCAAATGAAAACTATTTCTCGTTTCTGTTTTTAGTTATCTTTATCTTAAGTTATTGCACTGTCAATAGAGAATAATGTATTTTTAATAACTGCTTTTAAAACATTAGAAAAACAAATATCTTTAACAAATTTTTGGTTCAAAATTTTTTCAAATTTCAAATTTAAATAACCGTGGTGAAAAAAAATATAACACGCGTGTTGTGTCAATAATCTTAAAAACTTATTTGCTTATTGAAGATTCTACAGTGGTTTAAAAGTTACTACTTTAGTTATTGCTATTTGAATAGCATAGAGTGCGTTTTCGGACATTTCAAAAACTACAGTTCTGATACTAAAAATACTTTATTTTGAAGTTATGTGGATAAAGATCGATATAAATAAATAACAAAAATGTATTTACGTATTACTCTATTATAAAAAAAAATTACAAAAGACTTTCAAAATGGCATTCTGCAACCGTCATTTTTGACCTAAAAAATAAATTAAAAAAATTTGCACGTAGATAAAAAAACACACAAAATGTGCCTAGAATCCTGCGCAGAATTCAAAAATGCAATAAAATAAAAATAAATTTAAAATAAGCAAGTTGACATCGACTTCCGGTATAACTCCAGGTCACCATCTTGAAAATATTTTAACCGGGTTGCCCCCATCGACATAGTATACTGTCAAATTTTCAAAATTTTCCTGTATAGAGTTTTCCATATATAGATCGAGTTGGTTCCCGGTGAGACACTCTGTATAATACTTCTACGGCTTCGATATAAATAGTACATTGTGGATGGATCTGAAAACACCCATTAAGAATTTTTAATATTAAGGTCTGACATAAATTCATATATATATATATATTTACCTCATCGAAAAAAAAAAGATTTCTTTAAATAAGTCCTTCTTCTTCTACCTTTTCAAAAGTTTGTGTTTGCATTAATTATTTATTATCAGACTTATATATATATATATATATATATATATATATATATATATATATATATATATATATATATATATATATATAGTGTGACCAGTCCGTATCAAATGGTATTTTTTTTATTAATAGCTTTTTTCGAAATTTGACTTTTTCAACAATTTGTGCCTCGATCGAGATGAAAATTAACCAAAAAAATAGTCACGTGATTAGCATTATCTCAAATTTTAACTTTTTTTCCACCAAAAATTTTTTGCCGGTTTTTTGGAAATTGCACCACTGTTGCAAAATAAGACTCAACGCAACCTACATAAAACTTGTCTAAAAGTAATACACATTATAATTAAGATAAACAAGTACACAGTGTCATCAGTAAAGTCTGCATTAGGTGGAAAATACATTTTTACGTTTTTAGTTTATTCAGTTTTAACGATTTAATTTAAGTCAAGTTTATCTAGTTTCAACGATTTAAATGAGTCTTTTCAATTAAACTATTTTCTTAATATTATATGTCTGGGATGAAGCATTGTTATAACTAAGAAGTTTTATCTAGGTTGCGTCGAGTCTTATTTTGCAAGAGTGGTGCTATTTACAAAAAATAAACAAAAAATATGAATTATCTTATACTGCTGAAATGCATATGGGCTGAAAATTGCATTTAGAAAAACTTTGTTTAATAACTTTTTCCGATATTTTGAGATATAACCCCACTTTTGAATTTTTTTTGAAAAAAAAATTAAAATTTGACAGATAATGCTAATCACGTGAGTACTATTTTTTTGTTAATTTTCATCTCGATCGAAGCCGAAATTATTACCGAGGTCAAATTTCGAATGGAGCTATTATTAAAAAAATTCTATATGATGCATATTTTAATAATCACACTGTGTATATATTTATATATATATATATATATATATATATATATATATATATATATATATATATATATATATATATATATTCGCTGAATACAAAACCGTAATCAGAAAAATAGTAATTGAATATGGCAT
Source organism: Diaprepes abbreviatus (assembly GCA_034092305.1). Taxonomy (NCBI): domain Eukaryota; kingdom Metazoa; phylum Arthropoda; class Insecta; order Coleoptera; family Curculionidae; genus Diaprepes; species Diaprepes abbreviatus. Next base: position 20,367 of record JASJET010000014.1, on the reverse strand, counting down.
TAAGAATATATTCGGTGAACCGCCTTTTTTTTTAATGAAATATCTTGTATATTATTTACGAAAATGAAATATAAGCAAGTGTTTGAACCAAATTTATGATATACATCAAATTCGAAAAAACCTAAATTACCAAGACATTTTAATTTTAGCATTTTTGTTTTGATCTAGTTATCAGTGGAATTGACTTAAAAAAATTACAGACGTTTGATAATTTGATCGATGACATTCAAAAAAATTGTAAATTAAAAATTATTTTTGAACTTATTATTTTTGGGAAATATACTTCTTGTATTAAAAGAAATGTAAAAAAGTAGTTAGCAGTAGATAGACATTGTGTTTATTCTAACGGATTATATCCCAGAATTATGCCGTTAATGCGGGGATTGAATTTCTTTTTTTATATTTTACATTAAACTTAAATATTCGTAGTTAGATAAATAGGTTTAAGAAGAAAACTGCAACTGTTAGACAAGCACCGTCTAAGGTTTATTTATAGATAACGTTGTCAATTTGTATATAGTTTAGCTACTGAAAAAGAAAACCTATACGAGCATACTTCCTGTAATATAAATACATATTTTAAAATGACTGTCGATGCAATGTAGGCAGTAGCTAAAAGAATAGAGATAAATTTTACTAAAAATATTTAAGAAAAGTATGATAACTCAGTAGACGAAAAAAAGTTTTAAAATCAAAAAATTGTTTTAATTATCATTTTTGAAAATTGTTGATGAGTGTAATTAATATAATATTTTGATCGTATTTTACATTTCTTATTTTACAAGGTTTTTTTAAACTTCTAGTTTTTCCTTAGAATGATATTTTTAGTAAAAATTATTTAAAAAAATAAATATAGTAGGTTTAAAATATTAAGTATGTTGATGTCACTTATAATTAAAATAAAAATGCTAGATAATAAGTAAGACAATACTGGCAAATTGTTTACAATAATTTAAAGACTTGAACAAATTAATTAAAAAAATTGGATTATTTCTTTATTTGATATTATTTTCGGCTTTTTGTCAAAATTTGTTCAAGAACATCAAGCATCTCTATCATCTGCTATTTTTTAAAGACTTCTTATTATTGTCTTGGGATTAGGTTCATGTTTTAAATATGTTTTTCACCACTTTGACGTTTCGTTCTTTATTTAGAACATCTTCAAGAACAATTCAATCTTGAGATTTCGTCAAAATTTTACTAAAATCTCGACGAAACTTCAAGATTTTACAATTTCAAACATGCGCAGAGGAGACAATACTGATCCCAAAAAAAATTGGTTCAGACGACCTTGAAGGTATACCACAAGAGCTTTCAAATGAGAGGTGCAAAAGTCTTTTATGATGTATAGTTTCTGAAATATAAAAATTTCAAAATTTTCTTTTTTTTTGTAGGTGAGCTTGGACTTTTGAGCGGTAGTCTATATATATATATATATAAATATATATATATATATATATATATATATATATATATATATATATATTTATGTATATATATATATATATATATATATATATATATATATATATATATATATATATATATATATATATTTATGTAATCGAAGGTTTTTGGGCATTCCGTGTATGTGCTGAGTCCCTCTCAGGACTGTAAGGCAGCTGACGTTTCGGTGAAATCTCATTCACCATTTTCAAAGCTCATTGTATGGCGTCTATGAGCGAGACGCCATACAGTGACCTTTGAAAATGGAGAATGAGATTTCACCGAAACGTCAGCTGCCTTACAGTCCTGAGAGGGACTCAGCACATACACGGGATGCCCGAAAACCTTCGATTACACATCACACCCGTCAGAATATCCGACATAACATAAATATATATATATATATATATATATATATATATATATATATATATATATATATATATATTTAACTTATACAATAATTAAAAAAGTTAAAATAAAATGGCTAATGCGAAATGTGTTCTTTCAAAATTTTGACAAAACGTTAAAAACTGTACCTTATAAGTTTTTAGCTTTATAAAATATTTGTAAAGATTTGTGTGTTTTTATTTTACAAAAATATTATTTTGTGTAGTACCTATTTTTTCTGTATTTTAAAGAGTTTTAATTTGATTATTTCGTTACCGTTTGTAAAAAGAAAGAAACCGATTTAAATAATATTTACAGAAAAAATACTACAAAAATAATATTTTTATTAGATATAATGTTTCAGATTTGCAAAAAATGTTACGATTTTAAGAAGTCAAAACTTATTTGGTAACGAATATATCCATTTATGTAAAATGATATGATTTTGTCTCTGACATACAAAAACGGAGCTTTTAAAAATTGTCTTTTAAAATTAAATTTTTTTATAAACCTGAAACTATTAGTTGTAAGTTATAAAAGTATTTTTAGGATTTTTGAGGTTAAGAGCCTCCAGGCTGTGCTGACAATAAGGGAATAAATAACCCAAACTTAATTTTAAGAACTTTATGTAAAAACATATACTTTAATATGTTTTTGTTTCAAATGTCTATAAAAGTGTATATTAGTGTTTTCTGTAACATACCCAAATTAGATAAAGGGATAAAACCTGGAAAGCTTAGAACAATGGATCCGAATTAGATTTTTGGGCTCTAAATATACACCTTATAAAACTAACATACAGTTTTATAGATTTTTTTTGTGAATATTTATGATGTGATTTTAGTTTTTAGATAGTTATTATAATAAGTCTGGAAAATTTGTTAAGTTTTAGAATATTGAATGAAATCTCTTCTTATTCTTTGGCTAGTAGGTAGCAGCCTTTTCTTAACGAAATACCAATATAACACTGGCCTGCGAAAGTATTTCTTTTTCAAAACAAATCAGTTTAAACACGATGGATCTAACCTTTGAAAAGTTCCGTTGACCACCTCTCCTTCATCATCGGATCAGTTCGATCGAAATATAAACGTATTGAGTTATAATCGTAACAATATTCACATAAAAAGGGTCTTTTTACTCAAACGTGTGAAAGTGAACAAAATATGTTGTCATAATATTATATTGTCATTGGTTCTACATATATATATATATATATATATATATATATATATATATATATATATATATATATATATATATATATTCATATATACAAGCAACATTTCAGCTCAATCCGACATGTGGGAGTGTGTAAATTATGTATTACAAAATATAATTACAGACAGACTTCTTCTTCTTCTTCCTTCTTATATATAAGCAATTTACTTGTTATTCTTCGTCTCTTTGCTTGGTTTCAGTCTATTGCGAGGTTATCACTCCATCGTTTACGGGGTCTTCCGGTGGTCCTACGTCCTATTGGTGATTTGTCCCTCGTGATCTTTACTATTCTGTCGTCGGTCATGCGGTTGATGTTTTCGTTCCATTTCCTTTTTCTTTGTAATACCCAGTCATTGATGTTATCGACTTTACACACTCTTCTTATATCCTCGCTCCTATTCCGATCCATAAGTGTCCTGCCAGCTATCCTGCGCACCACTCTCATCTCTGTTGTTTCCAGTATTTGTTTTGTTTTCGAGGTTTCTGGTCTGGTTTCTGCAGTGCATGTTAGTATGGGTCTTATTGCTGTTTTATAAATTCTGGATTTAACTTCGATTCCTATATGTTTATTGCTCCATATGGTACTGTTAAGACATGCGGCTGTTCTTGCTGCTTTCATGGCTTGCCCCCTCACCTCCATTTTAACATCCTCGTATCCGGATATTTCTATTCCGAGATACTTGAACTTCATTTCCTGCTGTATAATTTTGTTGTCTATTTCTAGTTGGTATCTGAGTGGTGTTCTAGATGTAGTCATGGCTTTAGTTTTTGACGCTGATATATTCATGTTAAACTTTTTCGCTGTTATATTAAATTGGTGCAGTAGTCTTTGCAAATCGTCTTCGCTTTCAGCTTTTAACACTGCATCGTCGGCGTATCACAGTATTTTGATTTCCCTGTCTCCCATTTTATACCCTTTCAATCTACGCACCTGCTTTATCAACTCGTCCATGATGATGTTAAATAGTAGGGGGCTAAGAGAGTCACCTTGTTGGATGTCATTATTTACTTCTATTTTTTCGGTCAATTCACCGTTTATCCCAGCTTGAATCGTATTTGCCTGATATATATTTTCAATCGTTTTGATAATGTTTTGAGGTATTTGTCTGTCGTAAAGTAGCTGTGTTACATCCTCCAGTTGTATACGATCAAACGCCTTCTCTAGACCGATGAAACACATAAGGCTGGACGATTATATTCAATTGACTTTTCAGTTATTTGTTCTATAACAAATATGGCATTCGTGCATGACCTTCCGAACCGGAATCCCTGCTGTTCGTCTGCTAAGGAAGTGTGTTCATTAATTTTGCTTGTAAGAATTTTTGTGGTTAGTTTTAACGAGGTGGAGAGAAGATTGATTCCTCTGTAATTAGCTGGCACTTTTTTATCGCCTTTTTTGAATAGGAGTATTGTTGTGCTAGTCCTCCATTCATCGGGGACTCTGTGATGGTATATTATTTTATTGATGAGAATTTTCAGTTGTTCTGTCAAGCTCTCTCCTCCGTATTTCAGTAGTTCATTGATAATTCCATCAGGTCCCGCACTTTTCCTGCTTTTTTAATTTTTTTAAGGCTAGTTCTACGTCTTCCTTCTTTACAAGTATATCGTCGTTAATTATAATTTCGGGTGTGTTAGGTTTGATTTCTGTCTGTTGTTTCTTGTATAATTCCTTCAAGTAGTTCACCCAAGTTCCCTTCGTTATTACATTACAGACAGACCGACAGACAAATGATCATCAGATTATCTCGATGGTATCATAGTATTATATTGTCATCGGTACTACTACTATCCTTGATAATAACTCGAATACCCTCTAAAAATGCCGAAAATGGGTCATCCTGTACATTCTAAAAAATTAGGATCTTTGGAGGTATTTGTTCACGTTCAATTTATAAATAAATAAATGATTTGGATTGAAATTGCCTCGGTAACAGAGACCATTTAACGACTGGACCTACAGTTTAAAGTAGATTCCGAACCATTGTCAGTCAGTTTTCCCAAGCACTCACTCATCCAAGTACTAACCAAGTCTAGTGGGAGTTCCCTTGGGTGATCAGACGTGGAATGGCCTGGTCACCGAAGTGAACACGGGCAATTTGTAATCTCGCACAATCCATACTGTGTGTTTCGGATCGTTATGTTATTACAAAATTCAGCGCTTTCCAAGCCCTAATTGTCTGACTCAAGTAAATTGCTTTTCAGTATTTAAAAATATTGTCTTTAATTCATTATATTATCAATAAAAACTAATATCCCCACTCCAGCTTCCGCCATTGAAACGAAATCATTGCACTTCCTTCATAACCAAAAATAATATATTTGCTCTTGTTTGTAAAGATCTTGTTCATATAATTTTCTTCCAAATATCCAGTTTTCCGTTGATTTCACAAACTAATAATTAAACATCGAATGGCGACTAAAATTTCTATTCTAGCTTTAAATTGAAACATTTAATCAACGAATTCCCCCCTAGAATTATCGTCTTGTCAGAATTAGGGCTCGTTGTATGAACGCTGAAAAACGTGATTTATTTGTCTCTGCCGATCATTAAAAAAATCCATCCCCCTCCGACCATAAACAAATTTATTGTTGTTTAAATTTATTGAGATGATCGAAGCATTTAATACACAATAATCCACCAAAGTTTCGCATCATATAAGCAAAATTTTGTTGACACTTTCTTTAGTGGTAAACAAGTAACCAAAACTACTAATACATTTTTCTCCACTGCTTACATACTTTTATGAACTATAGATCTAAACTTACACATATGGAGAATAAATAAAAACAAGCATTTACTTTTTTCATATTTATTTATCATTATCCATTGTTTATCCTTAGTGATAAGGCGTACAAAGTTATAATTTATGTATGTAAATTTAATAATAAGGAAGTAGAAGTTTCTATTTGGGTTATTTTCAGCATCCTTGTTGAATATGAAATTTTTTTGGCTTAGCCACCCAGTATGGAGGATGGAGGTCTTGGTTTAGATATGAGACACTTTGAAAGGTCAAAATATAATTGATTTCAGAATGTTCCTTTTAATTTATATGACAAAAAATAACAGAACGAAGACATTTTCAGCAGAAACGTTTTATACGGAAGTTGGAGGGTTCATCAAGAGAAACCTAGAAGTGTCCTTCCATTTGACATTTTAATAGTCATTTGGAAGTTAATCTTGTTTTACCCAAGAGCCGTGCGAAACAAAAAAAGATTTTACGTTTGAGGACACTGTCAGGATTTTCATATACTTTGACCTTGAGGTGCGACAAGGTTATTGGAATGTTAAGTTGTTCAAAATATTTGCTTAATTGTTTAAAATTGATTATTTATTTCAGATAAATTCCACTCTGGTTCTCTCCCAATACCAGTTTCGATCACCTAACGGTCTCATTATTGGAGCTGTAATGAACCAGGTGCAAAATTCACAGAAATTAACTGTTTATTTAAAATCCTTATTCTGTAATGTGTCGGCAGAAAACTATTTGCAAAACTTTATCCCATTCCGTAATCGTCGACATTAGAAACATTTAAATATACGCCTAAGTGGTAGGAAATTAACAAAAATAAATAATTTTAGAGTCTATATATATGGAAAAATTGTTTTTTCTCCTTAAAACCATCAAGAAGGAGTACTTATTCTCTCCCAGACTTAGTTTCGATGGCCTTAAGGTCTCATTAGTGAAATTCTCACGAATTAAAAGCACGATTCACAGAAAACAACTGTCTGTCTCGCAGAGAATAAGCTGTCTGCCACTTTCTTAACGATGTTAAGGAGAAAAGACTTTTCCAAATACATAGATTGTGAAATTATTTATTTTTATTAATTTTCTTTTGTCTTAGGGTATATTTAAATATTCGTTGGTTCTGTAGAACGGCATCAAGTTTTGCAAGTAATATTCTGCATACACATTGCGAAATGGAATTTTAAATAGACAATTATTTTCTGTGAATTTTGCTCTTGATTAGGTACAGCTCTTCTGAGGAGATCAATAGGTGGTGGAAACTAGTATGGAAAGAAAACTAGAGTAAAACTCGCAGAAATAATCAGTCCGCCTCATTTTAACAGTCTTGTGTTTAAAAGGCAACTTTTTCGACATTGAAACAAAGACCTCGTATAACTTGATCTTCAAATAACCTTGATCCACTTCAAGGTCAGTGTATATTGAAATGTTAAAAAGGCAAATCAAAACACAATATCTTTCATTCTACGACGTTAAAACAAAAATGTTATTTAACTTGACGTTTAAATGAACTTAACGCGCCTTAAGGTCACTAAAAGTGATTTTAAACGTAAAACCTTTCATTCCATTATTTTTCGACATTTAAACGACAGTTTTGCACGTAAATGTATATGAACATTCTGAAAGTGTTTAAATGTAACATATTTCATCATCTTAATTCCAACTTTTGGTTTTAAAAAATGATAACTTCAAAATAACCTAAAAAATGACATTGAAGGTTGAATGTAAGATCACCTTTTGATTGCCCTCGTTGTATCCCCTAATCTTTATATCAGTTCAAATGCGAAACTCTGAAATGGATTTTTTTGACTTTTTAAGGTCCGAGCATCCTCTTTACTAGGCGGGTAACCCTAAATTCTATATTTTATAAAAAAAGAAATACTCCAGTCTTTCTATTGAATTTGTAGCGATTTCATGTAAAAATTTATTCCAGATATCTGAAAGTTTCATGTCGTAGGGGGCACCCAGAGATGATAAATAAGTAAAAAAGTACAGCTAGATCAGTCCTGTTTTTTTTTTTTAAATAACATCCAAAATCGGAAAATTCGATTTTCCGTACGTAGAATTTTTCGGTTATATTTTAGAAAAAACTTGTCTAAATGAAAGTCGTGGGTATTGAAAAGACCTTTAATTTCGTTTTTTATGCGTCAAAATCGATAAATAATTTATCGAGATAATGGCGAAAAAACACCTTTTTTGCACTAGTTTATAAATGTTAATAACTTATGCAAGAAAGGCGGAAAGTGATGTATAACCCCATCATGATAAGGCTATTATGTACCTTTATAACTGTGCGAAAGCTGGACCAAATCGGTTTGGTAGTTTATGAATAATCTTAATGGATTCTTTGAAGTTCAGACTATAAGAAAAGATGAAAAAACGATGGATTTTTAAAACAATTGTTGTTAAAAAAACCGTTTAAAAAAGGAGTACCTTTTTTACGTATAAACAATTGGAATAACTTTGTTAATTTTAATGACAGAAGTTTGTGAATAAGTGGACACGTTCTCCGAGTTTATTATCAATTGTAAATATGGTTAGAAAATCAGATGCACCCAACCAAATATGGCTGGCGAAAACATAACCATGGCTTCGAACCAATTTACCCATCTGAAAATATCATACCCGACGAAATTTTAACTACTGGGCGCAAAACAAGTAGATGCGGCTGCAAAAAGCACGGTCTCAGTTGCACAACTCTTTGTTTAAACTGCAACGATAAGGGAGATAAAAAAATGCGACAACTCCACTGTAGTGATAATTGAAGACGAAAGTTACGCGGAGGAAGATGACGATTTGCTAAAAGCAATGATAAATGAAGACGCAGACGAGCCTCCATAAAAAAGAACAAGAACAGAAATATAAATTTTTATCGTTGAGATATATAAATAAAAAAAGTCGATTGTGTATTTAGGGTATTTAAAAATATGCATATACATATGCCTAGATTATTTATTCCGAGAAGATATATATATATATATATATATATATATATATATATATATATATATATATATATATATATATATATATATGTACATATATATATATATATATATATATATATATATATATATATATATATATATATATATATATATATATATATATATGTACATATATATATATATATATATATATATATATATATATATATATATATATATATATAAATACATGCATACCTGCGTTAATATTGCCAAAAAATGTATTTTCCGATGAAATGTCGATTTTCCGGTATTTCCCGAATTTCTATGATAATGAAAATAAGTTAGTTCGTAATATTTCGTCGAGTTACCCCAGCTTAAAAAAAATACAGTCTCTACGTTATCTGGAAACCGAGATATCGTTCAATTTTGTTGCGCACTCCAATTTGAAGTTTGAATTTTAGAAGCACACCGTGAGAAAGCCGAGCTTCCTCCACCACTCGCTACAATGGACTTGCAAAATACCTTCACTTCGAACGGCTATAACTTTACTAACGATACATGAATTTCATACTTATCGCATCATAAAATATAGGTCTTCGTTTAAAATCTGTGAAAATTTTGGCTCTTAATGTTCATAATAGCTCCTATTGGTCGTAGGAGACTTTTTTAAAATTCATGTTTTTTCAACAGCTTTCAAGTTCACTTATTCACAAACTTGTATCATTAAAATTAACAAAGTTATTTCGATTGAAGGTACCCCTTCTTTAAACGTTTATTTTAACACAAATGTTTTTAAAAATCCATCGTTTTTTCATCTTTGCTTATAGTTTGAACTTCAATGAATCCATTCCGTTTTTCCAACTATCTGTGGAATCATTCTCTGGGCAAGGAAAATTGTTTGAACATTCAGTGTCTGGTGCAAACAATTGAGATAGAAACTACTAAACCGATTGGGTCCAGCTTTCGCACAGTTATAAAGGCACATAATGGCCTTATCATCAAGGGGTTATACATCACTTTCGGCTTTTCTTACAAAAGTTATTAACATTTGTAAAATAGTGCAAAAAAGGTGGTTTTTCGCATTTATCTCGATAAATTATTTATCGATTTTGACGTATATAAAATGAGATTAAAGGTCTTTTTAATACCCAAAACTTTCATTTGAACAAGTTTTCTCTAAAATGTAACCGGAAAATTCTACAGACAGAAAAACGAATTTTCCGACTTTTGATGTTGTTTGATGAAACAGGGCTGATCTAGCTGTACTTTTTTCCGTATTTATCATCTATTGAGTGCTCCCTACGACTTGAAACTTTCAGATATCTGCAATAAATTCTTTCACCTTCTTTCATAGGAAGACTGGAGTAAAATGAAATCCCAAAAATAAATGTGGAACTTTGGTTTTACAAGGCGGCAGAGAACACCCCAAATAGAACCTCCACCTTTACTATTTATATATAGATTTTTGTGACTAAGTCCAGCAATTTTTAAAAATTTCGAAAGTGCTTGCAAAATAACATAAGCATTTGAATTAAATTTTGTTTCTGAGTGATCAGTTAGAAACCAAATTATTTTTTATCATTTCCTTGGCTTGAAAATTAACTAATTCTCGGTTGATCGAACATATAAAATTAGCTGCGGTGGTCTTTTTATTTCTAGTTAAAGATTCATTTAGTAAAAAATCGCAGTAAAAGTAATAAGATTTACACAAATATAAAATTATAATTTAAATTCCGCAGGCCTGTGTAATTTGTATATAACAGAATTTTTTATTAATCCAAGTTTTTACAAAAAATTGTTTATTAATTTTTCATGTTATATGTAAGTTAAAACTGTTAACTTTTATTTATATTTGTTGTATTATGACATAATTTGTTTCTTTTTTATATATTACATTACTTTTATGATAAAATTTGGGACAATAATATTTTGAGCTAATTTTTTCATAAAAATGGTTTTACATTTTTTTATAAAATGGTAAATATTTAAAAAAATATATATCAATAATTTTTGCCTTCAGAAAAACTAGTTCCTTTTTTACAATACTTAGATTTTTTCTGGGGGCATGTTGAAGTTTCTTTTTTGGCTGTATATTATATTAAATTATATTTAATTTCCAAATTTTTGCGATAAAAACTTTATTTATCGAAGTTTTGGAAAACATTTAATCGACTTAAAAAATAGTAGTTTTCCAAATTTTGATAAATGCATTTTTGCGATAGATAAGTAGTGTAGATGCAATAATTAAAAAAATATTATAAAAATACCATAAAATATATCTAAATAAATCTTAAAAATTTTAGCATAACATGAATGTTTCAATCTTTGCATATCTGTATGTATGATAGTCCTAAAATATTTTAAAATAATTTTTCATCAGATCAGATTTTACAGATTATACTTACGAAAATATAGAAAAATACGTGACTAATCTGCTTAATCTTTTTAACTCAGTAGTATGCAGGTAACAGAAAATATACAGGGTGGTTTGTTAATATGTCACATTACATATATATGCTAGTTTTGTGTAAAAAAAAAATAGTTTACAACACAATGATATCTCAAACATACCAAATTTCCTTTAGTTTTCGATCCAAATGAGAATCTAAAATTTGTATCTTGCGGTGAAGATACAACAATTTGTTATAAGATAAAAGTGTTTTTAGGATATCCATAACTTGAAACTCAATTAAATTTTCACAGATATAACTTTACATACAAGACAGGGTGTCCGGAAGGTGTGGTAAATGATTCTTTGTGATAAAATAAAAGGAAAGTTATTTAAAAAATATAGTAGAATTCTATATAAAATTTTTATAAAAAAATTGAACCGAGTTCTAAAAGTGCGCTAAAATGTGAAAAATAACTATAAATTTTTAAAGTCGGCGCCAAACTAATACCTAACAAAATGTGATTTGCATAAACAGATTAAAAATACTTTATTTGTAATTGCTTTCTTACCATAATTTGTATGTATTAGTAGTTATTTATTTCATATACAAATAATTTGGCGCCGACTTCAAAAAGTTCAATTTCATATAAAAATTTCTAGTTATTTTTCACTTTTTAGCACACTTTTAGAAGTCGGTTCAATTTTTTTTATAAAAATTTAATTTTTCTATTTTTAGTTTTAGAATTCATTATGATATCCATAAATTATTTGAATTAAGTACTAATCGAGATTAGTGTACCTCGAAATGACTCCAAGGTGGCAAAAAAGTACCCATTTTATCCAAAGTTGTAAATCACCCTAAAATGAACCACTAAAAATTCTTTGGTTCTTAGAATTTTCCAAATACCAGTAAAATTGTGTCAAATGAATATTTAGTTTGTCATAATAAATCTACTATCTTATATTTCAAATTAATTTTAGATTGGTAATATAGGCCCCAAAACCTTCCAATATCGATGTTTAAAGAAAATGAGATGTAAATTTCTTGGCTCGATATATTTTTTACTGCATATTGAGTTTGTATACGCCTCAAGACTAACACAATATCAATTTTCAATATTTAATGAACCTTAGGTGTAAATTTCTTAGCTCGATATATTTTATACTGCATATTGAGTTTGTATACGCCTTATGAACCGCACAATATCAATTTTATCGGAATATGCAAAATTTTCTGTCTCTCATATTGTATCTTATCAACCTAATAGTTGTAAAAAATTAACTTCATATTCGTAATACACGACCCCGAAAACCCTCTGATACCAAATCTGAAAAAATGCGAATAAGGAAAAAATTTTCAACCCAACATATTGCATCCTCTATATTGAATTTCAAAAAAATTATTCTAAGTCTTAATCTAATTTAAATCTAAACCCTTCAAAGCCCCCTAGTACCAATTTTGGATGAAATCCGGAAATTTAAAATTTCTAGACTTATATTCGATAATTACATCCTCAAAAACGATTCAGTCCCACCTTGGAACAAAATCAAAAAATGTAAAATTTTTAGTCCGCTATCTTGGATTTGTCATATTAATTCCTAAAAAAATTATTTTAAATTCATAATTTACACCCTCAAGAACACCAGTTTGAGATAAAATCGAAAAATGTAAAATTTTTAGGATTTTTGAATCTGCCAGATTGAGTTTTTCAAAAAATATTTTAAAACCATAATTTACACTAACAAAAATACTCCAATACTGATTTTAGACAAAATCGGAAGATGTAGAATCTTTAATCAGGCTGTCTTGGATTCGTCATATTGAATTTAAAAAAAATAATTTCGGATTCGTTATGTGCGACCCCGAAAACTCCCCCTTACCAATTTTGAAGAAAATCGGACAAAATTGATTTTTTTGTTCGCCATATTGGATCTGTCATATTGAATTTTTTTAGAATAATTTTAAATTAGTTATGTACGGCTCCGAAAAATCCCCCGTATTAATTTTGAAGAAAATCTGATAAAATTGATTTTTTTGTGCGCCATATTGGATCCGCTATATTGAATTTTTTAAAAATAATTTCAGATTCATTGTGTACGACCCCAAAAATTCCCCCATACCAATTTTGGAGAAAATCAGACAAAATGAATTTTTTTGACCGCCATATTGTTAGCGCCTTCTTGGATATTACTGCATCAATTTCGTCCAAAAAAATATGGCACCACCGCAGCAACTTCCTAAATATAAGGTAAATAATGTCATTCCAATCGGTGCCGCCGTTCCGGAGTAATCTGTATACATACATAAAAAAACACATACTCGACGAATTGAGAACCTCCTTCTTTTAGAAGTCGGTTAAAAAATTGAATTTATTACCCTTTATAAAAGTAATAATACAAAAAGCAACAGTGAGTCATTTGTCTCATTTTGTAATATGTTGGAGTATACCAAAAAAACACCACGTATTTTCTTATGTCTTGATTTGCATTTCTAGGGGATGATAACTACCTCCCAAGTTCATAGAGTTAACTTTTCTTTTCATTTTTAATTTAAAAAGCTGATGTTTTTGCATATTACTTAGTTTTACGAATAGGGACTATTAAGTGTAATTTTGTTCGTTAGTGCTTGCTTTGTATTTTTTAGTAGAGTTGAAAATTTTATTTTTTCGCTATTTACGCGCAATAAATATGTTTTCAAAAAAATTTTAACTGTCATGAATTTGGAAAATTAAGTTGACGAATTTTTTTCATAATAGATTTGACACAAGGTTAACTACCCAGTTTATATTTTTTCAAAAAAGCATTATTTTAAGAGGTTAACTTTCAGGGTCCATTGTACTCTACGGACATGAATCAGGAAATAAAACGTGACCTAAGATATATTACAGATGAATGAAAATCAGAGAATGAGTTTTTTACAAAAAGCTGTAAGGGAGTTGTTTAACCCTTTTGTACATACTACTCATAATTAATACTTCTGATGGTTTATATTATTATTGGTAATCCATTTATTAAAAAAAAAGTATACTACTTTTCATTTCTTTCCTTAAAAGCTAAGTTGTAGTTAACCTCGAGATAAATTTTATTGTAAAAAAGCCTACAGCCATCAACCTAATTATTCAAATTAAGTAAATTTCTACATTGATTGAATAGAGCACCTATAAAAAATTAAGTGATTACCGTTATTAGAAAATGAATTTAACAATTTCTTTTTTATACGAAAGAAACTGCCTTGTAAAATATAAATGATAAAAAAAACTTTTTTCGTGATGATCTTTGGGGATAGTTACTACCGACTAGAAATGCGATTTCGGAAGTAAAAAAAGTATTGGCTATTTTTTCGTATACTCCAATACATTACAGAATGAGACAAATTGGAAGCGGGTCCCTGAGAATGTTCCTTTGTTAGTTCAAAAATTAATAGTAACAAAGGTATTGACACGATGTCAAAATCAGGCACTATACCCTAGGGGGCGCTTCTTACCACCAACAGCAAAACTATGAATGGAATTGTATTTCTTGAATGAAAAAAACCCCGATTCAAATATTTGGTTTAAAAATTTAAATTGTATCAAAAGCTATTTATAAATTTCAAAACAAAATTTTTACTTAGACACCCTTTATCTTGGTTACTACCTTCTTATGTAATGATGTAACTTTCGTTAAACTGGAATATTTTTATGTAAGGGAATTTTTGTGTTGTGTAATTTTTTATGGTACACTGTGTTAGAAGCAATTAATTAAATTTGTTCTTTTCTCCTAACGTCAGTAATAATTTCACGAATTATGTTATGTTAATTCTAATTATTTATGTAAAAAATCTTATCGAATCCTCTTGAATTTCACCATTATGTCATGTTAATTAATTTTTTCTTGTAAATTGAGAAGATACATGTGGAAATTACTACTGACATTTTACGAAAAACCCTTGAGAGAGTGTGTTTTCGGCCTTTTTCTTTTTTTTTTATCGATATATAATCTACCCACACCGTTGAAATTTAATCTGATTTTTTGTGCTGAAATTTCATTATCAACTCATAATAAAGCTACTTCTTTTTGATAAAAAAAAACGTAATTCTACTTTAAAACTTTTAAAATATTTTAAGGACTTTAACATTTTTTCGTTAAAAAATATCATCATATTAGCTATAAACATATTTTTACGTTATTAGTACCTGTTAAATTTCATGTTTTTGA
This sequence comes from Diaprepes abbreviatus, assembly GCA_034092305.1. NCBI lineage: Eukaryota > Metazoa > Arthropoda > Insecta > Coleoptera > Curculionidae > Diaprepes > Diaprepes abbreviatus. The sequence continues at coordinate 5,050 of JASJET010000014.1, read as the reverse complement.
GAAGTTCTACTAAATGTGTAAAAGTTGACTATAAATATAATGTTGCCGTAAAAATCATTTCGGAAATGTGAAAACTTATCAAATAAAGAAGTTATTCAAAAACTGTCTTTTATTTACAATGGATGGATAAAGTGATGCCGCTTAATGAAGGAAATGTACGAACTGCTTTTCGTAGTATGGTTGTGACATGTTTATTAGCCCCTTTTTACGGTTCAGTAGTCATTAATCTGTCGGTCTGCATGTCACAGTCTTGTAACTTCATAATTTTTTCTCTTTTGCTATGAAATTTTGCAGGAATATGCTTTCCATTAAACCAAAGACATTATAATCTCGAAAGTTGAGGTTACAATTTTTCCTCCTACCTTATCCAATACGATATTGTTGAAAAGATCTTCAAAATACAATTGGCTGTTACTGCCGCATTATATACATATATATATATATATATATATATATATATATATATATATATATATATATATATATATATATAAAATAAAATAGAATAAAATATTGGCGAAGCGGACGTGAAAATTTGTCAATCTACATGATTCTCGTATTAAAAAGTGCGGAGCACTCCAAAATATGGAAACACTCCGGGTCCGACAGATGGCGACAGCGCTGTTTCGTCCTAATATGAGACTCGTCAGGCCACCCCAGTTGGTACAAACCATCATCTCGCCTTTGCATCGTATAAAGCTGAATTTATAATCAAAACACAGCAAATAAGACGCCAAAGGTGACATCTCGATGGTCCACTTGATAATACAAGAACCACACAGATTAACAAAGTTTGTAAAAGAACCGTCATATGGTGGCGCGATGGTGAATTAAAACAGAAATACGTAAAATCGAGTACACGAAACGCGCTGCCCAAAGGATAGGGGTCCGTCACGTCCGCTTCGCCAATATTTTATTCTATTTTATTTTAAATTACACGGACAAAAACTTATCTACTTATTTATATATATATATATATATATATATATATATATATATATATATATATATTGTTAGATCTGCTCAACACAATATATAAAACGGGGAATATACCCAGAAAGAATGGTTACTCTCCACCTTTTGCGCTGTTCCAAAAAACAAAAATGCAAAAGATTGCAGAACAATATCTTTGATAAGCCATGTACTCAAGGTGTTTTTAAAAGTAATACACGGACGCATTTATAAAGAACGTGAAAAGGGGATAGATGTTAGTAAGTTTGGATTCAGAAATGGTATAGGCACCAGAGACGCGTTGTTTGCACTTAATGTGCTTTCATAGAGGTGTATGGGTATGAACACCGATATACACATTTGTTATGTTGACTTCGAGAAGGCTTTCGATAAAATCAGACATGAAAAACTAGTCGAGATTCTAAGAAGAAAAAACATAGACAACAAAGATTTAAGATTAATAACTAAACCATATTGGAATCAAGGCGCACAAATAATAGTAGATAACGAAACAAGTCCGGAAATTGAAATAGGAAGAGGAGTGAGACAAGGATGCATTTTGTCACCCCTACTATTCAATGTGTACAGTGAATCGATTTTCGAAGAAGCACTGTTAACGAAAGGTAAGGGAATAATAATAAACGGAAGAGCTAAGATTTGCAGACGACACTGCTATCAAAGCCAACTCCGCTGAAGAACTCCAAGAACTAGTGAACGAAACAAATAACGTTTGCGAGCAACACGGTTTAAAAATGAACACCAAAAAGACTAAATATATGGTAATAACTAAAAAACAAAACATACCAACAAGCATAAAGTTGCGAGGTGAGAATTTAGAAAAAGTGCAAAAATACAAATACTTGGGCACATGGATAACAGCAAATAATGAACAAACAGAAATAAGAACGAGAATAGAAATGGCAAGAGGTGCGTTTGTAAAACTGAAAACCATTCTGTGCAGCAGAGACATCACTCTAGAACTAAGAATGAGAATTTTAAGATGTTATATATTTTCAGTGCTGCAGTTTGGGTTGGAAGGCTGGACACTAAAACAAGAATACATAGATAAACTGCAAGCGTTTGAAATGTGGTGTTACAGAAGGATGTTGAGAATATCATGGACGGAGAGAAAGATAAACGTAGAAGTATTGCTAGCGATGGACAAAAACTATGAAATAATTAACAACATAAAAATAAAGAAACTGCAATATCTTGGACATATAATGAGAGGCCAGCGATACGAGTTGCTTAGATTGATCATGCAGGGTAAAATAGAAGGAAGGAGAAATATCGGAAGAAGAAGAATTTCATGGTTGAGAAATTTGAGAGCTCAGTAGAACTTTTTTGAGTAGCGGCAAATAGAGTGAGAGTGGCAATGATGATATCCAACCTCCGATAGAAGATGACATCTGAAGAAGAAAGATATATATATGTACTGAAAGCAATTTGTGTTTAGAACAAGGTCAACAGCATCCATAAGACACTAATAAGTAATAATTTCAATGAAAATGAATGTAGCATTACCTTACACTAGTGAGCTGTCAGAAAAAATAAGACACAAGCATGATATTATCCTATGCCACAGGTCTCATAATAAATTACATACATTATTTACTAATTTAAAAAGTAAAACTCCCATCATGAATAAATCAAATGTAGTATATTCGATCCGTTACACAAATTGTCTCAAAAAATATATAGGCATGACTAGCCATTTATTAAAGAACCGATTGAATGGCCATAAATATACAAAAAACGCCTTAAACAAACATACACAGGACGAAAAATATGCCTTTTATTATAATAGTTCCATAATAAAAAACAAAGATATGAATTATCAAAAATTGCAGGTAAAGGAAATGAAAAGATAAAAACACTGCTAACGGCAGAACGGATATAAGAAATTTGAGCCACATTTACACCAGCTTAATTTAAACAACAATATTAAGTATCCGATCCTGTTAATAATCATCAAAAACTGAATATCCTCTTAAACATAAAATAAATGTTAGGGGTGTTCTCGTTTTTTTTTTGGTGTATTGTAAAATATAAAAAATAACACACATTCGCATTCCATGTATCCTCAGTACCTAAATATGCGATGTAAAAGTTGCATTCCATTATTAATTAATAAACAAAATGTAAAGGTGTGTACTGGTATAATAAAATATTTTTTTAAAAAATTTGACTAATGTTTTGAAGTGTTTGTTTGTTTTTTTAAACTGTAGATATGTTCTTATATGAATGTTTTTAATTATATAAATATATATATATATATATATATATATATATATATATATAAATATATATATATATATATATATATATATAAATATATATATATATATATATATATATATATATATATATATTTATATATATAAATATATATATATATATATATATATATATATATATATATATATATATATATATATATATATATATATATCTATAACTTTATTCAAAACTGACCCACTTTTGAAACAGAGTACAAAGTCTTTACGGATGCTTTATATAATCAGCGTAAACAAAATTATTTCATTTATTGAAAACCCCCACAAAAAGACAATGAACAAAAACCCAATGACATCATACCAACAAGTCCTCTTAAGCGAAAGTATTTTTTTTATCAAAACATCCTACACCGTTTACAAGTACATAATCCAAGTCACTCATAAAAGTGAACGTAAAGCGCCAAAAGGTACCACCATAAGAGTACCACAATACCATCGACGAATCAGTTTTGAATTTCTTGCAATATTTTTAGTTTGCGGTCGTACTTGGGTGGATTCGCCCATTGTAATCGTCACATGCCATAATATCGATGGTACCTTTCTTTACTTGCGGTACCATGTGAGGGAATCCACAGAATTCCACTTTCACTCTTCGTACCTGGTAATCGAGACGCCCGTCGGGAAAATTTTTAAAAAAGATTATCGATATTTATTTAGACTTAATAAAAATATTTAGAAGTGATTCAGAACAGTTTTAAAATAAATTGGTGGTACCGAAATATGACAAAGCCCCGTGGTGTTTTTTCGATTGTTAGGCGTGAAAGTGCCGTTTTTATTTGTTATTATTTGTTGTTAATCAGTTTTTCTGGTAAGTAATACCGGTACTTTGGTTAGATTAATGAAAGGAAAAAGAATATTAATACTTGCAAAAATGTATACAAACTATTTTACAAATTTTATTGGGGTAAAAGATATAATAGGTATAGTGGCGTCCAAATATAAGCTGGTGAATTCTTGTTTTGTTTCCTTTTATAATTTACTTTATTGACAGAGCGTTTTGAAATTTATTAAAACTTCTAATTATGTTCCACGTTTGACCATGTGTTCTTTCCAGCACGTTCTTAATGAATTTGTCTGCCTGTATCTTAACTGATAAAAATATATAAATATAAGATCATAAAATTTTGTTCAAAAACTGGAACTAAAAGTTTAAGACAGGACAAGGGCTTGGGCAAAGTTACTGAATAGGAATATACGTTATTCAATGAAAATATAAGTACATTGCAAGAGAAAGGTGTGGATCTAGTAAAATTATAATAAACAATAAAACAAATTAACCGCATTTAAAAAAAAAAACATTATAAAGCGGAAAATAATAAAAAAAATATGGAATTAAAATTTTTGAAATCGGCGCCAAATTATTACTTAAAACATTGTAATTACTAAAAAGAGAATGCGAACAATTGTATAACTGATTTGATTTATGATGCTTTCTTAATATAGCTTGTTTATATCTCCTGTTAGTAGTTATTTTTTCAATATAATAATAATTTGAGCCAACTTCAAAAATTTCAGTTTCGTATAAAAATTAATATTGTTATTTTTCGCCTTTTAATACTTTTTGAGACATCTGGTTCAACTTTTTTATGACAAATTTATTTTTTGATTTTTAATTTTGAACTCGTCATGGTTTGCATGCACATATTACATAAAAGTTAAAATCGAAGAATTAAAAAATTAAAAAAACAACCAATTACAACACAACAGCACATTAAAAAATTTCGTTATTATTAAAATCATTTTGATTTACCCAGTGGTCTGGGTTGGAGTTGTTTGACGTCGATGGCCTGGCCCATCCCCCC